>OX393580.1:5591237-5903502 GCA_947652605.1 Elmis aenea
CATATGTCTTTTAATGAGCTGGTTTTAATTTTTAATAATTTCCTAAAAATACCGTGCTTTAGTTAATACATATGTTCCTTGAGCGACTATTTCTAAAAAATTTTAATTATTGATTTGTATATCACAGGAACAGTTTATCCATCGCCTCTTTACATGAATACAATTGTTTTGCATATGTCTTTCAATGAGCTGCTTTTAATTTTTAATAATTTCCTAAAAATACCGTGCTTTAGTTAATACATATGTTCCTTGAGCGACTATTTCGAAACAATTTTAATTATTGATTTGTATATGACAGGAACAGTTTATCCATCGCCTCTTTACATGAATACAATTGTTTTGCATATGTCTTTCAATGAGCTGGTTTTAATTTTTAATAATTTCCTAAAAATACCGTGCTTTAGTTAATACATATGTTCCTTGAGCGACTATTTCGAAACAATTTTAATTATTGATTTGTATATCACAGGAACAGTTTATCCATCGCCTCTTTACATGAATACAATTGTTTTGCATATGTCTTTCAATGAGCTGGTTTTAATTTTTAATAATTTCCTAAAAATACCGTGCTTTAGTTAATACATATGTTCCTTGAGCGACTATTTCGAAACAATTTTAATTATTGATTTGTATGTCACAGGAACAGTTTATCCATCGCCTCTTTACATGAATACAATTGTTTTGCATATGTCTTTCAATGAGCTGGTATTAATTTTTAATAATTTCCTAAAAATACCGTGCTTTAGTTAGTACATATGTTCCTTGAGCGACTATTTCTGAACAATTTTAATTATTGATTTGCATATCACAGGAACAGTTTATCCATCGCCTCTTTACATGAATAAAATTGTTTTGCATATGTCTTTCAATGAGCTGGTTTTAATTTTTAATAATTTCCTAAAAATACCGTGCTTTAGTTAATACATATGTTCCTTGAGCGACTATTTCTAAACAATTTTAATTATTGATTTGTATATCACAGGAAAAGTTTATCCATCGCTTATTTACATGAATACAATTGTTTTGCATATGTCTTTTAATGAGCTGGTTTTAATTTTTAATAATTTCCTAAAAATACCGTGCTTTAGTTAATACATATGTTCCTTGAGCGACTATTTCTAAAAAATTTTAATTATTGATTTGTATATCACAGGAACAGTTTATCCATCGCCTCTTTACATGAATACAATTGTTTTGCATATGTCTTTCAATGAGCTGCTTTTAATTTTTAATAATTTCCTAAAAATACCGTGCTTTAGTTAATACATATGTTCCTTGAGCGACTATTTCGAAACAATTTTAATTATTGATTTGTATATGACAGGAACAGTTTATCCATCGCCTCTTTACATGAATACAATTGTTTTGCATATGTCTTTCAATGAGCTGGTTTTAATTTTTAATAATTTCCTAAAAATACCGTGCTTTAGTTAATACATATGTTCCTAGAGCGACTATTTCGAAACAATTTTAATTATTGATTTGTATATCACACGAACAGTTTATCCATCGCCTCTTTACATGAATACAATTGTTTTGCATATGTCTTTCAATGAGCTGGTTTTAATTTTTAATAATTTCCTAAAAATACCGTGCTTTAGTTAATACATATGTTCCTTGAGCGACTATTTCGAAACAATTTTAATTATTGATTTGTATATCACAGGAACAGTTTATCCATCGCCTCTTTACATGAATACAATTGTTTTGCATATGTCTTTCAATGAGCTGGTTTTAATTTTTAATAATTTCCTAAAAATACCGTGCTTTAGTTAATACATATGTTCCTTGAGCGACTATTTCTAAACAATTTTAATTATTGATTTGTATATCACAGGAACAGTTTATCCATCGCCTCTTTACATGAATAAAATTGTTTTGCATATGTCTTTCAATGAGCTGGTTTTAATTTTTAATAATTTCCTAAAAATACCGTGCTTTAGTTAATACATATGTTCCTTGAGCGACTATTTCTAAACAATTTTAATTATTGATTTGTATATGACAGGAACAGTTTATCCATCGCCTCTTTACATGAATACAATTGTTTTGCATATGTCTTTCAATGAGCTGGTTTTAATTTTTAATAATTTCCTAAAAATACCGTGCTTTAGTTAATACATATGTTCCTTGAGCGACTATTTCTGAACAATTTTAATTATTGATTTGTATATCACAGAAACAGTTTATCCATCGCCTCTTTACAGGAATACAATTGTTTTGCATATGTCTTTCAATGAGCTGGTTTTAATTTTTAATAATTTCCTAAAAATACCGTGTTTTAGTTAATACATATGTTCCTTGAGCGACTATTTCGAAACAATTTTAATTATTGATTTGTATATCACAGGAACAGTTTATCCATCGCCTCTTTACATGAATACAATTGTTTTGCATATGTCTTTCAATGAGCTGGTTTTAATTTTTAATAATTTCCTAAAAATACCGTGCTTTAGTTAATACACATGTTCCTTGAGCGACTATTTCGAAACAATTTTAATTATTGATTTGTATATCACAGGAACAGTTTATCCATCGCCTCTTTACATGAATACAATTGTTTTGCATATGTCTTTCAATGAGCTGGTTTTAATTTTTAATAATTTCCTAAAAATACCGTGCTTTAGTTAATACATATGTTCCTTGAGCGACTATTTCTAAACAATTTTAATTATTGATTTGTATATCACAGGAACAGTTTATCCATCGCCTCTTTACATGAATACAATTGTTTTGCATATGTCTTTCAATGAGCTGGTTTTAATTTTTAATAATTTCCTAAAAATACCGTGCTTTAGTTAATACATATGTTCCTTGAGCGACTATTTCTAAACAATTTTAATTATTGATTTGTATATCACAGGAACAGTTTATCCATCGCCTCTTTACATGAATAAAATTGTTTTGCATATGTCTTTCAATGAGCTGGTTTTAATTTTTAATAATTTCCTAAAAATACCGTGCTTTAGTTAATACATATGTTCCTTGTGCGACTATTTCGAAACAATTTTAATTATTGATTTGTATATGACAGGAACAGTTTATTCATCGCCTCTTTACATGAATACAATTGTTTTGCATATGTCTTTCAATGAGCTGGTTTTAATTTTTACTAATTTCCTAAAAATACCGTGCTTTAGTTAATACATATGTTCCTTGAGCGACTATTTCTAAACAATTTTAATTATTGATTTGTATATGACAGGAACAGTTTATCCATCGCCTCTTTACATGAATACAATTGTTTTGCATATGTCTTTCAATGAGCTGGTTTTAATTTTTAATAATTTCCTAAAAATACCGTGCTTTAGTTAATACATATGTTCCTTGAGCGACTATTTCGAAACAATTTTAATTATTGATTTGTATATCACAGGAACAGTTTATCCATCACCTCTTTACATGAATACAATTGTTTTGCATATGTCTTTCAATAAGCTGGTTTTAATTTTTAATAATTTCCTAAAAATACCGTGCTTTAGTTAATACATATGTTCCTTGAGCGACTATTTCGAAACAATTTTAATTATTGATTTGTATATCACAGGAACAGTTTATCTATCGCCTCTTTACATGAATACAATTGTTTTGCTTATGTCTTTCAATGAGCTGGTTTTAATTTTTAATAATTTCCTAAAAATACCGTGCTTTAGTTAATACATATATGCCTTGAGCGACTATTTCGAAACAATTTTAATTATTGATTTGTATATCACAGGAACAGTTTATCCATCGCCTCTTTACATGAATACAATTGTTTTGCATATTTTTTTCAATGAGCTGGTTTTAATTTTTAATAATTTCCTAAAAATACCGTGCTTTAGTTAATACATATGTTCCTTGAGCGACTATTTCTAAACAATTTTAATTATTGATTTGTATATCACAGGAACAGTTTATCCATCGCCTCTTTACATGAATAAAATTGTTTTGCATATGTCTTTCAATGAGCTGGTTTTAATTTTTAATAATTTCCTAAAAATACCGTGCTTTAGTTAATACATATGTTCCTTGAGCGACTATTTCCAAACAATTTTAATTATTGATTTGTATATGACAGGAACAGTTTATCCATCGCCTCTTTACATGAATACAATTGTTTTGCATATGTCTTTCAATGAGCTGGTTTTAATTTTTAATAATTTCCTAAAAATACCGTGCTTTAGTTAATACATATGTTCCTTGAGCGACTATTTCTAAACAATTTTAATTATTGATTTGTATATCACAGAAACAGTTTATCCATCGCCTCTTTACATGAATACAATTGTTTTGCATATGTCTTAAAGAGCTGGTTTTAATTTTTACTAATTTCCTAAAAATACCGTGCTTTAGTTAATACATATGTTCCTTGTGCGACTATTTCGAAACAATTTCAATTATTGATTTGTATATCACAGGAACAGTTTATCCATCGCCTCTTTACATGAATACAATTGTTTTGCATATGTCTTTCAATGAGCTGGTTTTACTTTTTAATAATTTCCTAAAAATACCGTGCTTTAGTTAATACATATGTTCCTTGAGCGACTATTTCGAAACAATTTTAATTATTGATTTGTATATCACAGGAACAGTTTATCCATCGCCTCTTTACATGAATACAATTGTTTTGCATATGTCTTTTAATGAGCTGGTATTAATTTTTAATAATTTCCTAAAAATACCGTGCTTTAGTTAGTACATATGTTCCTTGAGCGACTATTTCTGAACAATTTAATTTATTGATTTGTATATCACAGGAACAGTTTATCCATCGCCTCTTTACATGAATACAATTGTTTTGCATATGTCTTTCAATGAGCTGGTTTTAATTTTTAATAATTTCCTAAAAATACCGTGCTTTAGTTAATACATATGTTCCTTGAGCGACTATTTCGAAACAATTTTAATTATTGATTTGTATGTCACAGGAACAGTTTATCCATCGCCTCTTTACATGAATACAATTGTTTTGCATATGTCTTTCAATGAGCTGGTATTAATTTTTAATAATTTCCTAAAAATACCGTGCTTTAGTTAGTACATATGTTCCTTGAGCGACTATTTCTGAACAATTTTAATTATTGATTTGTATATCACAGGAACAGTTTATCCATCGCCTCTTTACATGAATACAATTGTTTTGCATATGTCTTTCAATGAGCTGGTTTTAATTTTTAATAATTTCCTAAAAATACCGTGCTTTAGTTAATACATATGTTCCTTGAGCGACTATTTCTAAACAATTTTAATTATTGATTTGTATATCACAGGAAAAGTTTATCCATCGCTTCTTTACATGAATACAATTGTTTTGCATATGTCTTTTAATGAGCTGGTTTTAATTTTTAATAATTTCCTAAAAATACCGTGCTTTAGTTAATACATATGTTCCTTGAGCGACTATTTCTAAAAAATTTTAATTATTGATTTGTATATCACAGGAACAGTTTATCCATCGCCTCTTTACATGAATACAATTGTTTTGCATATGTCTTTCAATGAGCTGGTTTTAATTTTTAATAATTTCCTAAAAATACCGTGCTTTAGTTAATACATATGTTCCTTGAGCGACTATTTCGAAACAATTTTAATTATTGATTTGTATATGACAGGAACAGTTTATCCATCGCCTCTTTACATGAATACAATTGTTTTGCATATGTCTTTCAATGAGCTGGTTTTAATTTTTAATAATTTCCTAAAAATACCGTGCTTTAGTTAATACATATGTTCCTTGAGCGACTATTTCGAAACAATTTTAATTATTGATTTGTATATCACAGGAACAGTTTATCCATCGCCTCTTTACATGAATACAATTGTTTTGCATATGTCTTTCAATGAGCTGGTTTTAATTTTTAATAATTTCCTAAAAATACCGTGCTTTAGTTAATACATATGTTCCTTGAGCGACTATTTCGAAACAATTTTAATTATTGATTTGTATATCACAGGAACAGTTTATCCATCGCCTCTTTACATGAATACAATTGTTTTGCATATGTCTTTCAATGAGCTGGTTTTAATTTTTAATAATTTCCTAAAAATACCGTGCTTTAGTTAATACATATGTTCCTTGAGCGACTATTTCTAAACAATTTTAATTATTGATTTGTATATCACAGGAACAGTTTATCCATCGCCTCTTTACATGAATAAAATTGTTTTGCATATGTCTTTCAATGAGCTGGTTTTAATTTTTAATAATTTCCTAAAAATACCGTGCTTTAGTTAATACATATGTTCCTTGAGCGACTATTTCTAAACAATTTTAATTATTGATTTGTATATGACAGGAACAGTTTATCCATCGCCTCTTTACATGAATACAATTGTTTTGCATATGTCTTTCAATGAGCTGGTTTTAATTTTTAATAATTTCCTAAAAATACCGTGCTTTAGTTAATACATATGTTCCTTGAGCGACTATTTCTGAACAATTTTAATTATTGATTTGTATATCACAGAAACAGTTTATCCATCGCCTCTTTACAGGAATACAATTGTTTTGCATATGTCTTTCAATGAGCTGGTTTTAATTTTTAATAATTTCCTAAAAATACCGTGCTTTAGTTAATACATATGTTCCTTGAGCGACTATTTCGAAACAATTTTAATTATTGATTTGTATATCACAGGAACAGTTTATCCATCGCCTCTTTACATGAATACAATTGTTTTGCATATGTCTTTCAATGAGCTGGTTTTAATTTTTAATAATTTCCTAAAAATACCGTGCTTTAGTTAATACATATGTTCCTTGAGCGACTATTTCTAAACAATTTTAATTATTGATTTGTATATGACAGGAACAGTTTATCCATCGCCTCTTTACATGAATACAATTGTTTTGCATATGTCTTTCAATGAGCTGGTTTTAATTTTTAATAATTTCCTAAAAATACCGTGCTTTAGTTAATACATATGTTCCTTGAGCGACTATTTCTGAACAATTTTAATTATTGATTTGTATATCACAGAAACAGTTTATCCATCGCCTCTTTACAGGAATACAATTGTTTTGCATATGTCTTTCAATGAGCTGGTTTTAATTTTTAATAATTTCCTAAAAATACCGTGCTTTAGTTAATACATATGTTCCTTGAGCGACTATTTCGAAACAATTTTAATTATTGATTTGTATATCACAGGAACAGTTTATCCATCGCCTCTTTACATGAATACAATTGTTTTGCATATGTCTTTCAATGAGATGGTTTTAATTTTTAATGATTTCCTAAAAATACCGTGCTTTAGTTAATACATATGTTCCTTGAGCGACTATTTCGAAACAATTTTAATTATTGATTTGTATATCACAGAAACAGTTTATCCATCGCCTCTTTACATGAATACAATTGTTTTGCATATGTCTTTCAATGAGCTGGTTTTAATTTTTAATAATTTCCTAAAAATACCGTGCTTTAGTTAATACATATGTTCCTTGAGCGACTATTTCTAAACAATTTTAATTATTGATTTGTATATCACAGAAACAGTTTATCCATCGCCTCTTTACATGAATACAATTGTTTTGCATATGTCTTAAAGAGCTGGTTTTAATTTTTACTAATTTCCCAAAAATACCGTGCTTTAGTTAATACATATGTTCCTTGTGCGACTATTTCGAAACAATTTCAATTATTGATTTGTATATCACAGGAACAGTTTATCCATCGCCTCTTTACATGAATACAATTGTTTTGCATATGTCTTTCAATGAGCTGGTTTTAATTTTTAATAATTTCCTAAAAATACCGTGCTTTAGTTAATAAATATGTTCCTTGAGCGACTATTTCGAAACAATTTTAATTATTGATTTGTATATCACAGGAACAGTTTATCCATCGCCTCTTTACATGAATACAATTGTTTTGCATATGTCTTTCAATGAGCTGGTATTAATTTTTAATAATTTCCTAAAAATACCGTGCTTTAGTTAGTACATATGTTCCTTGAGCGACTATTTCTGAACAATTTAATTTATTGATTTGTATATCACAGGAACAGTTTATCCATCGCCTCTTTACATGAATACAATTGTTTTGCATATGTCTTTCAATGAGCTGGTTTTAATTTTTAATAATTTCCTAAAAATACCGTGCTTTAGTTAATACATATGTTCCTTGAGCGACTATTTCGAAACAATTTTAATTATTGATTTGTATGTCACAGGAACAGTTTATCCATCGCCTCTTTACATGAATACAATTGTTTTGCATATGTCTTTCAATGAGCTGGTATTAATTTTTAATAATTTCCTAAAAATACCGTGCTTTAGTTAGTACATATGTTCCTTGAGCGACTATTTCTGAACAATTTTAATTATTGATTTGTATATCACAGGAACAGTTTATCCATCGCCTCTTTACATGAATACAATTGTTTTGCATATGTCTTTCAATGAGCTGGTTTTAATTTTTAATAATTTCCTAAAAATACCGTGCTTTAGTTAATACATATGTTCCTTGAGCGACTATTTCGAAACAATTTTAATTATTGATTTGTATATCACAGGAAAAGTTTATCCATCGCTTCTTTACATGAATACAATTGTTTTGCATATGTCTTTCAATGAGCTGGTTTTAATTTTTAATAATTTCCTAAAAATACCGTGCTTTAGTTAATACATATGTTCCTTGAGCGACTATTTCTAAAAAAATTTAATTATTGATTTGTATATCACAGGAACAGTTTATCCATCGCCTCTTTACATGAATACAATTGTTTTGCATATGTCTTTCAATGAGCTGGTTTTAATTCTTAATAATTTCCTAAAAATACCGTGCTTTAGTTAATACATATGTTCCTTGAGCGACTATTTCTAAACAATTTTAATTATTGATTTGTATATGACAGGAACAGTTTATCCATCGCCTCTTTACATGAATACAATTGTTTTGCATATGTCTTTCAATGAGCTGGTTTTAATTTTTAATAATTTCCTAAAAATACCGTGCTTTAGTTAATACATATGTTCCTTGAGCGACTATTTCGAAACAATTTTAATTATTGATTTGTATATCACAGGAACAGTTTATCCATCGCCTCTTTACATGAATACAATTGTTTTGCATATGTCTTTCAATGAGCTGGTTTTAATTTTTAATAATTTCCTAAAAATACCGTGCTTTAGTTAATACATATGTTCCTTGAGCGACTATTTCTAAACAATTTTAATTATTGATTTGTATATCACAGGAACAGTTTATCCATCGCCTCTTTACATGAATAAAATTGTTTTGCATATGTCTTTCAATGAGCTGGTTTTAATTTTTAATAATTTCCTAAAAATACCGTGCTTTAGTTAATACATATGTTCCTTGAGCGACTATTTCTAAACAATTTTAATTATTGATTTGTATATGACAGGAACAGTTTATCTATCGCCTCTTTACATGAATACAATTGTTTTGCATATGTCTTTCAATGAGCTGGTTTTAATTTTTAATAATTTCCTAAAAATACCGTGCTTTAGTTAATACATATGTTCCTTGAGCGACTATTTCTGAACAATTTCAATTATTGATTTGTATATCACAGAAACAGTTTATCCATCGCCTCTTTACAGGAATACAATTGTTTTGCATATGTCTTTCAATGAGCTGGTTTTAATTTTTAATAATTTCCTAAAAATACCGTGCTTTAGTTAATACATATGTTCCTTGAGCGACTATTTCTAAACAATTTTAATTATTGATTTGTATATCACAGGAACAGTTTATCCATCGCCTCTTTACATGAATAAAATTGTTTTGCATATGTCTTTCAATGAGCTGGTTTTAATTTTTAATAATTTCCTAAAAATACCGTGCTTTAGTTAATACATATGTTCCTTGAGCGACTATTTCTAAACAATTTTAATTATTGATTTGTATATGACAGGAACAGTTTATCCATCGCCTCTTTACATGAATACAATTGTTTTGCATATTTTTTTCAATAAGCTGGTTTAAATTTTTAATAATTTCCTAAAAATACCGTGCTTTAGTTAATACATATGTTCCTTGAGCGACTATTTCTAAACAATTTTAAATATTGATTTGTATATCACAGGAACAGTTTATCCATCGCCTCTTTACATGAATAAAATTGTTTTGCATATGTCTTTCAATGAGCTGGTTTTAATTTTTAATAATTTCCCAAAAATACCGTGCTTTAGTTAATACATATGTTCCTTGAGCGACTATTTCTAAACAATTTTAATTATTGATTTGTATATGACAGGAACAGTTTATCCATCGCCTCTTTACATGAATACAATTGTTTTGCATATGTCTTTCAATGAGCTGGTTTTAATTTTTAATAATTTCCTAAAAATACCGTGCTTTAGTTAATACATATGTTCCTTGAGCGACTATTTCTAACCAATTTTAATTATTGATTTGTATATGACAGAAACAGTTTATCCATCGCCTCTTTACATGAATACAATTGTTTTGCATATGTCTTTCAATGAGCTGGTTTTAATTTTTACTAATTTCCTAAAAATACCGTGCTTTAGTTAATACATATGTTCCTTGAGCGACTATTTCTAAACAATTTTAATTATTGATTTGTATATCACAGGAACAGTTTATCCATCGCCTCTTTACATGAATACAATTGTTTTGCATATGTCTTTCAATGAGCTGGTTTTAATTTTTAATAATTTCCTAAAAATACCGTGCTATAGTTATTACATATGTTCCTTGAGCGACTATTTCGAAACAATTTTAATTATTGATTTGTATATCACAGGAACAGTTTATCCATCGCCTCTTTACATGAATAAAATTGTTTTGCATATGTCTTTCAATGAGCTGGTTTTAATTTTTAATAATTTCCTAAAAATACCGTGCTTTAGTTATTACATATGTTCCTTGAGCGACTATTTCTAAACAATTTTAATTATTGATTTGTATATCACAGGAACAGTTTATCCATCGCCTCTTTACATGAATAAAATTGTTTTGCATATGTCTTTCAATGAGCTGGTTTTAATTTTTAATAATTTCCTAAAAATACCGTGCTTTAGTTAATACATATGTTCCTTGTGCGACTATTTCGAAACAATTTTAATTATTGATTTGTATATGACAGGAACAGTTTATTCATCGCCTCTTTACATGAATACAATTGTTTTGCATATGTCTTTCAATGAGCTGGTTTTAATTTTTACTAATTTCCTAAAAATACCGTGCTTTAGTTAATACATATGTTCCTTGAGCGACTATTTCTAAACAATTTTAATTATTGATTTGTATATCACAGGAACAGTTTATCCATCGCCTCTTTACATGAATACAATTGTTTTGCATATGTCTTTCAATGAGCTGGTTTTAATTTTTACTAATTTCCTAAAAATACCGTGCTTTAGTTAATACATATGTTCCTTGAGCGACTATTTCGAAACAATTTTAATTATTGATTTGTATATCACAGGAACAGTTTATCCATCGCCTCTTTACATGAATACAATTGTTTTGCATATGTCTTTCAATGAGCTGGTTTTAATTTTTAATAATTTCCTAAAAATACCGTGCTTTAGTTAATACATATGTTCCTTGAGCGACTATTTCGAAACAATTTTAATTATTGATTTGTATATCACAGGAACAGTTTATCTATCGCCTCTTTACATGAATACAATTGTTTTGCTTATGTCTTTCAATGAGCTGGTTTTAATTTTTAATAATTTCCTAAAAATACCGTGCTTTAGTTAATACATATATGCCTTGAGCGACTATTTCGAAACAATTTTAATTATTGATTTGTATATCACAGGAACAGTTTATCCATCGCCTCTTTACATGAATACAATTGTTTTGCATATGTCTTTCAATGAGCTGGTTTTAATTTTTAATAATTTCCTAAAAATACCGTGCTTTAGTTAATACATATGTTCCTTGAGCGACTATTTCTAAACAATTTTAATTATTGATTTGTATATGACAGGAACAGTTTATCCATCGCCTCTTTACATGAATACAATTGTTTTGCATATTTTTTTCAATGAGCTGGTTTTAATTTTTAATAATTTCCTAAAAATACCGTGCTTTAGTTAATACATATGTTCCTTGAGCGACTATTTCTAAACAATTTTAAATATTGATTTGTATATCACAGGAACAGTTTATCCATCGCCTCTTTACATGAATAAAATTGTTTTGCATATGTCTTTCAATGAGCTGGTTTTAGATTTTAATAATTTCCTAAAAATACCGTGCTTTAGTTAATACATATGTTCCTTGAGCGACTATTTCCAAACAATTTTAATTATTGATTTGTATATGACAGGAACAGTTTATCCATCGCTTCTTTACATGAATACAATTGTTTTGCATATGTCTTTCAATGAGCTGGTTTTAATTTTTAATAATTTCCTAAAAATACCGTGCTTTAGTTAATACATATGTTCCTTGAGCGACTATTTCTAAACAATTTTAATTATTGATTTGTATATCACAGAAACAGTTTATCCATCGCCTCTTTACATGAATACAATTGTTTTGCATATGTCTTAAAGAGCTGGTTTTAATTTTTACTAATTTCCTAAAAATACCGTGCTTTAGTTAATACATATGTTCCTTGTGCGACTATTTCTGAACAATTTAATTTATTGATTTGTATATCACAGAAACAGTTTATCCATCGCCTCTTTACATGAATACAATTGTTTTGCATATGTCTTTCAATGAGCTGGTTTTACTTTTTAATAATTTCCTAAAAATACCGTGCTTTAGTTAATACATATGTTCCTTGAGCGACTATTTCGAAACAATTTTAATTATTGATTTGTATATCAGAGGAACAGTTCATCCATCGCCTCTTTACATGAATACAATTGTTTTGCATATGTCTTTCAATGAGCTGGTATTAATTTTTAATAATTTCCTAAAAATACCGTGCTTTAGTTAGTACATATGTTCCTTGAGCGACTATTTCTGAACAATTTAATTTATTGATTTGTATATCACAGGAACAGTTTATCCATCGCCTCTTTACATGAATACAATTGTTTTGCATATGTCTTTCAATGAGCTGGTTTTAATTTTTAATAATTTCCTAAAAATACCGTGCTTTAGTTAATACATATGTTCCTTGTGCGACTATTTCGAAAAAATTTCAATTATTGATTTGTATATCACAGGAACAGTTTATCCATCGCCTCTTTACATGAATACAATTGTTTTGCATATGTCTTTCAATGAGCTGGTTTTAATTTTTAATAATTTCCTAAAAATACCGTGCTTTAGTTAATACATATGTTCCTTGAGCGACTATTTCGAAACAATTTTAATTATTGATTTGTATGTCACAGGAACAGTTTATCCATCGCCTCTTTACATGAATACAATTGTTTTGCATATGTCTTTCAATGAGCTGGTATTAATTTTTAATAATTTCCTAAAAATACCGTGCTTTAGTTAGTACATATGTTCCTTGAGCGACTATTTCTGAACAATTTTAATTATTGATTTGTATATCACAGGAACAGTTTATCCATCGCCTCTTTACATGAATACAATTGTTTTGCATATGTCTTTCAATGAGCTGGTTTTAATTTTTAATAATTTCCTAAAAATACCGTGCTTTAGTTAATACATATGTTCCTTGAGCGACTATTTCGAAACAATTTTAATTATTGATTTGTATATCACAGGAACAGTTTATCCATCGCCTCTTTACATGAATACAATTGTTTTGTATATGTCTTTCAATGAGCTGGTTTTAATTTTTAATAATTTCCTAAAAATACCGTGCTTTAGTTAATACATATGTTCCTTGAGCGACTATTTCGAAACAATTTTAATTATTGATTTGTATATCACAGGAACAGTTTATCTATCGCCTCTTTACATGAATACAATTGTTTTGCTTATGTCTTTCAATGAGCTGGTTTTAATTTTTAATAATTTCCTAAAAATACCGTGCTTTAGTTAATACATATATGCCTTGAGCGACTATTTCGAAACAATTTTAATTATTGATTTGTATATCACAGGAACAGTTTATCCATCGCCTCTTTACATGAATACAATTGTTTTGCATATGTCTTTCAATGAGCTGGTTTTAATTTTTAATAATTTCCTAAAAATACCGTGCTTTAGTTAATACATATGTTCCTTGAGCGACTATTTCTAAACAATTTTAATTATTGATTTGTATATGACAGGAACAGTTTATCCATCGCCTCTTTACATGAATACAATTGTTTTGCATATTTTTTTCAATGAGCTGGTTTTAATTTTTAATAATTTCCTAAAAATACCGTGCTTTAGTTAATACATATGTTCCTTGAGCGACTATTTCTAAACAATTTTAAATATTGATTTGTATATCACAGAAACAGTTTATCCATCGCCTCTTTACATGAATAAAATTGTTTTGCATATGTCTTTCAATGAGCTGGTTTTAATTTTTAATAATTTCCTAAAAATACCGTGCTTTAGTTAATACATATGTTCCTTGAGCGACTATTTCCAAACAATTTTAATTATTGATTTGTATATGACAGGAACAGTTTATCCATCGCTTCTTTACATGAATACAATTGTTTTGCATATGTCTTTCAATGAGCTGGTTTTAATTTTTAATAATTTCCTAAAAATACCGTGCTTTAGTTAATACATATGTTCCTTGAGCGACTATTTCTAAACAATTTTAATTATTGATTTGTATATCACAGAAACAGTTTATCCATCGCCTCTTTACATGAATACAATTGTTTTGCATATGTCTTAAAGAGCTGGTTTTAATTTTTACTAATTTCCTAAAAATACCGTGCTTTAGTTAATACATATGTTCCTTGTGCGACTATTTCTGAACAATTTAATTTATTGATTTGTATATCACAGGAACAGTTTATCCATCGCCTCTTTACATGAATACAATTGTTTTGCATATGTCTTTCAATGAGCTGGTTTTACTTTTTAATAATTTCCTAAAAATACCGTGCTTTAGTTAATACATATGTTCCTTGAGCGACTATTTCGAAACAATTTTAATTATTGATTTGTATATCAGAGGAACAGTTCATCCATCGCCTCTTTACATGAATACAATTGTTTTGCATATGTCTTTCAATGAGCTGGTATTAATTTTTAATAATTTCCTAAAAATACCGTGCTTTAGTTAGTACATATGTTCCTTGAGCGACTATTTCTGAACAATTTAATTTATTGATTTGTATATCACAGGAACAGTTTATCCATCGCCTCTTTACATGAATACAATTGTTTTGCATATGTCTTTCAATGAGCTGGTTTTAATTTTTAATAATTTCCTAAAAATACCGTGCTTTAGTTAATACATATGTTCCTTGTGCGACTATTTCGAAAAAATTTCAATTATTGATTTGTATATCACAGGAACAGTTTATCCATCGCCTCTTTACATGAATACAATTGTTTTGCATATGTCTTTCAATGAGCTGGTTTTAATTTTTAATAATTTCCTAAAAATACCGTGCTTTAGTTAATACATATGTTCCTTGAGCGACTATTTCGAAACAATTTTAATTATTGATTTGTATGTCACAGGAACAGTTTATCCATCGCCTCTTTACATGAATACAATTGTTTTGCATATGTCTTTCAATGAGCTGGTATTAATTTTTAATAATTTCCTAAAAATACCGTGCTTTAGTTAGTACATATGTTCCTTGAGCGACTATTTCTGAACAATTTTAATTATTGATTTGTATATCACAGGAACAGTTTATCCATCGCCTCTTTACATGAATACAATTGTTTTGCATATGTCTTTCAATGAGCTGGTTTTAATTTTTAATAATTTCCTAAAAATACCGTGCTTTAGTTAATACATATGTTCCTTGAGCGACTATTTCTAAACAATTTTAATTATTGATTTGTATATCACAGGAAAACTTTATCCATCGCTTCTTTACATGAATACAATTGTTTTGCATATGTCTTTCAATGAGCTGGTTTTAATTTTTAATAATTTCCTAAAAATACCGTGCTTTAGTTAATACATATGTTCCTTGAGCGACTATTTCTAAAAAATTTTAATTATTGATTTGTATATCACAGGAACAGTTTATCCATCGCCTCTTTACATGAATACAATTGTTTTGCATATGTCTTTCAATGAGCTGGTTTTAATTCTTAATAATTTCCTAAAAATACCGTGCTTTAGTTAATACATATGTTCCTTGAGCGACTATTTCTAAACAATTTTAATTATTGATTTGTATATGACAGGAACAGTTTATCCATCGCCTCTTTACATGAATACAATTGTTTTGCATATGTCTTTCAATGAGCTGGTTTTAATTTTTACTAATTTCCTAAAAATACCGTGCTTTAGTTAATACATATGTTCCTTGAGCGACTATTTCGAAACAATTTTAATTATTGATTTGTATATCACAGGAACAGTTTATCCATCGCCTCTTTACATGAATACAATTGTTTTGCATATGTCTTTCAATGAGCTGGTTTTAATTTTTAATAATTTCCTAAAAATACCGTGCTTTAGTTAATACATATGTTCCTTGAGCGACTATTTCGAAACAATTTTAATTATTGATTTGTATATCACAGGAACAGTTTATCCATCGCCTCTTTACATGAATACAATTGTTTTGCATATGTCTTTCAATGAGCTGGTTTTAATTTTTAATAATTTCCTAAAAATACCGTGCTTTAGTTAATACATATGTTCCTTGAGCGACTATTTCTAAACAATTTTAATTATTGATTTGTATATCACAGGAACAGTTTATCCATCGCCTCTTTACATGAATAAAATTGTTTTGCATATGTCTTTCAATGAGCTGGTTTTAATTTTTAATAATTTTCTAAAAATACCGTGCTTTAGTTAATACATATGTTCCTTGAGCGACTATTTCTGAACAATTTTAATTATTGATTTGTATATCACAGAAACAGTTTATCCATCGCCTCTTTACAGGAATACAATTGTTTTGCATATGTCTTTCAATGAGCTGGTTTTAATTTTTAATAATTTCCTAAAAATACCGTGCTTTAGTTAATACATATGTTCCTTGAGCGACTATTTCTAAACAATTTTAATTATTGATTTGTATATCACAGGAACAGTTTATCCATCGCCTCTTTACATGAATAAAATTGTTTTGCATATGTCTTTCAATGAGCTGGTTTTAATTTTTAATAATTTCCTAAAAATACCGTGCTTTAGTTAATACATATGTTCCTTGAGCGACTATTTCTGAACAATTTTAATTATTAATTTGTATATCACAGGAACAGTTTATCCATCGCCTCTTTACATGAATACAATTGTTTTGCATATGTCTTTCAATGAGCTGGTTTTAATTTTTAATAATTTCCTAAAAATACCGTGCTTTAGTTAATACATATGTTCCTTGAGCGACTATTTCTAAACAATTTTAATTATTGATTTGTATATGACAGGAACAGTTTATCCATCGCCTCTTTACATGAATACAATTGTTTTGCATATGTCTTTCAATGAGCTGGTTTTAATTTTTAATAATTTCCTAAAAATACCGTGCTTTAGTTAATACATATGTTCCTTGAGCGACTATTTCGAAACAATTTTAATTATTGATTTGTATATCACAGGAACAGTTTATCCATCGCCTCTTTACATGAATACAATTGTTTTGCATATGTCTTTCAATGAGCTGGTTTTAATTTTTAATAATTTCCTAAAAATACCGTGCTTTAGTTAATACATATGTTCCTTGAGCGACTATTTCGAAACAATTTTAATTATTGATTTGTATATCACAGGAACAGTTTATCCATCGCCTCTTTACATGAATACAATTGTTTTGCATATGTCTTTCAATGAGCTGGTTTTAATTTTTAATAATTTCCTAAAAATACCGTGCTTTAGTTAATAAATATGTTCCTTGAGCGACTATTTCTAAAAAATTTTAATTATTGATTTGTATATCACAGGAACAGTTTATCCATCGCCTCTTTACATGAATAAAATGGTTTTGCATATGTCTTTCAATGAGCTGGTTTTAATTTTTAATAATTTCCTAAAAATACCGTGCTTTAGTTAATACATATGTTCCTTGAGCGACTATTTCTAAACAATTTTAATTATTGATTTGTATATGACAGGAACAGTTTATCCATCGCCTCTTTACATGAATACAATTGTTTTGCATATGTCTTTCAATGAGCTGGTTTTAATTTTTAATAATTTCCTAAAAATACCGTGCTTTAGTTAATACATTTGTTCCTTGAGCGACTATTTCTGAACAATTTTAATTATTGATTTGTATATCACAGAAACAGTTTATCCATCGCCTCTTTACAGGAATACAATTGTTTTGCATATGTCTTTCAATGAGCTGGTTTTAATTTTTAATAATTTCCTAAAAATACCGTGCTTTAGTTAATACATATGTTCCTTGAGCGACTATTTCTAAACAATTTTAATTATTGATTTGTATATGACAGGAACAGTTTATCCATCGCCTCTTTACATGAATACAATTGTTTTGCATATGTCTTTCAATGAGCTGGTTTTAATTTTTAATAATTTCCTAAAAATACCGTGCTTTAGTTAATACATATGTTCCTTGAGCGACTATTTCTAAACAATTTTAATTATTGATTTGTATATCACAGGAACAGTTTATCCATCGCCTCTTTACATGAATACAATTGTTTTGCATATGTCTTTCAATGAGCTGGTTTTAATTTTTAATAATTTCCTAAAAATACCGTGCTTTAGTTAATACATATGTTCCTTGAGCGACTATTTCGAAACAATTTTAATTATTGATTTGTATATGACAGGAACAGTTTATCCATCGCCTCTTTACATGAATACAATTGTTTTGCATATGTCTTTCAATGAGCTGGTTTTAATTTTTAATAATTTCCTAAAAATACCGTGCTTTAGTTAATACATATGTTCCTTGAGCGACTATTTCTAAACAATTTTAATTATTGATTTGTATATCACAGAAACAGTTTATCCATCGCCTCTTTACATGAATACAATTGTTTTGCATTTGTCTTTTAAAGAGCTGGTTTTAATTTTTACTAATTTCCTAAAAATACCGTGCTTTAGTTAATACATATGTTCCTTGAGCGACTATTTCGAAACAATTTTAATTATTGATTTGTATATCACAGGAACAGTTTATCTATCGCCTCTTTACATGAATACAATTCTTTTGCATATGTCTTTCAATGAGCTGGTTTTAATTTTTAATAATTTCCTAAAAATACCGTGCTTTAGTTAATACATATGTGCCTTGAGCGACTATTTCGAAACAATTTTAATTATTGATTTGTATATCATAGGAACAGTTTATCCATCGCCTCTTTACATGAATACAATTGTTTTGCATATGTCTTTCAATGAGCTGGTTTTAATTTTTAATAATTTCCTAAAAATACCGTGCTTTAGTTAATACATATGTTCCTTGAGCGACTATTTCGAAACAATTTTAATTATTGATTTGTATATGACAGGAACAGTTTATTCATCGCCTCTTTACATGAATACAATTGTTTAGCATATGTCTTTCAATGAGCTGGTTTTAATTTTTAATAATTTCCTAAAAATACCGTGCTTTAGTTAATACATATGTTCCTTGAGCGACTATTTCTAAACAATTTTAATTATTGATTTGTATATCACAGAAACAGTTTATCCATCGCCTCTTTACATGAATACAATTGTTTTGCATATGACTTAAAGAGCTGGTTTTAATTTTTACCAATTTCCTAAAAATACCGTGCTTTAGTTAATACATATGTTCCTTGAGCAGCTCCGTGAAGTTGGCTCCGCGATATTAAGCACAAAATCTAAAATATATTCCAAGATTTAGTGCTTATTTAGTGCTTTTTTGTGCTTTAAGAATAAACTTTATAACTGCAATAGTTTACCAGATATTTCAAAAATTGTTTTTGGACGCCAACTTCACGCTGGCTCCGCGACTTTGTCTGATTGTATTCAATTTGTTATAAGATTTAGTGCTTATTTAGTGCTTTTTTGTACTTCAAGAATTAACTTGATAACTACTTTGGTTTAGGAGATATTCCAAAAATCGTATTTTGGTGCCAACTTCACGCTGGCTCCGCGACTTTGTCTGATCCTATTCAATTTACTAGAGGATTTAGTGCTTATTTTGTGCTTTTTTGTGCTTCAAGAATTAACTTGATAACTACTTTGGTTTAGGAGATATTTCAAAAATCGTACTTAGGCGCCAACTTAACGCTCACTCCGCAACTTTGTCTGATCGTATTTAATTTGCTAGAGTATTTAGTGCTTATTTAGTATTTAAACAGACCTCAGAATATTATAGGGAGGTATTGGTTTTGTACTTTGATTTGTTGGATTCATAATTCGTGTACTGAACACAAAGTTATATTTTATGTTCATCATCTTTATCTGATGTTACAACTTATCGATTAATTTCTTTATATCCTTATTGTATTTTATTGTTGTAAAGTTCAGACTCTACACATGTTTTCTTGTTTTGCAAATATAATTTCTTATTTTTAGGAATAGTCAAGTTCTTTAAATTTTGTATAACTGGTCAAGTTCCGATCGGTAAAACCCCTTAGTTTGGATTCGAAGCACCCTGTTGTGTGTAACACGTGCAAGTCACTTTTGTATGGTTTCTGATACTTATTTATGTTTCACATCTAATATTTGCTTATATATGTGGCATATTGCACATGCCACTAAATAAATATTTTTTTAATTTGTTTCAGATGTTTAACAAACTAATATTTCCACGGTAAAATTAAAACACAAACTTTAAAGCATATTATAGATGTAAAATGAGATGTTTTTGAAGCAATTGCAGTAGAATTATCAGTCACTAAAATATAAACAAACCAGCTAAAATTCTAAACAAGGGCATAGGTTGGACCATCTGAAACGACAAATAGTTTTTATGTTCGCAAAGCAATAAATAAGGGACAAGTGTTCAATGGGAAGAATAGTTAAATGGCTAAATAAAGTTCATTGACTGAAATATACCTGCTGTTCTAGATGTGGGTCAATGTGCATTACCAAAAATGATGCAAAAATAGAAAATGTTAAAAATGAAGTCATCAAAATTTAGCCTACAGAAATAAAAAGGAAAAAGGGGTCCCCTTTATTTTAAAATGTGACTATTGGGATGATCACTTTATTAGAGCGCCCAAAAGCATTGCTTTTTATTAAAACAATCCTCAGTTAAAAGCTCTTTAGTTTGTGTGTAACACGTGCAGTGGAAGGGAACTTGAACAGTTATACAAAATTTAAAGAACTTGACTATTCCTAAAAATAAGAAATTATATTTGCAAAACAAGAAAACATGTGTAGAGTCTGAACTTTACAACAATAAAATACAATAAGAATATAAAGAAATTAATCGATAAGTTGTAAGATCAGATAAAGATGATGAACATAAAATATAACTTTTTGTTCAGTACACGAATTATGAATCCAACAAATCAAAGTACAAAACCAATACCTCCCCATAATATTCTGAGGTCTGTTTAAATACTAAATAAGCACTAAATACTCTAGCAAATTAAATACGATCAGACAAAGTTGCAGAGTGAGCGTTAAGTTGGCACCAAAATACGATTTTTGAAATATCTCCTAAACCAAAGTAGTTATCAAGTTAATTCTTGAAGCACAAAAAAGCAATAAATAAGCACTAAATTCTCTAGCAAATTGAATACAATCAGACAAAGTCGCGAAGCCAGCGTGAAGTTGGCACCAAAATACGATTTTTGAAATATCTCCTAAACCAAAGTAGTTATCAAGTTAATTCTTGAAGCACAAAAAAGCACTAAATAAGCACTAAATCTTATAGCAAATGGAATACAATCAGACAAAGTCGCGGAGCCAGCGTGAAGTTGGCGTCCAAAAACAATTTTTGAAATATCTGGTAAACTATTGCAGTTATAAAGTTTATTCTTAAAGCACAAAAAAGCAATAAATAAGCACTAAATCTTGGAATATATTTTAGATTTAGTGCTTAATATCGTGGAGCCAACTTCACGGAGCTCTCAAGAGGTACTACATAAGTCAATTAAATTGTGATAAACTTGCATAATTTGAATACAAATATGAAAAAAACATTGTCATAGCACTATTGGTTTAACAGTTATTTAGGAAATAAAAATAGATTTTTACTTTATTTTCTTAATTCTAGAGATACAGAAGAACTTAAACTCCTGGACGTAACTTTTTATTCTCTTTACTGTGATCTAATTAAGTTTGCGTCTTTTGGATTACCAAAATTTTTATTTGTTGTAAGCGTTATATTGGTTTTGAATACCGTGATATTACGTACAGCTAGTACAATTTTAATAATAAACCTGATTATGATTAATAAGTGTCTCATTAGCAAAGCGACTGTTGCCTAAAAACAAGACATTTAAAGGTTAAGGATATTTTCCGCTTTTGGTAAAGTATGGGAACAGAATATTTATCGTTATTGTTTTTTTATGGACCCAGGTGATTGTCGCGTCGCACAGTGGGGTATATACTTCATCTAGTCGGTCAAAAGTCGATTTTTCTAATTTATCACAGTTAGAAATAAATTACTGTTTAAGAGAGTTGTATAGGTAATGAACAGTGGGCCATCTTTTTTTCACTTTTCTGCGCCATCTAAAGTCCACTCCAGTCAATCAAAACTCAAATGTCTTAAATAGTGCGATTATTGGTTGTCTTCGAAAGTGCATGTCTTTTTTTTAAATGTAAAACCAAAAAGTAGGCACGTGAGAATATTTTTAAGGTATATTAATGATATTATAGTAATCTTAAAATATTAAAAGTTCCATTCCAATTCGCTTTTTTTGCCGTTTTTTAAAGAAACGAAGGTTTTTGTTATACTTTAGGGCGGCGCGCCCCGATATATTTTTTACAAGAATATAAAAAGGAAGGTTTTAAGTTTAGAAAAACAAAAAAAGTTGCTTCGGATTCGCTACGTTTTATTTGTATTAGGCCAGATAAATTCTTAGTCATAAATGTAATTTTTATGGGTCATGGTTTATTTCTGATATAAAATGTTTTTTTTTCTTTTTGCTTTCAGCATCACAGGAAAGAAAAAAATAACTAGAATAGGGATATTGAACATAAAAATACCACAAATTAAAGTTAGCCAAAAAGTATCTATTAGGCTGGCGACATACTTGCGGGTGAATCGGTGCGGGAAAAGTAGCAATCCACGACGTAAGTTTTGTAACTCACACGTTGTTATGGCCGAAGACAAACAAAGACACAAATAATGAGTCACATTGCGTACCGGCAAATCACACGTTGTTATATGCTTGCATTTGGATCTGCAGCTGCCCGCAATGCTATCGCACTTGCTGCGTTCGTAAATCTACCCGCAATGTACTAGTAATGCGCCCGTACGCACTGCGACTCATTGTTTGTGTCTTTGTTTGTCTTCGGCCATAAAACGTGTGAATTACAAAACTTACGTCGCAGATTGCTACTTTTCCCGCACCGGTTCACCCGCAAGTATGTCGCCAGCCTTAAGTAGTGCATGTTTTTCAGAAGGGAAAAAAATAATAAAACATAAATTTTCCTCCATAAAATCATAGATTAAACGTAGATAGGTGGCTGCTGATAAGAAAGAAAATATCTTTATTTAAAAAAAACAACGTATACGAGATCCCAATAGTGGTTCTTCCATGTGGACCACCCTGTATATCATGCTAGGAAAAACGAATGTTTTGACTAAAAATATTATTTTTAATGTTTGACTTACAAAACATGCATGTTTTAAATCAATTAAATAACAAAAATTAAAGCCACAACAATTTACTTATTGTTTATAAGAAATATATTGTAAATGAATCATAGATGACATAAAAAAATAAAAATAAAATAAAATAACAAAAATAATTTTGGCCAGCTAGATCCGGTGTTAAGTGTTTCAGCACATACACGAACTAAAACAAAAAAATTCAACTTTTTTGAATGACTAATGCCACAAAAATTTAGAACTATTCCTTGATTGCTTATTTAGAAAAAAAAACTTGCCTCCTTAATAGGCCTATTCGAAAACGCTTAATTTTTTTAATATTTAGGTCTATCGAACATACCCAAATATTTGATTTAGGTGAAAAAGCAGATGTTTTGTCTCAAACAAATGAATTGTATAACAAAGAAACTTCAAAATGTTTTTTAGAATAAATAAATGAATTGTAAAAAACTCGCAAAGAACAAATCAGCTAAAATTTTATTGTAACAAAAGAGAGACATTAAGCTTATTATGTCTAGAATTAATTTCTAGTAGAACAAGTCATTAAATTAAATGACTGGGATAGGATTAGGAACACAAAAATTTATTTTATTTTTTTAAATGTATTAAAACGACATTTCTAAAGGTATTTTTCAAACATTTTCTTGAGGGGATGGAGACCCCCTCCTCTATTGGTCGTACTCTTATTTCTAGAAAATTATTTGAGTCGCGTGTTTAAAAGTTTGAGAAACGCTGTTCTAGATATTTGTCTGTTTCCATACTTTTGCGCATCTCTGTATATAAAAGAATATTTCACTTTAAAAACGATAAAATCGCAAAGACCTGGAAGGTTTTAAAGAAAAATCACTGAAACATCGAAAGTGATTAGGTGGGTACTTGGTTAAAAAATAAAAATCAAAGAAAAGAAATCGAACAACATCCTAAAAAAACTTAAAATTGTACATGTTTCCATAATCAAAAGTCAAATAATAATAAAATAGAAGATGTATATTATGTACAATTTATTACATGAATACTCTATTGAAGAACATTCAATATATTCATTAAATAGAACTTTCTATCATTATGTAACGCATATAATTAACGTTTATACAAAACCAGTTACATTTTCCCAAGATTTGTGTTACATTATAAAATGTACTTGCAATGTGAAATACGTGGTTTATTCACCAGTCCCAGTTGTATTTAAAGCATTACATAACGTCTTTTACAAGTGTTAAAAAAAAAATTCAGTCATAAAATCAACTACATAAGAACTAACTGTAACACATTAAAACATATTTTAATAAATCATAACTACTCGACAGCATTAAAATGAAATTTGATTACTTAACTAATAATAAATACATACATACAATAAAACCACTATAATTAATATTTATTACAGTACAATAAATCTTATTTAAGCTAGTAGTTTATAAAATAACGGTAACTGTATTACAGCATACACAGAATTTCGTTGTCCAACTCACAACGAAGTCAGGCAACTTAATCTTCCACTTTTACTTTCTCCTTAGTATATCCAAGAGTGTTACACACTGAAACATGAGAAAACCAATTACATTACTGTGAACTTGGCCTAAATATCGTATACGAGGGGTTTAACAAACGTTTTAACAACATCCGATTGCAAAAACAGCTAAATTTTGTACTTTGTATTGTAACTAAAATTATAATAAATTTGTTTAAACAAAGTTGGCCTTCTATAAAAATTAGTAGTTGTTACTAATAGGTACATTAAAATATTGCATAAAGATCCGCAACTGTACCTAAACACAACATCATTTAGTTTTTTAAAGAAGTGGCAATAAAGTATTTTAATTAATAAAAAGACAAATCAAAATCGAATGTATTGCAACTAAATTAGTTGTAAACAGGGGCGGACCGTTAAGTTTGGGGGCCCTGGACTAACACTGTTTGGGGCCCTACCCAATTAACCCAAATTAACCCAAGGTTGGGTTAGTTGTGGCGACTCATTCGCCATTCTGTCGAAAAACTGTTTCTTACCCTTTTTAAATAGGTAAAATTCTAGGCAACATACATTGAAGAACTTTTTTATTCTATTTGATTCATTTTGATACACAAACTTTTATATACAGTTGTAAAGAAAATGGGTTTTGTATACATAACCAACATCAAACATAAAATAAAAAATAAAATGTTCTAGGTATTACTATTAGTAATAAATAAAAAAACGAAACCACAAATTCTCAGGTCAAGAATGAAGACTGAGAAACAAAACTTATTCTTAAAAATAAAATAAATAAAACATTCTAGAAGTTATATACTTAACGTACGTATTTTTAAT
The DNA here is from genome assembly GCA_947652605.1 of Elmis aenea. Classification (NCBI taxonomy): domain Eukaryota; kingdom Metazoa; phylum Arthropoda; class Insecta; order Coleoptera; family Elmidae; genus Elmis; species Elmis aenea. The sequence goes on from OX393580.1 coordinate 5,617,238, forward strand.
ATATTAAAGACATTTAAAGAGTAACTTTTCTGCAGTTTTGCGCTGCAAATTCTGTTATTTGATCATCACATTGAAATACTTTGGTAAAATCACAGTTCATGGTAAGAATTGATAAATAATTTAATCTTTCATTCGTCATTGTTGTCCTATATTTGTTTTCTATACAGGATAACCTGGAGCCTCACAGCTGGTGACTAGCAACGCCAAAAAAATTTCAAGATGGTATACTAATTCGGAAAAATATTGAAGGGCCCTGGCTATGGGTCTAAGGAAAATCAAAGATGAAGATCTGAAGGTAGGGAAAGCTGGCGGAGAGGAACCGAAAAATGTCGACAGACGTAAAAATCGAAAATACTTTGTATACATAATAATATGTAGATATCAATTTTGTTTCTTACAAATTTTACAACACCAAACGGGGCCCCAACTAACTTCTGTCAGCTTAGCCGTATCGAATTCAATATAATTCTTGTAAAATCCTTATCTGACACGTTTCGTCTCTTTTAATAAACAATTGTTTATTAATCAATTACAAGCTAGTTCCTTAAAAGTCCTTAATTGTTTTTAATAGCGAATTTACGATGTATCTTGTTAAGCTTATTTAATACATCACTTTAAAAACATCGAGTTTACGAATAACAAGTAAAATTACTTTCAATTACTTTAAAATTTCCATTTTAATGATAATGAAGGGTTATTTTCGTACCTATTAATAATGTAATTTTTTTCACTATGAATATTAGTGGGCCCCTTAATTATGGTGATTGCAAGTAACAATAAAACTATTTCATGTACGACTAACTGGTATGTTTGGTTCTAGTTAAAAGCAAACTTATTCCCTATAATTGAATTATGTTATCCAATAAAGTGGTATTAGGTTTATAATTGTTTTTTTCGATTAAAAACTGCCTTTATAAAAATTTGTTTTAGCGTCCTAGTAGTTTGTTTCAATAATATGCACTTAAATAAAGTTACTACTAAACTATAGTATTTACAACGAAATAGTAATTTTCGACCCAACAACTAAAAACAATTTATAATTTTTTAATTCAATGCAAGTAAATTCGTTTATCTATTTTGAAATAACCAGAACGTACAAACTAGTAATCAGATCACCAGATCAAGCAAAAACCAAAGGTTCAACGGAAGAAAAACAAATGGAGGAATTAGTCAAAGTAATTAACCAATTGGTGGAAGAAGTTAAAAAGATAAGGGAAGAACAAAAAACATTTAGGGAGGGATTTATTGCAACAAAAAAAGAAAACGATGAGCTTAGAAAAAAGATGCTTAGCTTAGAAAACAGAATAGAAGAAACAGAAAAAAAAATAAATATAACATTGTGATGAAGGGAGCAAAATTTGATAAAAGTAACGGGACAGCAGGTATGGAAGAATTTCTAGATCAAATTTTAGGAGTCGAAGTAAATATCAAACAGATGTGAAAGAAAGAGAAATACAAAGAAAAAGCAGAGAAGAGGCAGAAAAAGAAAGAAAAAACGGCTAAAAAGTCAGAGTAGCTTATCAAAAACTAATCGTAGAGAATAACAACTGGCTATGGAATATAGAGAAAGAAGAGCTACAGCAAAAAAACAGACCCAAAAGACTAAGGACGGAAAACAAGTTTCGGAAAAAATGGCACGAACGCTACACGAAAACGGACATGAACAAGGAAAAACAGATGGCAATCAAAGCACGAGATATTAAAAATGATAAAAATAGAAATAAGAAAGACAAAGTAAGAATAGCTACTTGGAATACCAGAAGCATAAAAGGAAAAGAAGAATCATGGAAAAAAGTCAGCACAACACAACTCAACAGTCTTACACCTAACAGTAGAAGGACTCATGACTAAATATTTGAAAATAAGCGTTGTTAAAAAATGAAACTTTAAACAATATTTTTTTCTTGCCTTGTCTGTGTATAAACTTAAGCAAATGTTTATTTTATACAAATATTTTTATAAGAATTTCGTGTACATGCATATAACAATTAAGTTTTCTGAATTATATAACAATCAATAAAGGAATTTATTATGATTTGCTTCCGAAGCAATAAATTATCCTTACACATTCCATAGAAATAAGTCAAATATTAGCTTTATATTAATAAGTTAAACGTAAAACTATAGTTCCAATCGCACAAAATGCTAAAAAAAAATAAACTTCTGTATGATTCATACTTTCATATTTTTTTATCATTTTTTGCACGGCATATTATCAAATACGTTATTTTTGTAGTAGAATTTTATTAACTTTATATCCGTCTTTATTCTTTAAATTACATCATTAGTTTATCTTTCAATATAGAATTCTTGAATTGCTTCATGTTTTTTATTTGTACCGTAAAAGTAAAACCGATAATAATAATATGACAATACGAGCATTGACGTTGTAATTTCATTTTAGAATTTTATAGTAGTGTCAGCATTCAACTAATAGATAAGTTTTTTATTATCGATTAATCGGAAAATTTTATTCTTGAGAAAAGTTAGGGCATGGTCTAAAACTTATTTTAAGTTTAATAAAAGCTCAATAAAAGTTTATACAACACTAGCTTTTTGCGATTTTAGAACAATTCGCAAGATTAAAGTGCTCTTGTTAAAAAGTTTTCAAAAAAATCTAGGGAAAATAACACGATTACTTATTTAATATTTATTTAAATTGTAAAAATTTTTTTACATTTAAATAAGGGCACTACTCTTTTCGAATATTTCTAAAATCGTTCAAACTTAGTGTTACCTATATGAATTTATATTGAACGTTTTTTAACTTGAAACTAGTTTTAGAACATCTTTTTTTAAGAACAAAATTATTTGAGAAACCAATAATGAAAAGTACCTACCTATTTTAATTTTTGCAGACTTAAAAAAAAAAAACTTTTCTAAATCTATGCGACTTGCAAAGGCGTTTAACAAAGGGAAATCCGTTTTTACAAAGGCCTCTTTTTCGCGTTTTTCTCTGGAACCGTTAAAGATTTTTTCAAAAATTTTGCACCAGTTTACTTGCAAAAGATGAGCGAATCGGTAAATAGAAAAATTTAGATTCTGTCTCTAACGGTTTCATGGCCAACGCTACCGCAAAAATTACTTTTATTATTAAGCATTTCAGTTTTTCCCCTATTTTTCCGAAGGAAATGGCCAGCGGCACGAACAACTCTGGAAAATATTTAGTTTTAATGTTCTTGATGCAATAAACACAGCCTTGATTAAGTTCTAGCGACAACGTATCGTGACGTTCCCTGGTAAGAAATTTATTAGGTGATTTAAAATAATTTTAGTTAATTAAATGATTTGGTGTCGGTATTGTTATCCAAAAGATATAAACTACTAGATAATTAAATTAATCATGTCATTGATTCTAATAATGTACATAATTGGATACGTTAACAAAAATTTCTAGATTGAACTTATTTTTGATCTTTCACATTCAGATTAAGACCACGTTTTTTTAATAAATTCAACAAAACAGATAAAATCGTTAACACAAATAAAACCAGCATTATTCACAAAATTGCAAAAATATTTTGCAACGTAAACTAATCCGTACACTGATTAATGGGACTAGTCTATATGTTTTGTCTGCATGCAATAATTATTATCTGAGCCGTTGCGTTGCCGAGAATGCAAATACGAATTTGTGTTGCAAAATTTTGAAAACCACCTTTTAAATCGGTTTACGTTCTAAAATCAAAATTTAAACACTCAACAATTACGTAAAAATCTTTTTAGGTAATCACAAGAGTTTTAATTAAGAAGCAAATTGCTCAATAACCTATTTTAACATGCCATTATAGCATCATTTGGAGCAATTAAAGTAAATTTTGTAAGACTATGTCAATCAAAATGGCTTATCTATCCAATGGCACGGAAAATTATAATTAAAAACCAAACTTCAATAATAAAGCCGGGGAGTTTTCTAAACATTTCTTCACATATTGAGAAATAGATGATAATTTATTTTTTTATACAGATAGTACATGTGGATATTAAAAACATTTACATTGTATGTATTTGTAAAGCACTGCCGACAGATTAGATTCTGGCTCCTAATTTGTAGAATACTGAATTTGAATAACAAATAGTTTTTGCTTCACATGTCCTGATAGTTAACATTATTTGCAGGATTTAATCTTATTGTTAGCAGGAATGGTACGATGGTCATTAAATACAACAATATAGACCCTGTAGATATACATATTTTTTTTGTTGATTGTGAACTCATGCTTAAAGTACAATACAATACATACAAGTAAATCGTTTTAAAAGTGCGTAGTTGCATAAAACTTTATGGTAAATAAATATTGACATCACGTAAACTGCAACGAGACATGGTCATGGGTATTTAAAATATTATTGTTTTAGTTTAAGACACGGTACAAGAAAAGTGTATACTTAACTTCAATTTAATTGAATTAGTAAACACGTATAATTATACAGTGCTGCGCAAAAGTATGGAAACAGACAAATAAATAAAATACTATCGAAGATTTAACAAAGAAATTTTATATAGTCCTGAATCGATTCCACTTAAATTTCAAACTTTGGGTATGTTCCTGTTTGAACCGGAAGTCTTTTACAACCTCAATACTTAGATCGAATCCGGAACATACGCTAATGGTCGGATAACAAATGTTTTTGTAATATCTCCAATGGTATTCTGGATGTTGGCCTGTTTCCATATTTTTGCGCAGCACTGTATAATTACATAAATTGATGGAAAATTGTAATTATTATTTTAGGACAGAAAATGTGGGAAGAATATTCTGCAGTTTAAGAACTACATTTTTTTGCAAATAGAAAAGCCTCAAAACGAACAAAAGTGAAAGCGGTCAAAAAGGTAGTAACTTTGGCACTTTTATACGGAAGTGAAACATGGACACTCACAAATAAAAATAGTAGCCGAGTGAATGCAGCAGAAATGGGGGGAAAATCATAGGAAAAATCAAAAGATAGAATCAGAAACGAAACATATAGAGAACAATTAAAGATAAAATCAGTTGAAACAAAAATACAAGAAAGAGCTAGGACGGTTGGGTCACATTTATAGAATGAAACCAGCGTAATATTATTAAATAATAAAGTAGATAATATTTAAATTAACAAAACAATAGCAAAATTCAAGAATCTGTAAAATTAACCACAATAATTCCATTCTCCATGTTTTTGACCCTATCTGTATAAACTGTCTCTTTTATTTAGAAAGTACTGTTCAAATTTGTGAAGAATTTAATGATTCCGCTTACAAAAACAAAAGGTTAATTTGAAATTACGTAAATGGAATCGACAAACCTAACCAACATGAAAGTATTCTAACTTTTTATCAATCACAGGAAGTAATTTTTGATTATGATCAAATGATGATTGCTCGACCAGTACATTTAACTTTTACTACTAGGATTTTAAAAGTAAAAATAACTAAAATACACGGTTAAAAAAACTGAATTAAAATATCATAGGTAACTTAACAGGCACTGCAAGGTGCTTCTATTTTAATAGAACCAAAGTTTTATTACCAGGATATTTACTCAAATCATTAGGCAATTAAAAAAAACACATACCTACACTTTACAATCCAAAATTTAAAAAAAACACATACCTACACTTTACAATCCAAACAAGTATCGTAAATTAATTTTAAAACAATCAAAAACGGTTCTGCAAAAATAAAACTGTCACGTAATAATTGCATCAACATGTGCATACAAACTTACATTTCATGTCTTTGAAAGTCGTTTGTTGTCATAGGTCAAGTGTAGTTCGTTAGCTTGTCAACTGTTTCATATTATCAACAGCTTAAAAAATGAAACTTTTACTACCGTTACAAACTAGGTTACGCGATAAGAATAAATGCATTTATAGATTTATTGAAACATTTTAACATTTAACAGAATTCTTAAAAAAACTGCAATTATGTTGAAGTTTCAAGATTTGTAGATAAAAATAACATTAACAAATGCGTTGTTTACAAATGCGTTGTTTACAAATGCGTTGTTTACAAATGCGTTGTTTACAAATGTATCTGTCTCCCTCTCTTTTTCCTGCAATCTGAATAAATACAGTGGATTTCGGTTAATTGACCCACATCCAAACAGACCTCTTTAGCGGCCCAATTAAGCGAGTGTTAAAATTAAACAAAAGATTACCCTTTAAGTTAATAAAAGACACCCTTTTTATGTCGAGTATTCTGAGCAAAGATAATAAGGTATAAAATAAAAGGAGTATGATATTTACTATAAATCTAATATAAACTGCAATTGAACTAATAATGTTATCAACAGTTTGATATTTAACGGGTCGGTATTGTCCCCTTTAAGCGGTGAATTGTTCTAGATAAGTATAACAACTTCAGAAAAAAACTTACACAAATAAACGATTGTCCCGATTAACCGATAAACCAATTTTTCAGAATTCAGTGTAAATATTAAACAATATAAGTACGAATTTCTTTTGCTTTGATGAAAAAGCTGATATTTTAAATTTAAAAACGCTCAAAAAATTACGTTGAAAACATCTATTATACAGCACCAGCAGGCAACACAACTAGTTAATACTGAAAGTAATTTTAAAAAATCAAATGCATAATCCTAAGATTCAAGATTAATTATGCATTTTTACAAAACACTAAATAGCAAGTAATTAAATTATGCTAATATGTTGAGGAAACTTATGAAACAAACTCATTGAATTTAAGTAATAATTATAGTTGTCTGCATCCATATATTTTGTCTGTCGACTTTTTAAAGTTCTTAATTATAAAATTTTACAATATTCTCTTTAATATTTTTGGTTGTTTCATTTACGACACAATAACATCATTCCTTTGTTTTTTATTAAAAAAGATTTCTAGAGAAGATTAAGCTAAATTTGAATATGCGTACAATAAAATTTAGAGAATAAACACTTAACAAGTCAACATAATTATACAGGGTGTCCCAGATTACATTTCCAGCATGGGGATCTCGCTTATTATAAGAAATACAGGTTTGTTTAAATTAGATTAATTATTCCTTAGTATGAGACGAGCCACAATCAATTTTTAAAAGTTCAAAATTCCTCATGCTTCAGATGTTTTAGCAAAAAATATGAAAATGTCCAATTTCTTTTTTCTCTCATAACTTTTTTGTTTTAATCAGTAGATCAATTTTATTTGTACCTTCTGAAGGTACTTTTTTAGGCAGAATGTAACTGTTATTTTAAATTATTTTTAACACCTACCATTTTCGAGATATTACCCCTAACTTCATTTTTTCTTATGGGCCGCAAAGTTGGCTATGGAATAGTTGAATGTGCGTTTTTTTCTCTTTTAAATGAGATATTACTTGCTACATTTGTTTTTATAAATAAGTCACAAAATCAAGAAAAATCGTATTTTACCCAACACTTATCAAGTTATCTATGAAAATAAAAACAAAAAACAACTAATTAAATGTCAAATGACAGTTACCGTTTGTCTGCGCTATCATTTATTAGAATTTCACATTATTGTTGTGTATTTCGATAGTCTTTGTAGTAATTGTTATAATGATGGCAACATTTAAAAATAGCGTTTGACATGTTGAGATGCTACATGCTTTGCCATAAAAACTGTGAAGAAACTAAGCGAATATAATTAGAGCTATATCCCGAGAAAAGGCAACGAAGGATGCGTAATTACAAAAATTTGGAAATAAATTTAAAAGTATATGGTTTTTTCGACAAACCAACCAAAAATCCAAAACAGATCAATAATTAATTAGAATTATTTATTTTACACACTTTCTATTATAAATAATGTGGCATTTCAAGATACAAAATTTTTAATTAGTTGTGAATGTGCCCATAATTATATGATAACAAATTTGCTACAAAGACTATCGAATTACTCAACAATACTATAAAATTGTAATAAATGATATCGCAGACAAATGGTAACTGTCATTTGACACATAATTAGTTGTTTTTTGTTTTTATTATTATAGACAGCTTGATAAGTGATAGGTAAAATACGATTTTTCTTGATTTTGTGACTTATTTATAAAAATAAACGTAGCAAGTAATATCTCATTTTAAAGAGAAAAAAAAACGCACATTCAACTATTCCATAGCCAACTTTGCCGCCCATAAGAAAAAATGAAGTTAGTGGTAATATCTCAAAAATGGTAGGTGTTAAAAATAATCTAAAATAACAGTCAAATTCTCCATTAAAAAGTGCCTTAATAAAGTACAAATAAAATTGTTCTAATGATTAAGACAAAAAGTTATGAGAGAAAAAAGAAATTGGACATTTTCATATTTTTTGCTATAACATCTGAAGTAAGAGGAATGTTGTACTTTTAAAAATTGATTGTGGCTCCTCTCATACTAAGGAATAATTCATCTAATTTAAACAAACCTGTATCTCTTATAATAAGCGAGATCCCCATGCTGGAAATGTAATCTGGGACACCCTGTATAGCAAGGTACTAATTGATTTAATTTATCCTAAAAAAAAATATCTAGCAACAACTTCTTGTATAGACTAAGTTGTTTCAACTTACGACCATAATTTTTCATTATTATTATCTATTTGGCATAGCACTCATACTAATGCTGTTAAATATGTGTTTTTCGAATCGAATTTATTCAGCCTTACATTGCCATTGCATGCAATGAATTCATTAATGTTTAAAAGGCAATGACCAGTGACCTCACTGCTTGCATGCAAGTGTACAAATTTAACCTGAGGCCTAAGTCCGTTGATAAAGGCAAGAACACGAGTCACAATGTCCAGTCACCACTTTAAAACGTAATCATTTTAGTAACGCTATTGTTCATCTACGGTTCTACCCAACACACGAGATGAAAACAACTGGTTACTGAACTTTGTGCGTTCACTTGAAGTAACTACATAATTAAATGCAGTTTATGTGGAAACAGATGTACTTAGAACCACTGCACCGTTACACTCTGTCGTAAAGATTTGTGGGAGAAAAAAAACGAAACCGCGTGTTTCTGTAAATATGAACAACGAAAAAAATCTGTGGCGAAACAGAATAAATTTTCGATTTTATTGACTCGTAAAATCATGTCGACACATCCCCAATACATGCAAAAGCACAAAATTATATTGATTCTCAAATGCACGAACTAAATTTGCGAAATAATTATGATTTCTAGTTTTATGTGAAAATTAAAATATTAAAGTTTATTATCATCGTATCATAATTTGAAGTGTTTCTTGCACCAACATTAAATTATTTTTAATGTACAGGGTGATTCATTGGGACCGTGCGTTAAAAATATATGAAGAATGAGAAAAAGTATTGATCTTAAATTTTGGTTGTGACCATAATGACATATGATCTGTTTAATGAAAATATCTTTAAGATGGCGACACTACCTGAAATACCGGAAGTTGACATCTACTTTCTTATTTCAAATACAATGGGCTATTTTTTAGTGCATTTTTGGATTTAATACGTTATTTTAGAGGGACTTTTAATAGCATTCCCTATACCTAAGTGCAATCGTTTTTAAAATTTTTGGACTTTTTTGGAAATTTTTTGATTTTCATCGTGATGCTTAATAACATCATCTACCGCCGCCATTTTTGAAGAGAAAACGCTTAAATTAAGACTATGCATAGGAGAAACCTTGAAGTTTATGCTAGAATTTTTGCAATCGATGCACTACTGACAGGGTGCCAAAATTTTATTTTCTTTTAATACAACTTTAGATCATTAAAACTTTTTTTTTTCAAATAGAATGCTCAAACTTGTTTTCTACTTTCTAATGCAAAATTTAATTCTGCATCAATCTGTATTAGCATTTCCTATACCTATCTGCAATAATTTTCAATTTATTGAGAATTTTTGATAAACTTAAGAGAAAATTGTAACATTTTTAAATAGTAAGCCTTCGAAATAACAACAAATGCCAATAATAATACCTGTCAACCACTTTTATCGCGTTTATGCACCATTTAGTGTAACGTGCAGTCTACAGGGTAATTGAAATTCAACTTTAAGCATAGAATTCTCCCTTATTATCATAGCTAAAGTATAGGTTTACATGTGGCAAAGTTGCTAAATTTGGTGACCGGAAAATAGGAGTTAAAAATCGTCTATTATAACTCGTTTGGAGTAAAAAATGTTTTAAATATGTAAAAAGCATTGCCCAAGCTAGTTTTTAAGCCGAATCGGTGTTTCGTTTTTGTTTTATGACAACCAACTTTGTTTTTTCTTATGGACGCATTTTTTGCCACTTACATAATCAAATAGCATTTATTTTTCTGAATTCATTGATGAATCACAGATGGTATTATACTTCTTAATTCGCTGGATATTTAAAACAAAATGCTTTTTAAACAATAACCACTATAAATCAGGTAGGCCGCCGTTGTAGTTTATGCTGTTTCCATGACAACCAATTAACACGTTCACTGCCAATGACTCGAGGTTTGAGTCATGGCGGTCGTTCATTAGGAGCCAATGACTAGACATGTGAGTCACGGACATATATATACTAAATGTTCCAGTATTTTTTTTGCCGTTGTAAGCCTACTTTACGGTTTTACTGGCTTGTAGGGATAGGTGAACTTCAACTTTACCTGTTGTCGGTTTTTAAAATTTGTTTTGGTAAACAGTTACACCTTTTAATAAAATATACTAAACATTAAATATTTAAAAAAAAAAATTAAATCGTTTTCAGAATAAACTGGAGGTCGATATGGATTGCCTAAGTGTTTTAAATCATATTTACAAGCTATAAAACACATTAGTTATTTTTTTTTAAAAAAAATAAATAATAAAAAAAAATTCCAGAGGTATAAACTTGGAAAATTTTAAGAACTTTGTTTAACAAACTAAAAGTTTTGAAAACCCATTACTTGTCACATTAATAAATTCGTAAAAATGAACTTTAATAACGAAGAAAAACGCGATATGCTTCGAATTTTTTACACCGTTCTTTTAAGTTTTGTTATAGGTGCTCTATCACATGCTTTGCACAAATTTTCTTAAGCTCCTGTTAAACGTAAGAAAATTGTGTTTTTTCCGGATCTGTTTGCAATAAAAATACTTTTTTCTTGTCATCTGAAACATGTCTGCCATATTTTTCTTTAAGTTTAGCAAAAACCCCATATTTACCCAAGTTTCTGTCCAATGTACAAAAATATGTGTGCGAGGGCTGTCTTCTTTCTGTATATGTTTGTGCATATCGTTGACTTGACAATATAGAATTCCTATTCAATGAATAAAAAATTCGCAGCATATCGCGTTTCTCTTCGTTATTAAAGTTCATTTTTACAAATTTATTAATGTGACTAGTAATAGGCTTTCAAAACTTTTAGTTTGTTGATTAGTTGTCATGGAAACAACATAAACTACAACGACCGGCCTACCTGATTTATAATTTTTTTTTTTTTTTTTTTTTTATAATTTCGTGATTAATACTGGTCCGGCTGGGCCAACCATTAATTTTTCTATAAAATAAAATGGAAATGTAATAAAATAATGGTTATTGTTTAAACGCATTTTTGTTAATTTTACAGCGAAGGAAGAAATAAAATACCATATGTGATACATCAATGAATTCAGAAAAACAAATGCTATTTGATTATGTAAGTGGCAAAAATTGCGTCAATAAGAAAAAATAGTTGGTTAACGAATCGACACAGAAAAAATGTGTGACCACCATCCGATTCGGCTTAAAAAGTAGCTTGGGCAATGTTTTTGCACATTTAAAATATTTTTTACTCCAAAGGAGTTATAGACGATTTTCAAAAATCGTATTTTCCGGTTTTTCCCAATTTTCTCGAAAACCGTTCGATATATGTCCAATTTCTCTTTGTCTTATTAATTAGCACCAAATTTAGCAACTTTGCCAAATTTAAACCTATACTCTAGCTATTATAATAAGCGAGATCCCCATGCTTAAACTCGAATTTCAATCACCCTGTATATAAAAAAATTTCCACATGTTCTTTAAATTTAATACAGCAACTAAATTAAGTCCTCTACCTACATAAATTTTGTGAATTGTAATCGATTTACTGTAATAATTATAAAATATACTTACATTCAAATTCCTTTTCATACATGCACAACATTTCAGCTAAAAGTGATCCTGGATATTCTGGAATATCCAAAATTCCGCCGTATAATGAAGGAAGACAATCCGGCGGCAGTCTTTCAAACAGGGATTTTTTATCAGTACCATGGAAAAACAACTGCAATAAACAACTTTCACTCTCTGAAGTCCATAAATAACGCAGACAAATATAAAATAATGTTTCAAGTCACTTATTAAGAGAGTGACCGAGATGGAGCAAACAAAAGTGTTACAAAATGATTCTTACCCGTTTCCTGAGTTTCTCTCCTATAAACGGCTTGAATATAGCGTATAGCATATTGAAAATGAACGGCTGATTTATGATGTGGATGCCTTTTAAGCGAACCGGCGTGCATTGCTAAAAATATTAGACGAAAAGATTGATTTTTCAAATCATACGTTGCTAATCAAACCTGAACCCATTCTAGAGCAAGTTTAGCAAAACTTGGTGTAAACTGGCAAACGTGTGACAGGGACAATCCCTGCATATCCAAAATGACTTGCACACCTCCTACTTGTGTTTTGGGCTCAATCATGGCAATTTCTAGTGCCATCATGATACATCGAAACATGTCGTCTAAGGTAACCTTTTTTACATTCCATTTTGCTGTAAAAATGGGCTTTAAAACTCATGTTTCTGTAAATTGTATCGGCTACTTACCACCAATGTTAATGGCCATAAGTCTAGCACCGTCTGAAACTCTACTTGGGAAAAATACAATGACTTCGTCGCTAAAGACATGTCTAACTTTGGTCGGCATCAAATCAAGACATAATTTGGGATGTTTTGTTTTGAATTTGTAAAATCTTTTCATCTATAAGTAAAGTAAATTCAAAATTTAAATAGTACCTACATATAGGTTAACTTTTCTTTTAAGATATTCGCTACTGTTACGTTTAGCAGTTAGATTTGGAGATTTAACTTTAAATTTTAACATCGATATTGGTTCACAAAAAAGTTTGAAAACAGGTGTTAATTAAAATTAAATTCATTATGAATAATTCACTAAAATTTAATGATCAAAATTGAAAATGAACCCAAAAGCTTTGACTTTCAAAATGATTTGTCAATAACATTGGTTAAATTTGGGTACGATTTGTAAAAAAATTGTTAAGAAATTTATGTACAAAAATGTAATCTTTATTTTGCAATTAAACTTTGAAACAACTTTTAACAATATCATTAACGACTTTTTAATGAACAAAGACTGTTTTGATTATCTAAGTAGTGTATCTACTCTACTTGCTTTAAAAAGTCAATAACATATTTTATTACAAAATTTTCGCAATATGTAAATTAGAAAATGTTAGGCCCCGGGGTTCACCTAAAATAATTACAATAACTAACTATACATTAAGAAATACAAAGATTCATAGGTATATGTATTTTTACATGTTCATTTACTGTGTGCAAATTACAGAGTACCTAATTTTAAAAAGCTATTGTTGATAATTGTAAAGTTATTAACAAAACAAGAAGTTGACAATTTTCAGATGTTTTAGGATATTTATGCAATAACGCACGGTATACTGTGGCGCCCCGGCCTGGTATAAATTATTTTAATTTTACCTCGGTGTAATTTCATTAACTTTTAAATGAATGACATAAGACAAATACTGACGCATCCGTTACTAGAACATGTGACACCTGAAAAGGGCCAAGTTATGAAGATTTCAAGTTGAGTAAAACAAATAAACGTTTAAATACTACAACAACAAAAAAAGATAGAGCAGGTAGAGAATTTTAAATATTTGGGAACAATAATTGCAGATAATGGTAAATTGGAGGAAGATCTGAATAAAAGAATAGGGGCAGCGACGAAATTTTACTACGCCACTAATAAATGTTTGAAAAGCAAGAAGGAGATGTTAAAAGAAACAAAGACGCAAGTTTTTAATACACTGTACCACTGTACGTACCCATTCTCACGTACAGTTCAGAATCTTGGACACTAACACAAAAACAAAGAATACAGGTACAGGAAATGAGATTTCTGAGAAGAATAGAGGGACGTAGACAGATCGATAAAATCACTAACGAAAAAATTCGAAAAAACTAGGAGTAACAGATGGAGACGAATCAATTAAGATGGCTTGGACATCTACTACGCATTCAAGGAAGTAGATACGCGAAATGAAGATGGAGGAAAAAAGAAAAAGAGGAAGACCAAGAATAAAATGGGAAAAAGAAGTGAGGCAGAGACTAGAAAAAAAAGGAGTCAGCTGGAGAGATGTGCCACAATTAGCTAACGATAGGAAGGAGTGGAAAAACTTAATACAGAAATAGAAAAGTATACATTGACACCGAAAGGTACAAGAGGAACAGATTAGGAAGAAGAAGAAATATTATAAACTGCGTTCGAGTTTTTACTGTAATTGTAAAATATAGAAATATTTATTTTGTCTTGAGCTAAAGTCTACATTTAGTTTTTTAATAAATTATAGCTAGTGGATCGTAGTTGTAATGGCAATAAAAAGCAGCGAGACACCTTTCTTCGGACCAGAACCCGCAGTTGGTACATCCTGTGGAACAGCCAAGCGATGTCTTAATGACATATTGATACAAGGGCATAATGCCCATTGGCAAAAAGTTGCAGGACAAGCCCTTTTTAAGGTCTCTAAAGAAAAGACGGAAGAAATGCTCAGGATAAGTAGAGCAGACATCAGAGCAACCACAGGACTCGTCACAGGGTACTGTGAGCTAAACAAACACTTCTTCATAATAGGGCTCTCAGAGACAGATATATGCAAATGATGTGGTGAAGAAGAAGATACTACGCTGCAAGTACTATGCCAGTGTGAAGGATCTTCGCCCTATCGGCATAGACTTCTGGGGATGAAAAAGGCCAACCAAGAAGAGTTAAGAAAAACACCCTTAAAGAAAATCCTGGAGTTTTTCAAAAAGACAGGACGTTTTTAAGGGGCTATCACGAGAGGGTACAATAAACCAATAGGTCACAGTACAGGAACCCGAAAGAGGACCACCTCCGCGGAAATAATAATAATAAAAGTCTACGTTAGGTTTTATAATAAATTATAGCTAGTGGATCGTAGTTGTAATGGTAATAAAAAGCCTTGAAACAATAATTTTGGGGTTTACTTTAATACAAACCATGTCACGTGATAGTTATAGTGCAAGCACATTAAACTAATAACTGTGTAGTTAATTAAATTATTTTAAATAGAATCTTATAAATAAAGTTAAATAAAATAAAATATTATCCATGGACAACTTTTTTAAAGCGAGTGGTAGTAGTGATAAAAGAAAAAGAGACAAAGAAGAGAAAAACAAAGAAGAAAGCGGAATATTCAGAACGAGCAAACTGGTGATCAGATCACCAGACCAAACAAAAACCAAAGAAGTAAATAAACCAACTTTAGATTTGTACATTCAGTCAACAGAAGAAAAACAAATGGATGAATTAGTAAAAGTAATTAACCAATTGGTGGAAGAAGTTAAAAAGATAAGGGAAGAACAAAAAGCATTTAGGGAGGAATTTATTGCAACAAAAAAAGAAAACGAAGAGCTTAGAAAAAAGATGCTCAGTTTAGAAAACAGAATAGAAGAAAAATAAAAAAAAGAAAAGAAATATAACATTGTGATAAAGGGAGCAAAATTTGATAAAAGTAACGGGACAGCAGGTATGGAAGAATTTCTAGATCAAAATTTGGGAGTCAAAGTAGATATCAAACAGATGTATGAGGTGGGTCAAAAATATGGAAAAAGCATGACAATAGCAACCATAAGTAAATGGGAGGACAAAATAAAGATAATGCAGAATAAGAGCAGATTAAAGGGTCAAAACGTTTACATAGACAATGACCTAACAGTAAAAGAAAGAGAAATACAAAGAAAAATCAGAGAAGAGGCAATAAAAGAAAGAAAAACAGGCAAGAACGTCAGAGTAGCTTACCAAAAACTAATAGTAAATGATAACATCTGGCTATGGAATAAAGAGAAAGAGGAGCTAGAGCAAAAAACAGACCCAAAAAACTAAGGTCGGAAAACAAGTTACAGAACAAATGGCACGAACACAACACGAAAACGGACAAAAATAAGGAAAAACAGATAGCAATCAAAGCACGAGATATTAACAATGACAAAAATAGAGATAGGAAAGACAAAATAAGAATACATCAAATGGAAAGACATAAAAAGGCTAGCACAAGACAGAAAAACATGGAAAAAAATCAGCACAACACAACTCAACAGTCCTACACCTAACAGTAGAAGGACTCATGACTAAATAAATAACAAACCATGTCATTATCTTAACAAACCACTCATAGTAAATGTACATCAAACGTCCGGTATAAAATAATAGAGTTAGTCTTAAAAACACCTTGACTATTTACACAATATTAACCTCCTTCGTTAAAAGTCATTAAAAACCAAGCTGTTAGATCACCCTGTATACTACAAAATTACCCGATAAATGCATGTTATGCTAAAAAACATAATAACATATCACCGAATAGGCATAATTATAAGTGTACACTTTAAAACATTATGAGAAAATAAATAACATTAGTTAAGTACTAAAGATGGCAGCAAAAATTATTTTCTCATTACCATGACATGCTAAAATTGCGTAATTTCACAACACGGTGCAAGTTCTATTTACTATTATGAATCAGGGCTATTAAATATGTAAATAATTTAAGATTATTGATGCAAAATCTATCAAATATTGCAGTAAAACTTAACTGATATGCTGTTTGATTTGAAAATTAAAGTAATTTTACTATAAAAACAACATGTTTCGCTACAAATCACAACGAAACCATAGCAATATTATGTAACGATATAATTATTACTAATTCAACGGTAGAATAAGCGCAAAAATAAACAAAGATTTACAACTCACTTACCAATCGAAATGTACTCTCGGGGTAGAATTTGCAAGGCCTCAAAAATTTTGTTAAAAAGAGGTCGTCGTCAAGGGGCAGATTTAACCCTTCCTCATCTGAAAAGAAACGTGATATTTTATAAAACCATTAAAATACAAAAACTACGTGAAAAACAATAACACCAGGTTAAGATTGTTTTGTTTGATAATGACCAACATACAAGTACTTCCTCACGTTTAGAGTTATATAACAAACAAGTGTGGGAGAAAGTTATATAAATTAATCTGCAGACTGTGCGATCTACTGAAGGAGTCGTTTATTTTGCAATTACTGGCTAATTCAATCATTATTTATGATAATTTCCGTAATATTGTTTGAAAAATATCATTATTATGATTTCATATTTACTTTCCAAAATAAGAATATGTCGACAACCCAAGCAAACACTTGTGAAACATTGATTTGCAAAATAATGAGGTGTTTAAAGTTTCTTTGAGCTAAAAATATTACTGATTTTAAAATATTTCCGGTCAACGTTAATATGCAAGATATTACAAATATTGGAAGGTTATAAAGTCAATAATATAATTCATAAACAACATAAAAAGAAAGGTAGGCCATGGACACTTTTGTTATACGTTAAAAAATACCATGTTACTTCGAAATGTTTACATATGAAGCAGTTTCTTGGAAGATTTAAGGAGAATAAGTTTTTACAACGAAAAAATTTAAACTAAAAACAATAAGAATTTGGAAGTAGCCTACTACATACATATTTAACTTATTTTTAATTTGCGTGTACAGAGAAGTTCCAAAACGAACAAAAGTGGAATTGGTAAAAAAAGGTAGTAACTCCGGCACTTTTATACGGAAGTTAAACGTGGACACTCACAAATAAAAATAGTAGCCGAGTGAATTCAGCAGAAATGGGATTTCTAAGAAAAATCCAAGGAAAACCAAAAGAAGATCAGAAACAAAACATATAGAAAACAATTTAAGATAAAATCAGTTGAAACAAAAATAGAAGAAAGAGAGCTGGGATGGTTGGCACATTTATAGGATAAAAGAAGAAAGGTTAACCAGAAACGCCTAGGAAGCAAGATTACAGGGGAAAAAAAACAAAAGAAGTAGACCGAGAAAAACCTGGCACGACGAAGTTCAAAAAAGCAGCAACGGATTGAAATATCAAATGGAAAGACATGAAAAAGCTAGCACAAGACAGAAAAACATGAAAAAAGTCAGAACAACACAACTTAACAGTACTACACGTAACAGTAGAAGGACTCATGACTAAATAAATAAATCAAATAATTATCAGATAAGTTTAATGAACAAAATGCAAACCAAATTTAGTGAGTTTTAATTGCTCTTAACCTTTAGTTATAAGCGTCAATACAAACTAAAACAGTGACCAATTTTCTATTTAAAACATGTACAAAACTATATTTATTATTATTGCAAAAACAGGAAAATATCGTCGCTAACATTTTAAATCAACAAACAATAAGTTTATTTAAACAAACTCGTCTTAAAGTTGCATATTAAGACAACGTAACTGATAACAAACGAAAGTGAATTTGTAAGAGGTACCCAATTAAAACATTTAGGATAATTGATGTAATCAGTGTATACAATTAACTTCACATGCACTGAAAGACTAGAGTTGAGAACACTGTACGAAATTTTTGTGATTTCATAGATTGTGAGATTATTATAAAACACAGTTGTGTGAAATTTCCCGTGCGGTTTATTAATCTAAATAAAATTTGTCAATAAGAATTTATTAAATAACTTCAAACTAACACGCGTTAAACTAAGATCGCTCGTCCCAAAACAATACTCCCAAATTCTTTAGCCCCACATCTCAGAGAGACACTTCAGAATAAAGCAAGAAGAATCTTATTCAGAACTTGGAGAAAATAAAGTGGGGGTTCCACAAGGAAGCGTACTAGGTCCGGTTCTATACCTATTGTATACTTGTGATATTCCAAAGTAAGAAAACAATACTATACCGACCTTTGCCAACGACACGGCTATTTTAGCAGTAGGAAGAAACAATATAGAATCATCCGAGAAATTACAAGCACCTGCCAATCAGATCAACAACGGGACAAAAACATGGCGTTTAAAGTTAAATGAAACTGACAAGAGAATTAAACATGTACAAATCAACTTAAATAATAAACAAATTCCATACACCAACACAGCAAAATACTTTAGGCACTACATTGGACGCTAAGCTACGCTGGAAGGCTCATGTCAAAAAAAAATGGAAGAAATAGGTATCAAATATAAAAAGATGTACTGGCTAATCTAGAGGTATTCCTCTATGTCCCTACATAATAAACTTTTGCTTTACAAGCAAATTTTAAAGCCTGTATGGACATGTGCGATACAGCTATGGGGATGCACCAAAGAGTAATATTCAGATCACCCAGAGATTCCAGAACAAAACACTAAGGAACATCGCTAATGCACCTTGGTACTGCAGAAATGGTGACATACATCGGGGCCTCAACATGGACACTGTAACCAACACCATTAAGAAGTTTGCCAAGAGCCACGAAGAAAGGCTCCATCAACATGTAAACGTCGAGGCGATCCAGCTCTTGGACACTACAGGATTAGTAAGAAGACTTAACAGGGTTAAACCTTTTGAGTTAGTTTAAGCAAAAGTTTAAAAGCAGAGACTGTGCGGTAGTGTGCACGTTAATAATTAGTGCACTTATATATTAGGAAACCAAGGACTACCGTTGGGTAAACCTTAGACTAAGTTTGAACATTATTAATTTAGGCTAGAATTAAACTGCTCATTGGCCTCAAAGACCAGATTGCATTGTTATAAACTCTATTGGGATTTCAATGAACAAACAAACAAAAAATATCACTATTAGCTATTATTATAGCTATTAATGATTTAATATCGAATACCAAAACCTTTGTATACCGTCCACGTACAATCCTCTTTGGAAAATGTTTACAATAATATCAAGGACGAAAACAGCGTCTAAAAAAAATCACATATCCTAGCACTGAGTAGACACTTTCTCAAATCGAATTAATCATGCGACAAGGTTTAATAACAAATCCATAAATTAAATCTTTCCAATAGCAAAACCAAAAAACGTTTCAGATTAATTTCGCCTATTCATCTGCCTTGCCAAGGAAGCTAAAACAAATGATTGTAACATTAATCTTTTTGTTCAAGGCGAAATAACGCCCGATTACTGGAAATAATTATGAAATAAATATTGTGCGAACATTGACCTCTTTAACTAAAACACCAATGTCAGAATAATGTCTGCGTTTTGAAAAAAAATCTAAACTACAAATCTAAAGTTGCAATAAAAGAAACTATTGTGGATTGAAATAATCATTCTAAGGATTTTTAATTTGGAATTCGATGTAAAAGATATGAGGACGTACGCAAGATTTTCAAAAACGTTTCACTTCCGGAGCATATCTATTATTTAAATGGAACGGTAGTTCAAAAACACAGCATTTTAAAATAACACCAATGTGTTACTATGTTTCCATCGTTTAATGAGAAATGAAGCATCATTTACTAGTATAGAGTTAGAAGGTGCAATTTGCAAACGCCTTGAATTTGCTCATGTTTACAGGGTGACAATATTGTCTACAGAGTTTCATGATTAACTTTGTTAGAGGTAAGGGAATCGGTTAAATTAGCAAAGCTGGACAGAGTTACAAAACCATGAAGAGGAGTTTTAAAAATAAACGGTGTTGCTAACCTACCGGGAAAATATTAAGAGGAATCCAAAAATGTCAAAATATACAGGGTGTTCTATTTAAAATTTCAAAGTTTGAGTCCGTTTCCGGTTGAACCGGAAGTCGCATTGCAACCTTAATATTTTCATCGAATCCGAAAAATACCATAACGCTCAGATACAAAATTTCGTTGCTACATCTGCAATAGTGTTCTAGATATTTGTCTGTTTCCATACTTTTGCGCATCCCTGTATATCACAAAGATATTTTGTTAAGTTCTAAATTAAAGTTAAATTAATTTCTTTAACGATCAAGCCCATTTAGTGTCTGAGTCCGCGTAATTACAAAATTTAATTAAGTGAGTCCACAAAAGAAATTAATACAATCAATTTTACTTCCGGTTTTACAGTTCTTCTTAAAAATAACACCGCATAACAAAGTAAAGGTTTCAAACTACGCAATTTTATATCTGATATGCATCCTCAAAACAGTTCTACAAACTTCTTAAAAATAATAAATAATTCAATAGATTATTTAAAATACTTTAAAACAGGTTTCCGGAAAACTGAATAAATTATTTTTTTAAAACGAGATAGTTCTTGCCACTTCACCGTTTTTTCCAACAAATAATACGCCAGCTATGTATTATGTATTATATTTTAAGGACAAATTTTGACTACCAATAGGTACATACAACTGCTTTAAAAACAAAAAAAAAGCTTGTTTTGATTTAAATTGACTATACTTTGTACCCCATTTTGCGTAACTTTTTTTTTTTTTTTGATGGGTTCTCTATGTAATCTGTTTTTTTTTTTTTAAAGAAAAACAATAAACATATGATCTGATTATGGAAACTGACTCGAAGAGGTGTTTTCCAGTGAACACCCTCTATAAAAAACTAAAAGAAAATTTAGAGTTTATACACTATGCACCAGGTCTAGCGGTGTTTTGCGTTTTAGTCTTCTGTAATGTTGACTGTTTGCGTAACGCATAAGATTTGTTTAATATTTCTCTTTATTATAGTCCACTAATTATATTACCTAATTAATAATATTTGCATCTACTTTCATCTATTCATAATGAAATATAACACGGATATAAGACAGGCATTTTAATACGAGTAACGAAATTGGCAAAAAAAGTAGACGCGGAAGAATTTATTAAAGTATTATATAATATTAAAGATCTAACCAAATTTCTTTTGAAAAACTTGCATAATATACGCTAGAAAGTAATTATATCTAACAGTCGAAAGTGTGCACTATCAACGCACTGAAGTTTCCGCCGAAAACTGGGTCAAATAACTTAACTCGTTTCGGGCTTGCATTAGTTTAATAAAAACTGTTAATGACCTTGATATTTACTATCCGCTGTTTTAGCAATGTTGTTGCAAAACTGATAGCTCATTAAAATTGACTTTTCATAGGCAAATCAGACACAGAATGTTGAGAAACACGTGTCATGGGCAAAAACCAGATATATTAGCGAAAAATTTAGTAATAAACGCATAAATGTTTCTGAATGCTACAAAAATTTAAAGCATGCATTAAAAATGATTTATGGAAATATTAAACTATGCGCATAAATATGTGAGGAACGCATCAGCTGACATTTCACATAAAAATGTATTGATCTTTACACAATAAATTTAAAAAAAAGGAAAGAAAATTCGTTTTTTTTTATTGTTTTTTAAAATCAACCTTGCAAATAAATTCGCAACACTAAGGATAACTTTTAAGGATTTTTGTTACAAAAATAAGGTATGTGCCATAGCAAAACACACTTAAATTTACAAGCCTTTAAAATATAAACGCATCAAGTGATATACGTGGCAATGGTTGTCATGGAAACTCAACAATATGTTTATTCGAATGTCATGTCAAAAAGATTCAAAATGGTGCTAACAACACAAGAAAAATGTTTTATTGTTGAGTATTAATGGACCTAGTTTGTTAGTGGTTGCCAATCAACTTGGAGAAAATTTTCAGAAGCCACCACCAAGCAACAAGGGTATCTTAAGAGTCGTTGGAAAATTTCGACGCACAGGAACTGTTTTAACACAACCCAAAGGCTGCACTGGTCGTCCAGTTACCGTGACAACTTATGCGAATCAAGGAATACTCGACAAACAAGTCGATTTCTTGGCTTTGAACGGCCAGACGTCATCGTAGAGAAACCCCTTCATAGTGAGCGTGTAACAATTTGGTGTGCAGTATCTGCCAACGGCATACTGGTTCCTTATTTTGTGGGAGACGAAAATCGAAATGCTGTTACTGTGAATTCGGTGCGATAACGATAAATGATTCTAACACCATTCCTGAGAGATCTCAGAATATTCTGCTGCGCCAGAAACTTTCAACCCGGTTCCCAATGGTTCCAACAGGATGGGGCTACTTGCCACACAACAAGAAAATCCCTTTATCTGCTTCATGAGAATATTTATGACCGCGTAATCTCCCGTCGTACGGACTTACCATATCCTGCTCATTCACCTGATCTCACACTGCCTGATGCTTACGTTTAGGGTATATGCTAAAATAATCCGTTTTTCGAGAGAACCCACCGGCAACCAATTATGAACTACGTAAAAAATTGTAACGAACATTAGAGGAATGCAGCAGCCTCTTTTTACAAACATGTTTGACAATCTTCGTAAATGCTACGAGTGCTGCCTGGAACGAAACGAAAATGTTTTATAGCTCAAAAATGCAGAAAATTGACTTATTTCTACTTTAGGTTGTTGAAATTTTCGTAATTTTTATGTTTAATAAAACCTTGGTTCTCAGTGTCCTTTGTTCTGGCGCAGACCGTATTATTTCTCCACTCACAAGCGAACTATAGATACGTGAACTCTCCGGATTTCACGTATATTTAAAAACAAGTTTGAAAATATACACCGACCAAAATCATTATTCATTCACGAAAGCGGTCTAAGTTGGGGGTCTATGTTTTAAATATAAACATACCTGATTCCATGAGTTGATAATAAAATTGTTGTTTGGTATTAAATATGTTTATTTTCTTACATTCTGATAAATCTTTGTTCCAAAGTAACTTTTAAATATTCAAAGAAAGGAGTATTGAAATATTCTTTTATTAAATCTAATATACACAATAAGTAATCAGCAGTATATTAAATTAAACAATAATGTGTAAACCATTATCTAAAGACAAGGATGACATTTATTAATGATTGTAACAAAGTTTAATTAAATTAATAATTCATTTATCGTTGCATTTGTGGCAAATTAAAAATTGGATAAAGCAATACATTGCCTGACAGTGCACGTCAGATTACAACTTAAAAGCAACATAATATCATTGTTTTTCAATAACTTATAATTGAAAATATGACCAGCACAAATTTCAACCTAATTATCATTTGTGTACTTGCACAAAAATGCCTTACTATTACAAATAAACACTAATATGAACAAAAAATCAGATGAAGATAAAATTTTAAGAAAATTGCTGCCATATCTACAAAAATTAATATTATAGTAACAACAAAAAAAAAAAACAGATCTAGAAGCTTCTGTCAACCAATGGCATTGTAATAAACTTGCTGTTACAATTTTTAGTAGCTTATTTTACAGTTATTTCGTTATAAGTGATTGGTAAAATTCGATTTTTCTTAATTTTACGAGTTATTTATACAATTAGATAGAGCAAGTAATATCTCATTAAAAAGAGAAAAAAAAACGCACATTTAACTATTCCACAGCCAACTTTGCGGCCCATAAGAAAACATGAAATTAGGGGTAATATCTCAAAAATGGTAAGTGATAAAAAAAATCTACAAAAACAGTTACATTCTTCATTAAAAAGTAGCTAAAGAAGGTATTATGATTAAGACAAAAAAGTTATGAGAGAAAAAAGAAATTCAATATTTTTATATTTTTTGCTATAACTTCTGGAGTACGAGGAAAAATTTTAAAAATTAATTGTAGCTCCTCTCATACTTAGGAATAATTCATCTAATTTAAGCAAACCTGTATCTCCTATAATAAGCGAAATCCCCATGCTGAAATGTAATCTGGGACACCATGTATATACATATTAACCGCATTCTTTCATAATTTCACTAAAGTAATAAAAAGACGTGCCTTATAATTTTTGCAAGTGATAGGAATATTTGTTTCATATTAGCAATGAGATAAATCACCAAAATCTTTCATAAAATATTATAAATAATGTGGGAGGATGCAACCGTCACGGCTAGAATTACAACAACCATAATATTCAAGTAATCAACATTCCTTAGCAGTGTTTTGTAATGTTCGTTGTGATTTTCTTTTGAAATTTGTATCTTTGAGATTTTGGCATAAAGTTTCATGTCCAACGAGTTTGCGTATGTAGCTTTAATAATCATTTACTTTTAATGAAAGTTTTTCTACCATTAAAAAAATTAAGTTGAAAAATTCGATTGTGTTTTTGGGCAAGTTTAAAAATTATTGTTATTTGGAAAGTTACTTAAAAATGTATTTACTAGTAATTTAGTCATTTGCAAAATATAACAACTACGGCGTATTTAAACCAAATTTATAAGAACAAAAATATTCGTCTATTTTCTTGTCTAGGTATATTTTTCATAAAAATTAAATGTTTTATCAATAAAAGTTTGTGTATGCAGTAAACTAGCTTAATTTTTTATTTAAAAGCTTTTTGATAATATAATAGCATCCAAAAAGTGAAATGACATTCAGGTTAGTAGAAACAGATAATACAACATTTTTGCATTTTGTTTACATTTTATTTACATTTTAAATCATATATTGACTTATTTATGATTTATTTTATGCTTCTGATTAACATTCAAATTTTTTTTATGAAGTTTTAAATACTTAACTTATTCCTGAATCAAAGCAAAATATTTAAGCTCAAAAATTGATTACTTGATAAAGTTATCTGTGCCAATTTACAATTCTATAGGTTTGTTCCAACAAGTTCACGAACCACGCAACGTACTGTTAGGATTCTGCGCAGTATCATTCGTTCCATCAACTCTCAAAACAATTCATGTACCGGGTTGCGGACGATCAAAACAGTCCATGAACGAAGGGACGCACTCTTGTTAGGATTTTTACGCGCATGCGCTGTTCATAACTAACGTGAGCTCTGGTAGCTATGCATCGCCCTCCCAATCCCATTTAGTACTGGATTCTTAAGGTGTTTACCCTTGCGATGCGCACATTTCTATGAACCCAATAGACACAAATGTCATTTACAGTTAAGCCAGTCGTAAAAGCGTTCCAACAATGGCTAATACTGTATGCAAATAAACCAGTTCATGTACTTATACATGAATTGGTTTTAAATCGCTTGTTGGAACAAACCAAAAATAATTAATTTTTACTTTATAGTAATTTCTAAGGTCAGTGATGCTAAAAACGTTATAACTTTTCTGTATTTTAAAGTTTATTTATCATATTTTATTATTGAAATTTAAGTTTCTTTTAAGGCGTGCTATTAATAAAAAATTCTTAATGCATTACCTTGTATCATAGTTCGCAGGGATAACAAGGCATCCGCTACAACTTCCGGTGTTTCTCTGAGTTCCGTTCTGGCCCTTTCTTGATATTCCTGATCCAAATCTTCCAGGTCCAGTCTCAACTTGTAATCACCAAGTTGAACAAATGGGACGTCATCACTTCCAATCTCAACACAAAGCACCATCTTGCTTCTGTTTCTTTGATTTTGAAAATCGGTTATTGAACCGCGACTGTTTCTGCAATACATAATTAGCAAAGTTATAATACGATTCGATATAACTAATATGCCCTGGGGCGGAAAAGTCGAACGCAAACGTATTTGAAAAGGTCGCCGCTTATTAATGGACTGAGCAATTAGAGAAACATTTTTCACCCACTAAACTTCGATCAACTGTTCGTTACAAGCACTCAGCTATATTGGAAAAATATCGTCTTTGTAAAGGACAAAGATGAAGAGTTGTTTATATATTATGAACTGACAGTAAAACGGTCAATTTAGTTCAAGGGAGGATTTAGTTGATAACAAAGTTATTACACTACAACCAAATTCAGTTCTATTTAGTAATATAGATAAATGTGTTGTTGTTATCGTGAAATTTCTATTTGAAAACAAAGTTAAACAAATTAATGTATCACCAATTTAGATAGTAAGCGAATAATACCAAGGAAAAACCCGAAAACGACTTAGTCTACATTCCTAGTGCTCATCTGGGACTAAAGTTATCTATATTGTAGCAGACTAATTGAAAAATGTCTTAAAATATGCTTACTTAAAAAAAAACAGGTGGTTCACAAATATTTCCATATATAAATGATACGTAACCCTCCAAAAACTTTTTGTAATTCCATAACATAAAAACATTTTCTGCTTCCTGTTGCAATGGAGTTAATTCATGATAAGTAATATGAAAAAATATTTACTTAAACTCTTTTACTAAAGTAACTTGAGTACTGCAGAATTTAAAATAAAAATGTGCTAAAGAAAGTTCATGGTTGCACAAATTTTTACAACGCTATTCGTTTTGTGTTCATAGCTAAGTGTATTAAATATCATTGATTTTAAAATGCAATTAAAACAAATATTATTTTTGCAAGTCTAAACCTTTAGTACTAATAATTTCATTTTCATCTATTTCATTGTATTACATTTTTATTTTATCATATAGAAAAACTAATGGTTGGCCCATTCGGTCCAGTATTAATCACTAAATTAAATTTTAATAATAATAATGTAATTTATTTAGCGATTTGCTAATTATGTTTACATTTTATAACATGTACCTACATATATAAATATATAAAATTTAAAACTTTTCCTTAATATGACTACTGAGCTTACGTCTAAACCTTACAATATTAGTTTCACTTTTAAGTTCACTTGATAAATCATTGTAAAATTTCAGTCCTTTATAAAAAAGAGAATTTTGAGTGTAATTTCGTGTCCTGAATGGCAATTTAAAGTCTTTAGTTTTTAGTCGGATAATTATGAACATCAGAGTTTTGGGTTATATATTTTAAAAAATGAAAAATAAATAAATAATATGTCTCTCACGTAGGACAAATTTTTCGTCGGGGTAATAAATATTTAGTTATCTTCTGGTGATAAAATACTATTTAATGCTTTTGCTTCTCTTGGGACAATGTGCTCAAAAATGTTCTTGGGATACCTAATATATCCCTTCCGGAACGGTCTATATTCTTTGTGGTCAAAACTTATTTTGAAATTAGGTATGGTCAAAATTTTAAAAAAAAATTGTTCTTTAAGTTTGCTTCGATTCTGTAACTGTTATGGCCGTTATCAATGTTTTTTTTATGAAAAACAACAACAATATTCAGCAACAAACTCACAGTTGTTCAGTACATGTTTTTTGAATTTGTGATAGTTAGTTTTTCAGTTATTTTATCGACCTTATTTTAAAATAAAACCCTTAAAGATTCTGTTCCTAAATGTAGTTTTTTATACCGCATCCAAAAAAGTAAACATATACAGCATTTAATAAAACAAAATTAGGTTGGGGTCATTTCCTGCTAAACCGTAAATGCAAAAGAATTGAAAATATCTTTAATAAATTATTTATTTTACCATATATTTCAGTCTAATTCATTATTTATTAAAAATAACATAGATAATCGACCCTCCTGGGATTTTTTGCCAACCCTTTATGTAAGTATATCATAGAAAAGTAAGCAAAAAAATTTTTTCTGACCCAATTTTCGGTTGTTAAAAAGTGCTAGTGCAATAATAAACATTAAGATGTTTTGTTTGTATGTGAAAAACGTAAGTAAATAAATTATGTTAAATTAAACATAAAAAATAAAAATCAATTACATTATTCCTAGAATGCATAAAACATGACGACATAAAATTCGATACATTGTGGTTTCTTTATCTTGGTATATATAACCCTAAAAGTATTTTTGAATGCGGTTTATATAACTTAGTAGTATTTTCATCAATAAAACGAATATTGTCTAACAAAAAGTTGCACGCAATTGCTAAGAATTTCGGCTCGAAAGAAGACGATGGTAGTGTAACAGATATTTTGTAACCAGCGATGACTCAGCTGATGCTAATTTTTTGGCTAATAATGAACAATTTTTAAAATGTCTAGTTTTAATCTGACTACTGGGATACATTATCCCACCAAAAAACAAGAAATGGAATAATACGTTCCAAGATAATAATAAATTTGGTGGCTTAAGGGTTAAGTGTTACTTAGAAACTCCAAAATGCAATGGACAGATCAGCATTTTGTGCAGAATCAAGTCGAATTTTAGAAAACTTATGAGAGTAAATATTTAGTTAGTTTGTCCTGCATTACAAAAATTAATTAAAACCATGGTCATATATTTGTGGTTTTCACAAATGCATCCTGAGTTGCACTAACAAACAATAATTGGTTGTTAGTGCAACCCATATTGCAATAATAATTATTACTTTTTAATTATTACTGTTTCATAAACGCATCCACCTGCAGTGGTAAATAAAAACCCATTGTCCATGAAGTAAAATCTAGTGTTAGGAGTTTTGGTTAATCGATAAACCGAAAACAAATTTATGACTATTTTAGGAACATGGTTGCAATTAAAAATTTGTAAATTCTGCTTTTTTTTGTAATTCCCTAGTAGTTTTCAGGCATTCGTTAGAATTATTTGGCTATTTTTGGCATTTGGTATTTTCTAAACGTGTTTTTCCTTTACTCTACGATTTAAAATGTTATATTATTCCTGAACTTTTATTCCTGTATAGTCACTATGGCACATAGCAACTGTTTAAGGCCAAATATTGAAAAACAAATCTTACAAAATAATAGAACGTTATCAATTTTTACAGATGCACTTTAAAATAAATCGATTAAAAAATGATTAATAGTTGCAGCGGTACCATGAAAGAGTTCAAAAATTAAGATCAATTACGGTTTGATAAAAATTAATTATTATTAAATACCCGTCAAAAAGCTAGTTAACCAGAAGATTATCATCAAATCGTCTAATTTTAAAACAAAAACTAACCGATCCAGCATAAATGGATATTAAAAAATAGGAGTATATTCGATTTCAGTTCATTATTTAATGTTCAAAAACTAATATCTAAACATTGATCATAATCAACATTAATAAATAACAATATTAAAACTCTTTTAACTGTTTGTTTCACTTAAAGCTCTTTAATTTAACGCATTCTAACTAATACAGTTTAAAGCAAGATCATCAACCGATAAGAAAAAATCAAAGATAACTTACTGAGTTATAAACACGCTAAAATATCACAACCGGTACTCGAATTTCACCGACACACACACTAGTCTAGACAGATCTTAAAGCATGTACCATGCAACACCGAATGTACCTACTACCGATCCGAGAGATTTCATTGTTGCAATCATTTTGCCCCACGACGATTCAGAAGAAGTAGCTGGGGGACTTTGCCATTCTACTTTTACTAGCGTTTGTTTACATTCATGAGACACACTTTTGTAACAACAACATTGGTTCGACAATAAAACTAACTTTACACACGCATTGTTTGAACCTTGATTCTGAAACAGTTCTATTTATTTTGCTGGAGAGTAATGTGTTTCATAAACAGTACGCTGCTACCGTCTCGATGGTTGATTCAACCGGTTTAAGGGGATTTGTCATTTGTATGTGCACGATACAAGCACTGTATAATGTCCCTAATTTAGCACAGGCAAGAACAGCTATGCATACAAATAAGAACTCCGATAAGGTTATCGTTAACAAAGCAAGTTAGTTCACAGTTTCCGTACATCTAAAACGCCCTTACTTTTACGGATAAATCTACATTTTTTGCCAAACTTACACTCTCAGCATGTCAAGTTGTGCGAAAGTATGTAAAACCGCTTTTGTTTTTGTAAATATTAATATTATCTTCTTCATAATGTAACGTGCAAATATTGTGGTACTACTGGATTGCTTTTCTAAGCTGTAATACGCAGATCGTTACAATTATAATTAATTAACTTCTAAACTAGGTTAGCATAGGGTATATGCGTATGAATGAGTGTAATTAAAATGTAAGTTATCATTAAGAGTAGGGTTGCCAGAATATCTCTTTTAAAGAGAACATGTCCTCTTTTTTTGTACCGATCTTTTTGTTCACTTTCTTTTTTTATTCTGATCTTTTTTTGTCCTCTTTTTTCCCGTATTTACTTTTTGTCCTCTTTTTTCCGTTGTTACTTTTTGTTTGTCAAATCTTTTTTACTTTTTTTTTATACCGCAACGTCCTCTGTTGTCAATTAATGGCAATCTACCATTTTAGACACAAAATGTTACGCCATCTACCGATAGGTAAGGTTATATTTTTTAACGCGGTACAAACGTTTACAATTAAGTGACAGCAAGACAGCATAAAGTCAGTGACAGCCATTATATTTATAATTATAAGGATAGTGTTTAGTGTTTTACAATCAACAACCATGAGTAAAAGAAAATGCACATTTACCCCTGAGTTACAAGCTAAATATACGTGTTTTAAAAGTGTTGACTGTAAATACGAAGCATTTTGTTCTGTATGTAATACAAAAGTTTCTGTTGGAAACAAAGGGAAGTATGATCTTCAACAACATATCCAATCAAAGAAGCATCAGTTATGTATTCGGTCCATGGAAACATCAAATAAAATAGATTCTTTTGTAATTTCCAAAATTGAAAAGTTAGATGAAAAAGTAGCAGCTGTTGAAGCAACGTTGGCATTTCATGTTTTGAAACATCACATGAGCTTCAACTCATCTAACTGCACAACAGATTTATTAAAAAATATATTCGAAGACTCTGAAACTGCTAAACATCTGTCATCTGCTCGAACAAAAACAACAATGATTGGGAAAAATGTTATTGCTCCCTATTGTATGAGTAAAGTTACTGAATCTTTATCTAATATTCCTTTTATATCAATATCTACAGATGCAAGTAACCATGATTCACAAAAAATGTTTCCGATTTTGATACAGTACTTTACCATTAATGAAGGTATTTGCTCAAAACTGATTAATTTGGAAACTATGTAGCAAAAAAATGATTGTTTGTGGATGTGAATAAATATTATACTTTCATATTTCCATAAACCATACACCGAACAACGCCCTCTTTTTGTTCTCTTTTTTTTGTTTGTAGAGTTCTCTTTTTTTTTTTTTTTTTGAAGAGTTCTCTTTTTACACTTTCTACTTCTGGCAACCCTAATTATGAGTAACGCAAAAAATAATAGTTTCGAAGATTTCGTTACGTAATATTTTTGGATGTCATGAATCTTATTCTTTCTCATCTATTTAAGTAAGTTATATTTTATTTTGGTCAAGAGAAAAGACGTATGGAGAGGCCTAAGAAGAAAGGAAATAGAAATAGAAACAATCAATATAATAAAAGCAATGTACGAAATAACAGTAAATATTGTAAGAACCCAAAATGAAGGATCGGCAGAGTTTGAAACAAAAGAGAGCTTAAAACAAGGATGCGTGCCCAGTCCATGATTATTCGCAGTAGTTATAGATGTGGTAATTAAAGAAGTAAAACAAAAAATGAGACCGCTTCACCTAGGCAACTGGAAAATGGGAAAAATAAACGTAACTGAGCTCATATTCGCAGACGACACGGTCTTAGTCGCGGAAACAGAAAATAATCTGTAACATAATCTAGAAACTCTAAACCAGCAGCTGGATTCTGTAACTTTGGATTTAACGGAAATGCAAGTTCATTACTACCTTGTTAATATGACCCACTTCTACGAAAAGCGATGCTCTAACCCACCGGTGGTAACTCACGGCGGGTTTACCCAAGTTAAAACCTGTATCTACTATTTTAGGAAAGTTAGTACAGAAAATCCTACTGCGCACGTTCACAACTGAAATATGCTTAACGCGTATTTGTTTAAAAATTACCGCCATGTAACTTTGTACACTCTGTCTTACATTAAAGAATTTATGGTAGTTTTGATGCGTTTTGTTCCTATTTTTATATTACACAACGATTTTGTTAAGTTTCTTATTTTATAGTTTGTTTACTGAATTAATTTTGTTTCAATGGTCGTCAGCACTTTGGGTGGGTATTTTTTAAATTCGGCCAGTGATGTGGTAAAGTAATTCTATTTTGTTTAGTTGATTTCATTTATTTATTGCACTATGTACGTTACAAACAAATATACCATGTTATTTATATATTAAGCTGGACTGTGAAATTAAAATTGGCGAATAATACACAAAGATATGACAAAACTTAATTTTGATATAATTTTGTGCATCTCGCAAGTTACGTTTGCATATTTCTTAATGTTGCGTTTATTCTTTTCTTCGTTCCACCATAAAATATGTGTTAGATGGGCAAAGAATGTAAAAATACCAATATACTGTCATGCGAATAATATACATTACTAGTTTACATGAGGTATTTATTTACTTGTTGAATGAACACAATATAATATTACGGATTTAAAAATGTAACAAAATTAATATCAATTTGTAAAATAAAAGATTTACTGTACTTACCAAAGCGCTATTTCGTCGCTTCGTTCCTAAATTTACTAATATCCAACACACTTAATTATTGTTAAAAATAGTTTCTTTTTTAATTCAACACAAATACAACACTATAAAAATTTACTTAAATATAACATTTCACCCCCAATCATTAAATGTTATTGAGTATTGAGTAAACAAGTCGAAATGACAGGGTTTTAGCCTTAAACGCGGCTGTCGAGCCGGTTTCACGCGAATTACGTCTAGCATTTACGGTTAGGGTTCATCCTTGGTCCTCAGAAGAAACGGAATATCAACTACCCGAATTGGGAAGTCACCACTAACGCGTGGTGTTTACGCTGGTGTTTAAAAGTTACGGAATAAGGGGGCAGGAATTGTAAAAAAAACAATATGAAAATAAATACAACTATGAACGTTACAACAGAGAACATCACTTTGTATGGACTTAGGTTGAAACAGGTAGAAAGCTTTAAAGATTTAGAAATGATCATTGAGAAAAATGGAGGAATGGACAGGAAATGTGGAAATAATATTTAACAATTTAAAAACAACATATTTTGGAAATAGAGAAATCCCAAAACGAACAGAAGTGGAAATGGCAAAAAAGGTAGTAACTCCTGCACTTTTATACGGAAGTGAAACGTGGACACTCACACATTAAAATAGTAGCCGAGTGAATGCAGCAAAAATGAGGTTTCTACAAAAAATTCAAGGAAAAACCAAAAAAGATAGAATCAGAAATGAAACATAGAGAACAATAATTAAAGATAAAGTCAGTTGAAACAAAAATACAATAAAGACAGCTGGGATGGTTGGGTCAAATTTATAGGAGTTGAGAAGAGAGGCTAACCAGAAAAGCCTATAAAACAAGATCACAGGGAAAAAACAAAAGTGGTAGACCTAGAAAAACCTGGCAAGACGAAGTTACAAAAGCAGCAACGGATAGAAACATCATATGGAAGACATAAAAAAGCTAGCACAAGACAGAAAAATATGAAAAAAGTCAGCACAAGTCAACTAAACACAACCTAATAGTAGGACTCATGGATAAAAAAAATTGTACCATTTTAATTTAAAAAAAGTAGAATTTGTCTTCTTAACTTATATCAAAATTGTATTATATTTTAATATTATTGTAGGCAATCAATCTTTGCCTTTAAATTATAATGTAAGGTTCGTTTCTTTGAGCTATTTCTAGGGTGAAATAATTGACATGGTTATGTAATCTTAAATTAATACTTAATATATTTTTTATTATATTACTGGATAAGTGCCTGTCTAATAAGTAAAGGATTTAATTACTTTTCATATTTACAACTTGCTAATATCACATGCAACATCCAAATTATACACTATAAATTAAGGTTTAATTTACCAAAAATTTTAGATTTAATTAGATTAAATTTATGGTCAGTTACTCATTTATCGTAAGTAGCAATACTTATACAAGAAAATGAATGATCTGAATTTTATCTGCAGTCAACATAAATTTATGAGCATTTGCATGTTACAATAAAATTCTAAAATAATAACCTAAAAATGTATGTGTTACGTGATGTAATCAGGGACTCGAATCGCAAAGAAAAACGATTCAATTTTGGTTTTTATTTTATAACCATTCGGCACTAGTTTTAGCGGGCACGATTTTGTTCCGATTCGGGTTAAAAAAAAAATTAATACACAATTTTAAAGAGTTTAAAGAAATTTAACAGTTATACGTATATTCACTTGCTGTATAAGTGTTGGATAACAATAAATATACAAAAAAATACGTATATCGACATTATTTTGTATTTATTGCATTATCATTTTTTGAAACAAAATTATCAACATTGCCAGTTTTTAAAATTACATAGAATAAGTTAAATATTAATAAAGTAATTCCTGTTTTAGTCATTCAAACTATAATCATTCTTAAGTAAAACAATATACCAGACTGAAAATGAAAATTAATCACACCTCTAACTTCTAAAAATTCTATTTTTGTAATAAAGAAAGACATTTTTCAGCTTCTTTTTTAAAATAAGTCTTATTGAGTTGTTATTTACCAAAGAATAGACGATGCATCACACTTTAATAGACCCAAATATTTATGAGAAGATCAAGACGTTATATTTTTTTCACAGTACATACAAAACTGCTGCATAAAATTGTTTCATGTGTATGTGACTAATATTTAAAAAAAAAAAACGCTACTTATGCTCGATCAACAATAACTTAAAATTGAATCCTACAAAACACATGTTTTCCTAAAACAAGTAAATAAGACAAAACGGATAATTATCATAACAATTAAAACTCTAGTATAAAAAATCGGCAATAAATTCAAAAAATGTGATTCACCAAGATAAACTTCTATTCAAAAACAAATTATTTACAAAACAATTAAATTATGTAATTAACTTTGTATTAGAAATAGGACACGAATAAAGAATTATCGGAAATAGAAATCCGCTTCATCTTTTTATTAGGTTTCTTTTATGATGGTACTGATTATTTGCAACATTTTTATAACGCTCAAAGCCCAGGAGTATTAAGATGGTAATTACTAATTTTGTTATTACAGATTCTCCCAAAATAATTTGAAAAATATTATTAATACAAATGTATAACTTTTAACAAGAAAAATGCTTTTTCATAAGTGTAAATTTAATAACTAAAAGACCAATTTTTAAAGTAATTCTTTGTGTAAATTGAACGCATGGTTCCAAAAAGACAACTAACGTCACTGACCAATAATCGATATGACCGATTGTTAAACCCCATAAAATAGTCATTTTAAATTGCAGCTTGACGTAAGCTTACAATTTATTCTAAGGAAGCTTTCCAGGAGTGTGCGTCTGCAAATTTTTGAAAATGCGTTACTAACTGAGCGATCTAATTTGAGAATGTTTGTTGTTAGTTACATTATACACAAATTTCTACGAATTCAACAAAAGCAAAAATACCTTAACAATCCTTTAATTATAACCATTTAAAATTGTAGCCCGAGGTAAACTTACTATTAATTCTTAGAAAACATTATAGTGCTAGCGTTTACAAATATTTAAAAATTCCTAATACTCACGCGATATGTAAATTGTGTGTTTTTTTTTCAAAGAATGCACTAATTATTAACAATGCGCTAACGTTTTTATATTAACAAATTTTTTTCTAGGCGATCAACCCGCTTTATGGAATTAGAACTGGCAAACAATGAAGTGACATACTATGTTTATCATATGATGTTCATACTGCTCATTTAAAAGTCGATTTCTATTGTCTGAGCTAACCATACGAAACAGGAAGTTATTCAGCCAAATGTTATAATTAATCTACAATTTTTAGCGATAGTTGCTTGTAATGTTAAAGTCGGATTGGAGTTAAAAAGTTATAGTGCTTTGTAATTTAATTTCATGTTTTTAAATTATGAACCAAATATTCCTATGTCGGATGATCATTTTACAAAACTATAGTAAATGCTTCTACAGAAGATTTAATATACGTGTGTTTTTATTTACATTAACAAGTTCAGTTCCCTATATTATTGTCACGTTATCGCCTACACGCTGGCAACCAACTAAACACAAATAAAACTTTGATCCGTACTAGCTAAAGAAAAGTCATTTAAATGCAAACTTTATTATTTCACAATAAATTTGTGCTAGACGTTTCGTGTGTTGTAGACCAAAGTATATTTATATTATCAATGTTTTAAAGACATTTGAGTTGGCGACAATCGATTAACCACATTTTATTATACAGTTATTCGGGATATTATACCATATTTCACTTTTTTGTGGGCTTTGATTTTGAAATAGTTAAATGTGCTTTTTTTCCTCTTTTGCTGTATCTAGTTTTATAAATAACTCTAAAAATCAAGAAAAGTCGTATTTTACCAATCATTTATTAAACATTTGTCCAGGAAAATTAAAAACACAATTATACATATCACTTTTTATTATTGTCTTGTAGTAAAATACGAAAAAGGAACATTTTTCTCACATAAAATGTGTATCTTGGCTTTTTAAAAGTAAAGTTCTTTAAAAAAATATCCTAAACATATAGTTAATTACTCATTAACAAAGAATAATAAATATAAACCCTGTAACACCGAATTATTGAGCAAATGTCATACATAATCAAACATTAAAACAATTTTAAAATTACAATAAAATGTCACACACTTAATAATCTTATTATTATATTAAACATAAAATAACACAGTAGGAAAGTTTTTATTTTGGATTTAAAGCTGATTATTTAAGTACGATGTAGATTATTAATTTTTAACTGTAGTAAAACAAACCAAAAATCAATTAAATAAATATCTAAGAATAAAATCCTTGTATTATTTTACATTGATGTTATCTACCTAAATTAGTGCCTATAATATTTAAAAACTAATTACTCTACCCTAATCCATAGTTACACTACAGTAAAAAAATTTCTAACACTAACAAAATTCTAACTTTTTATTTAAACACTTTAAAAAAATCTATAGTACACCTAATATTAAAATTGTAAAATGATTATTTCTTAACCGATCCATACTCATTCATATTAATAATATGTTTTCGATGATCATCAAAATTTGGGTACCATTTTGCACATGTGTAGTTTATTTTTGGTTTGTCGCCACCGTAATCTTCTGGTAGGGTAGATGGTGATATATATTTATGAAGAGAAGCCATATCATTACCATGGAAGAATATCTAAAAACAATAATTTATGAAATATATCATAAAATAAATTAGTTGAAATAAATAGTTGTGGCAACGTAGTCAAGTCACCAAAGATTACTGAATAAAAAGCTTAAATTCTATCAGTCAATAAACAAATTCTTCTATTTAGCAATTCGCGCATCCTTTGCAAGTAAAATGGTGCAAAGTTTTTGTAAAAATCTTAAACGGTTCCGAAAAAAACGTCAAAAACAAAACCCCTGCATAAGCGCTATGATTTGAGAAGTTGTGGTTTATCTGTTTATAACTAAATCTATGCGACTTGCATAGGCGTTTAACATAGGGAAAACAGTTTTTACAAGGGCCTCGTTTTTCGCGTTTTTCTCCGGAACCGTTACAGATTTTTTCAAAAACTTTGCACCATTTTACTTCCAAAGGATGCGCAAATTGGTGAATAGAAGAATTTCGATTTTTTCTCTGACGGTTTCATGGCGATCGCGATTGCAAAAACTACTTTCGTTATTCAATGGCCAGTGGCACGTATAACTCGGCAAAACATTTAGTTTTGATTTTCCTGATACAATAAACACAGCCTTAATCAGATTCTAGCGACAACATATCGTGACTCTCCCTTGTAAGCAACACAAAATTCTAACCAGCGCTTACTTCACTGGACTCCACACGCTATTAGATATATCACAATTATTGCTTTTATTCATAGACTTACCCTTTTCTTGAGTTTCTCTTTCAAAAAAGGTTTGAACATGGCCCACACTAAGTTAAAGATAAACGGTTGCTTAACCATGTGTATTTCTTTTAATCTAAGAGGAAGAGCTTCTTGTACAAAAGTCAAAAACCTTAAACAAAACGACGGCGTAATCGCCGTCACTTGTTTCATGGATAGTTTATCAAAATCCATGATCACAACGCCTCCGCACACTTGTGTCTGTGGCTCTAGGATACCTATTTCGTGAATGAGATAGAACATGCGAAATAAATCGTCAGCATCGGCCCTCTTGGGATCCCAACTTCCTGGAAAGAAAAAAAATTTAACAAAACTAAAAAAATCTATTTTATTCTTAAGGCTTTCGCGGCCTTTGTCCATGATACAATCTTTGTTTCCGAGTTTGGAACCGCGTCTTCTATAGTTGAAAGTTGACGTTTTGAACATTATATTGTGGTCCTTTTCAAAACGACTCGGTCGCTATAATGGTCGAAACGTCAACTTTCAACAACAGAAGACGCAGTTCCAAACTCGGGAACGAAGATTGAATCATAAAAAAACCTGCTTGTCATGAATTAAAACGGAATACAGATATTAGGACTTTTTTTAGACTTAATTTGCTATTTTTAACAAATTTGCGCAATTAATTTAGATCCAATATTGTTTTTACAAAATTTTATGTCTAAAAAAAAGCAAAAAGTAACCATAATAGAGTTCAATTTATAGCAATATTCAAGTGTTGTAAAAAATGCATAGTGAACTTAATTGAAAAAAATTGTTTCTGCGGTTTTTTATTTTGCTTGATATCTTTGTTAGTTTAAATTAGTAAAATCGCTTTTTCAAGGCACACTTAGTTTTGAACAGTCAGATTTAGATTTTCCAATGGATGTCATGAAGGTAATCACTGGAATAGGTAGCATTTTTTATCTGTTTTCTTAGACACATACATCACTTGTTTAGAAAAATTAATAAATTACGCAATTCAACAACAAAAATCTGAGCAAATGACGATTCCCATAATCCACTGTAGGTAAATAACTAAAAAGTATCAGGGTTAATGGATTGGAGATTGTTGTTTAGTTTGTAAACAAAACAGTAATGCTCATGACCAACTAATAAAAAGTTATTGTAAATGACATTAGTAAACTTATTAAATTTTTTACAAGTGACATTGTATTACAAATAGAAAAAAGCTATATGTTTGATATATTTTATATACCGGATGAAGTAACATGAGAAATCCAATGCAAATTTTGCCCTGTTAAAATATATCCTATGTATTTTACAACAAAACACCATACAGAATTTTTTAAGAACCCTTTAAGATGAGTAATTAAATGAGTTATTTAAAAAAATGCAATTGCTGGCCAGGAAGATCACGATACGTTGTCGCTAGAATTTGATCAAAGCTGTGTTTATTGCATTAAGAACATCAAAACTAAATGTTTTGCAGAGTTATACGTGCCACTGGCCATTTCCTTGGGAAAAATAGGGGTAACAACTGAATAGTTAAGTAATAAAGGTAGTTTTTGCGATTGCGTTGGCCATGAAACCGTCAAAGACTAAATCATAATTCTTCTATTTACCAATTCGCATATCCTTTGCACGTAAAATGGTGCTAAGTATTTGAAAAAATCTTGAAAGGCTCCGGAGAAAAACGTCAAAAACGAAACCCCCCCAAAAGCGCTATGATTTGAGAAGTTGTGATATATCTCATTACTAAATCTATACAACTTGAATAGGCGTTTAACGTAGGAGAAACCGTTTTTACAAGGGTCTCGTTTTTCTCCGGAACCGCTTAAGATTTTTTCAAATACTTTGCACCATTTTACTTGCAAAGGATGCGCTCATTGGTAAATAGAAGAATATCGATTTTATCTCTGACGGTTTCATGGCCAACGCGATCGCAAAAACTACCTTTATTATTCCACATTTCCTCTATTTTTTTCGAAGGAAATGGCCAGTGACACGTACAACTCTGCAAAACATTTAGTTTTGATGTTATTGATGCAATAAATACAGCCTTGATTAGATTCTAGCGACAAAATATCGTGAGCCTCCCTTGTCAGATGCACTCATCTTGCAGTACCCTTTAAAAAACCTGAATAGAGTATAGAGATAGCTGTAAATTAATCGAGGAAATAAATATTTAAATAGGTCAAAATTAGAATGAGTTTCCCATGTTGCGTTCCCTCCAATGCAGCATCCGGCACATTCTATACATACGAAAACAAAAGCGCCAATTTTACAATTATTGTTAAAATACTGAGAAATTAAAATTTTTAGAACCACTGCCTTAGAACAATTCCAACTGTTCACTTTTGCTTCTGTGTTTAGCAATTTTATAATTATTCTTGCGCTTTATAATACTTTTTTGAACCCCTATGATTTTTAAAATAATTTGGCAGATAAATCCAGTTCTAATTTTTTAAACATAATTTTCGTTTACGTGTTAAACTAACATGAAGCGTATTGAATAAACCTCAAGTAAAATCAAAGCTTGATTCTGCACTACCGGTGTACCTATTTGTATTAGGCACTCTGTGCGGAGATTGAAACATCGATAAAGTATGTGTAATTTGATTACTCATCAAGAAATCAAAGGTAATGCAACAATGTATACATATTCTCTAAGGTCTTGTTGTTGACAAACTGCAACTGTCAAGGATAAATAATAAATAAAATAAATCGCAAGAAAAATAAATGAAATTATATGTTGCGCCGATAAAAAAAAACTACTAATATGCATATGCAAATAGTATTCTGGTTAAAGCAAAAAAACTCAGACGTTAGAAAAAATTTACAACAAAGTATAGCTGGTAACTTATTTTAATATAAAATTAAAATGTTAGGTAGGGGAGACCGGGGATAAAAGTAACACGGGTGGGTTGTAACAGTGCCTATAGTTTCTTTAATTTTTGTTTTATATCGCCCTAAACGCTTTTGCAATGTTAAGTTACATCCAGCTCCCTACCTACATTGCTAGTTTTCATCTGTCATAGAGGTTAACTTTTTGCCAGCCAGAGTCACTATTTTCCGCCTAAAAGTTACTGCGTTGTCTCATCCGTCGAGTAACTTTTAGGCGATCTCTAAAATAGGAACAAAAAAGTACCTATATTATTTTGTTCTAAATTTAGTTGGCTATTGGTGGATGCAATACAATTTGACGTTAGAATCGTGGTTAATTGTGGATTCCCTGAATATTTTTTTTGTGTACACTTGGGGTCAAAAGTAACAAAGTGTTACAACCAACCCCAATTAATGTTTTCACTTGCAAATGTTCACTCTTAGCACATAATTGGTGGCTTTCTTCGTAGATGAGAATATACAAGAGTTGTCGGAATAATTTTCCAGTTTGTTGTATCTTTTTGATTCACATTTTTAAATATGTAGGTACCTACTTATAATCTTGGCAAACCTGGTAACTGCAGTCCCAAATTATTAAATTATAAAACTCAGTACATAATATCGGTTTAATGATGGAAATGTATTTAAAGCTAAATCATTTCTTAAAAAGCATTTTAAATTATAAAACCTATGTAAATTGGTAAGATCTGGTACTTTTGGTTTTCCTACCAGCCGCCATTGTTTTTATTCTATTACCTTAATATTTATAACTTAATATAAACAAAGCTTTAACCAACCCAACTTAACCTGACCCTCTTTTACTGATTTAATGAATGACGGTCAGTTTAAGGGCGGTTAGATTTTTTTTAAATAAAACAAACAGTTATTATGATCCAGTATAAATTTAATAATTTGGGACCGCCCTTACCTGGTATGCCATACTGTTCACTTATCATTTTGTATTGTACCAAAGATATTTTTTTAATTTTTTTCATTTTGCTAATGTGTATTTTTGAATAAAATATTAATTTTGTTGATGAATACTAATATATTTACTCACTACTTATTTTGCCGTTACAACTTACCCCAATCATTGTTACTTTTAGCCCCAACGTTGAGGTTGAAAGTAACAGCTGTCTTACTAAAGAAAACATTTTTTTTCTAACAGTTGCTTTACGAAACACACGAAATAAATATCTTGGAAGCAAGACAAATGTCCAATCTATCATTAAACCAATTTGGATGTAAAAAATTTGTAATAATCTATGAGAAATTAAATAAAAACAAAAAAATGTTACTTTTATCCCCGGTCTCCCCTACTCCATTTATTATTATAAAAAAATCTAAAATTTTGTTATGGGCCTAATTGTTTGTAGGTGTTAAACAACGTTTATGCAATGCGTAACGCATATTTTGTTTAGAAACCGTTTAAAAATATTTTTATAGCTGGTTAAAGTTTGTTGTATATTTTTTTATAAATAAATTCCTGTTTGCTCCGCGATCATACAATGCTTAAAAAAATTAAGTTTTTATTACCTCCACATTTAAATAGTAGTACCCTCCTTCCTTTTTGATCTCGCTCTTTCCAAACATTAACGACATCAAATTCACAAAAACAGTCTTTCTCATCTTCTGGCATTAAATTATTCACAATACTTTTATTGTCGTCTTTAAATTTCGCTATGCGAACCATCTATAAAAACAAGAATTGTAAATTAAGAAATACAAAGTGTTAACAGCATCCCATACCAGTTTATAAGCACTTTCGGCGTAGAACTTGCAAGGTCGTAGAAAAATTAAAAGAAAATCATCGTCGTATCCAAAATAAATATTTTCATCGTTTCGCAGCAATGCTTTCAAATCTTCTAGAGCTTGTTCTCTTATTTCTGGAGTCTCCCGCAACTCGCGTTTGGCGACTTCTTTAACTTCCTCGCTCAAAGGTCCTAGCTCCAGTCTGAAATAATCGTCGTCCATTTCTGTAAACAAAGAAAAACACTAGCTATAGTATTATTTTTTACAACCCGATTTCACTTCATGCCAAACTTCTAAT
This sequence comes from Elmis aenea, assembly GCA_947652605.1. Taxonomy (NCBI): domain Eukaryota; kingdom Metazoa; phylum Arthropoda; class Insecta; order Coleoptera; family Elmidae; genus Elmis; species Elmis aenea. Next base: position 5,660,650 of record OX393580.1, read on the forward strand.
ATACTAAAATATTGACCTCGACTAATTATTACACTAAAAGAGTACGTTTAGTGTTATAGCACAACAGGTTACTCTTGGAAATAAACTTGAACCGTAAATTAATTAATTACGCTGTAAAAAATTCAACTCTACATGTTTATTAATTGCGTTGTCATTGCCAAATAGCCTATTACACTTTAAAAAGGAAATAATCCACGATTAACAAACGCCCAAATAACGGTATTATACAAAACCATTTACATTTTTAGTTATGTTTTGAACTAGCAGCATTAAAGTAAATTTTAAATCTAATTTATTTATCAGCTGTAGCTAGCAACGTCAGTCGTATTAACTGCTAAGAGATACCTAATAATAAATTTGGCTACCTTACAAGATTTTTTGTACAGTATGGTAGCCTACACACAGTGGTGCGCAAACCGTGTCGCGAAATTTTTGTGGGCTGCCAAATGCCAAATTCAAAGAAATGTATTTGACAATAAAAAATATAAGGCTTTTTTTCAACATGTATCAGGTACCTACCAGTACCATTTTTTTTTTAAACGAGCCGAAAGTATGAAAAACCGCAATGTATTTTTGAAAATTCTTGAGAAGGCTTTACGGGCATCTTTAGAGTTTCATGTTTTATAGGAAAAAATTTGAAACCAAATACAATTGGAGAATCTCTCATTCTTCCTCCAGCAATTAAAATGTCATCAATTATGCATGGAGAAAAATATGGTAACGATTTAAAAACAATACCATTATCAAGAGACACTGTTTCTTGCCGAATTTCCGCCATATCACGTAATAAAGAATGAGTTCTGTTAAATCGAATACAAAACTCTCCCTGTATCTGCTCAACAACTTGACGAAACTACTGACATTACTAAAATGTCTCAATGAATTGTTTATGTGAGATACGTTTTTGAAGAAAACATCAGAATTTTTATGTTGTAAGAAATTGGAAGGAAAAACAAATGGAGAGAAAATATTTGAAATTATTAATAGATATTTGAAACAAATGACCTAACCTGGACACACTGTGTCACGGTTTGCACTGATGGTGTTGAATCATTAACAGGTAGACTAAGAGAGTTAATAATAAAAATTGCTCCCCATATTCAAACATTGCATGATACATAGACAAGCTCTTGTTGAAAAAGACAGTGATGAAGAATTGCATTCTGTGTACGAGACATTATTATAATATACCGAAGTCAGATAGCTTTCACACAGCAAAATACTACGACGTATTTTCGATTTGAGAAACAAAGTTTACATTTTTTGGTTAATTAATTCATTAATTCATTAATGAAGATCGGCTCGGAAAACTCAGTGACATGGTTGACATTTTCGAAAAACTTAACGATTTGAATTTGAGTCTACAGGGAGAGAGTACTAACTTTTTAACGTCAAGCAGTAAAATTAACGCTTTTAAGAATAATCCGATACTTTGGCAAGGAGAATTGAACAAAAACAACACAGACATGTTCCCGTGCTTTTCAGAATTCACTAAAGAAAATAATATAGATTTTTTGTTATTTAAAAACATAATTTTCCGTCATATGATAAAATTGGGAGAAAACTTTTCGAAAAGGTTCCAGCTAATGAATTAGGTTGGATCCGTGATTTTACGTTAACCACGTTGACGATTAGAAAACCGTCTACTGTCTATCCAGGGGTCGCGACAGAATGGTGGGGTGGGTGATGAACAATTAACGGAATTATATTTTTACTATTAAGAGTACAAGAAAAAAACTTTACTTCATTCCAACTCAAAATGTCATAGCTTATTTGACAGCAGAACAGGAAAAACATGAACCAAACTTTAAAATTATATTCCAACAAAAGTTCATTGCAAATCTATTTTTACTTTTCTGTTGACTTTGAAGACTACAAAAAAAAGTATTTGCTTAACATGGTGTCTTAGAATAAGAATTAACGCTTCTTTACATAGCAAAAAAAAACATTCGTCCGCACGTAAAATAATATGACACAAAAAACAACAAAAAAAGTTTAACGCTTTGTTGGCATTCAGTTTTATTCCTGCAATATAACGTGCAAACAAAAAGCAACAATGAAAACGTATACAAAAAACAACGTTTACAATGACTTTTTTTGACTTTGGCCCAGCCTGTTTACAAATTGTTAATTTGTAAAGATAAATATAGTAAAGTAGCACTTTATTTTTAATTTGTTGTTAGTTTCTTTTTGTTTACATATAATTTAAATATAGAAGTTCATAAAGGCCATTAAGATTTTTTTAAATTTCTTCTGCATTATCATGTTACTAGAAAATTTATGGCTTTGAAGGCAAATAAACCACTAGACTCTGATTACAATTTTTTCGAGTCAACGCAATAATAACTGATTAATAATAACGTTATTAAAAACGATGAATCTTTCATGATAGCGTCTGGATTAACCTTTGTACAAACCATAGTTAATAATGCTCTACATCTGTTATTTCCCAAGGTTTACAATCGCAATTACAATAATTAAATTTCAATTAGATTTAATTAGTAAAAATTTTTTAATTTACATTTAAAAATAATTACCTTGCTGTAATTTTATAAACAATTTAGTCTAATAACACACGAACGCCTCGACAATATTTTCATCGCTAATTTATGAAATAATAACTTACTGATAGACAGTGTCTTTAAAACAAAATATACATAGTGTGTCCAAAAGGTATGAAATATGCTATATATCTCAGTAAATATCCACTTTAGGAAAAAACGTTTTGAATAAAAGTTGTTTGGTACTTAGTTTTCCACCATAAGACAAAATTTAAATTCTATTTTTTCGAATAACAAAAGCGCAATGAAAAACAATTGAATTTTTTTAAACGACAAGTTAACCCTATATTATACCATTTGATAGAGATTTTTTTCTTTTCAAAGATGGGGTCACCTTAAAAATAAAGTTTATGCCAAGACGCCGAGAATATCGAAAATTTAAAAGATCGTATCAGAGAAGAGATGAGGTCTATTACACCTGAAATGGTTGGGAATGTTATAAACGGGTTTTAAAACCGACTTTATCATTGCCAAGCTGTAAATCGTTCACAATTTGAACACTTATTGTAGATTTCGTCAAAAAAAATTTATGATGTTTTTCTTGGAAATAAATACTAAACAATTAAAATAATTTGAAAGTATTTTTGGCATTTTTCTCATAAAGTTGCTTAAGTAAGGGTATTTAAGCTTTGCATCATTGAACAGAGAAAAAAATTCTCTATCAAATGAGTATCTCGTCATTTCAAAAAATTCAATTTTTTCATTGCGCTTTTGTTCCTCGAAAAAAAAAGTCTTATGGTGGAGAACTTAGTACCAAACAACTTTTATTTGAAACATTTTTCCCCTAAGTGGTTATTTACTGAGATATATAGCATAATAAATATCTTTTGGACACATACCTGTACAATAATCAATTTTTAAATGGTACTTTCCGTGTGGTTTTTTTATTAGTTTAGTCATACAACCAACAAAAGCAATAGTCAGAGACACGATAAAAGCATACAAAATTGATTTTAATCTTCAAAAATGAGTGTTGTATTTGCGGTTGAAAAGTGTGAATTACATTTGCTTCGTGGTAACGACCTCATAAAATTACCAAACCACACGTCAACTGCCTGTACATTTTTTGTTTTAACATATTAGAATTCCGCATGTGTCAATATCAAGTCCAAAATATATGTTTCATTAAACTTGTCATTCTAAATAAACACAATCATATACGTGAGGAGAATTATTAAACAACTTTTTATTGTTTTACACCAAAGATTAGTAACTTGCGTTAGCTACTATACACAATCGCACACTGGCAAGAAAAGTGATACAACTCAAAAAGTATGTATCTACCTCAAATTTACTGCTGAGGCGAGAAGAGGCCGAGATATTTGCATTGTTTTTTGTAGATTATAAGCCAAATAAAAGTTCAAGAATTCACCTTGAACAATTACAGATTACAGTTTTATGAATACGTGTTTTACGACATACTGAAAAATTTCTGTTTTTGAATTGTGTCACTTTTCTTGTCAGGGTGCGACGTGTAAATTTTACAAGATAATTTTTGATAATAATAGGAAACAAACTGCCTGGTGGACCGAAGAAGCCAAGAGAGAAGTAAAGAAAAAGAAAAGACTATGGAAAAATACCTGACAACCAGCAAACCAACAGATTACGAAAAATATAAACAACAAAGAGAAAAGGCTAAAAAGATTAAAGCAAAAGCAAAGACTTTGGGAGGACTTTGAAAAAAGAATGGAAGAACTTTATGCGAGCAATCAAAAACTTTTCAACAAGGTATTCAAAAACCTAAAGCAAGATAAAAACCATACATTAAAGCAAATAATGCATAAACAAGGAAAAATAGTGACAACAGAAAAAGAAATTGTCAAAAGATGGGGAAATTATTTTATAGAGTTATTGGAAACTGATAACATAATGAATGACGAGGAAGAAGAGCAAGGGCGGGATAAGATAAGTAAAAAAGAGATATTAAAAGAAACGAAGACGCGAGTTTTTAATTCAGTGTACGTATCCATTCTCACGTTCAGCTCAGAAACTTGTACACTAACATAAAAACAAAAACAAAGAATACAGACACAGGTAATGAGATTTCTGAGAAGAATAGAGGGATGTAGACTGATCGATAAAATCGGTAACGAAAAAATCCGAAACAACCTAGGAGTAACAGATATTAAGAAAAAGATGGAGACGAATCAATTAAGATGGCTTGGACAATTACTACGCATGCCAAAGAGTAGATACGCGAAAACAGTAAAGAAAATGCAGATGGAGGAAAAAGGAAATAGAGGAAGAGCAAGAATAAAATGGGAAAAAGAAGTGAGACAGAGACTAGAAGAAAAAAAAGCCAGCTGAAGAGATGTACCACAATTATTAGCTAACGATAGGCAGGAGTGGAGAAACATAACACAAAAATAGAAAAGCATACTTGACACCGAAAGGTACCAGAGGAACAGATTAAGAAGAAGAATTTTTGATTTTTTGCGCTTTACAATTCACTCAAAAATTAAAAATTAAAACATCGTTCAATATTTTGCTTGCTTTAAAAAAAAATTATCTTGGTAAATAATAATTTCCACAAATACTCATCATACTTAGTATAACAAAATAGTTAGGTACAATAGGAATGTGCTTACACGCACACAGGGGGAGTGCCTAAATGTGTCCATTCAAAAGTTTTTACAATTATTTTTTAACACGAGCAATTAACGATCACAAACAAAATCATTTGAATTTGTTGTTGACCGTGATAGTAACTATATATGAACATTATTTTATATAAGGATGATGTTAAAAATACTATTGGTGATTATAATATAATGTTTATGTTCGTCATTGCTCAAAAGAATTTTTAATTATCTTTAAAGATGGATCGTCAAAGTTTTTTACTGTTTCTGACGTTCATTGTTGGTGCATGGAAAATGCGGATGAAAAATTGTCTACGTTTAACAAAACCAAGTTCTTTACAAACAAATTCAAAAAGTAAAGAAAAAATAAATAACTGTTGTAACATATTGCCGCTAAATAATAGTTTTGTTTATTTTTTATTCCTCATCTATGCTGTTCTTTTACATGTAGACACATTCTTAATCACATTTGCTCAAAATAATATCTCGGATCATAGCCATCTATAGCATTAATATTATTATTCTAAAACTTCTTACAAAAATGACACTTCCAACATTTACCTATCTTCACTACTATAAATACCTTAAGGCTGAGTTACACGATGCCAGTAACTTGTCTAAGTTACTAAAATCCAGTACTGGATCTTAGTACTTGCTTAGTGTAAACAGATAATTTAGTACTAAGATCCAGCACTGGTCTTAGTGATGATTCCAGTCCAGTGAATAGAAAGCGTTTCTATTTACTGGCGCAAGTGACTTATACGACTCCCCACGATCCTGTTGACAAACCTGTGAAGACACGCTTTTTAGCAGCGATTCCAGCATTTGGTATTAGTAGGTAGTTTTCAAAGTTTGATTGTGGTTAGTGTATGAAAAAGCATGTTAAGAGGCACCATGCGTGCTTCTCCTTGCCAGCCATTTTCTCACCCAAATCGTATTGTTTGGATTAGCTGTTAATTCTTTTTGCAAATTGTCAATTAACTCCTCTGTCAATACTTTCACCCATGATAATATACTTTTTTTTACAAGTAAAACACATTTGTGCTTCGAATTCATCATTAAAATAGCAAAAACGTTACGCCTTTCGTGAACTAAACACTACAAAAATTGTATTTTGTATATAGAACCTAACCTAATTTATGTAAGTTACTGGAACAAGTTACCATGTAAATACAACTATCTTCCAAAACACTTACTTTTAGTACTGGATTTTAGTGACTTATACAAGTTACTGGCACCGTGTAACCCAGCTTTAATGATGTAAATCTAGATTTTAGATAAAATGAAGTTTTTTTTGTTTGTAATTTATAAGTGTTGTGATTTTTGATAACAAACACATTTATTTTGCAATACTACACATGATTCTTCAGATAAACAATTTCCTTGAAAAACACTAATCTCTAACTTATAATCATACTCTCTCATTATCCTATGTACCTACTCTTTCCTTTATATATGTACACGATTTGTCCACGATTCTGTGTTTAGAAAGTTCGTCTTTAAGCCAATACATCTTAATTGTTCCATTGATGTAGCTATACATTTGTATATGTTTATGCAAAAAATATTTAAATCGTGACCTATCATGAAGAGAATATTATATTTTATGTGGCCATGTGTTTAATGGCAATACATATGAAACTACTACACTGCTTTTTTAAGAATATATTTGGGAAGTTGACAAACAGATATTATTTAACTGTAAAATAGTCTTATTTTAAACTGTTGTCATCAAAAACTACTGGCAATATAGTATAGAATGTGCTTAATCAGCAACTTATAGAATTGGATGGTATAGTATTAAATAGAGTTAATAAAATTACATATTCAGGTATAATAATAGACGATAAGCTTAATTTTAAAAGTAATACTGATTATATAATTAAGAAGGTTTTAAAAAAAAATGGTTTTCTTTGTAGAAGTATCATAGCACCCCATTTCGAATACTGTCCTAATATTTTATTTCTGGCAAAAACTAATGATTTCGATTGGCTACATTTGTAGCAAAATAGGGCTATAAGAATTATTTTACGCTGTTCCAGATACACCAAAATTACTCTGCAGTGGCTAAGTATTAAACAACGAATAATTTTTAATACAATTATTTTCATTTTCTAGATTATAAATAACCTTCTTCCCAATTCTTTGTTAAAATATATAACCCAAAACTCTGATATTCATATTTATCAGACTAGAAAATGTGAGGACTTTAAATTGCCATTCAAGATACGAAATTACACTCAAAATTTTCTATTTTATAAAGGAATTAAATTTTATAACGGTCTAACAAGAACCAATAATGGAAAAAATTAAAAAGGAGCAACTAAACTGGCATGGCCATATAGTGAGAATGAAACCTGATAGAATCACGAGAAAAATAATGGAAATTGGAAAAACAGCCAAAAATCAAAGAGGAAAACCAAGAAGGAAATGGATGGAGCAAATAGAGGAATTGGGGTCGAAAAAAAAAACACAAGAAGAAATGAAAACACTTGCAAAAGATAGGCCATGATGGAAATGGACCCAGAACACGAAACCACCCTTCGACGCCTGAAAAGGCAAAAGTAGTCCAGAAGTAGAAGGAGATATTAATACGTATTGTGTTCTACATCAGAACGTTGAGCACAAAAATTTTAACATCTAGAATTAATTTTTGGGACATTTTTTCTTCTAGCAATGTTTATTGTAACACTAGCCAATAACATAAATTATTTATAAAATATGTAATGAAATAAGACGTTAAGACTTAAATCTTTAGTGATTTATTGAGAATACCTAGAGTAACATCACTTAAACAACAAATATACCATCAATTAACTCAATAAAAAAATTGACATCTACTTGAAGTTACTCAAAAATTTTATTTAAAAAAAAAACACGATGTATTACAATAATTTAAATACAATACAAAGTATTTGAAGAACACTTGAAGCAATTATCTCAAGTTTTTTGGCGATGCGATAACTTGCAATTACAGTTATAATTTGCATAAAAATTGTACTGTTTCTCATTTTTACATACCTAGTTGAATGGATCTATTTTTCGTTGACAATATAAAAATTTGAACAACTAAGCGCTGGTCCAAATAAATAACTGAGCTTCACAAACGCGGGGCAACCAACGTCTGTTCGTCTCACCCGATAAACATAAACTAAACTAATACATAACACACTCATCTGTGATAAGCACTCGTCGGTCGTCGTTATCGTCAGATATTTAACTATTGCATAAATCGTTTTCCTGTAATAAATGATAAAATCAGAAAAAAAGTGAATGCTGAATTTTAAAAAACCGACAATAAAATGAGTAGCAAACAAACAGTTTTTTGTCGGGTGTTTATGATTATAAATTCTTTCTGGCCTAAATTATTGTTTACACATTTTAAAATCTAGTTCAAGTTTAGTAAATGCGCTTGAAAGTCGTCATTTAGATGAAGCACCAGTACGTTATTATGATCTGAAAAGACATACCATTGTTGTCTTACTAAAGGGGTCTACAGACATACCAATTTGTCGGGACAACCGGCCGACCATTCCGATAAATTGTTCAATGTGTAGTGTTTCACCCGACCAACACGACAGTTGGAACGGTCGGCTGACCATTCTATCCAACAAGCCAACGTCCCCACTACATTCCTTTAGATAAGGACTATTAAACCGAAAATTTAACATCAAAATGAATAAAAAGCTATGACGTTTAGCTGTGTTGGTTGGACTGATCGGTAGGTGTGTAGACAACACCCAACTCGGAGTTCCCGACTGTCGGCCCCGACAAATTGCCTAGTGTAGAGGCTTTAATACTTGACATTTACTTTCAAAAAAAAGTACAAAAATGTTTGCATGACTTAATCACAAGAACATCTATCTGGTTTTAACTTTAAATTGTACAGTTCAGATTGAAAAACAAAAGTAAATAGCGATTTTTAATGTACGATAAATCAATATTAGGAATATATTTTTACGTCGTTTTGTGCAGATTTCTCTCCCATTTAATATTATTTAAGGCTTAAATAGAAAGCTAACTGAAGTAATTAATAGTATATACTTAACAATTGAAAATATAGTACGAGGAAACGGAAAAACATCTAATAGGTTTCCAACAAGAAGAGGTGTAAAACAGGGAGGTGTGCTGAGTCATCTATTCTTTATTATAATAATGGACGAAACATCCAAAGAGGTAAACCAAGGTCTAAGGAAAACACACCTAGGATATGGGAAACTTCGTCCGGTAGTCCTAAACCAACTATTATATTGCGATGGCCTAATAATAATTTGCAACCAATAAGAACGACCTACAGGAGATAATGGAAAAATGGAGTAAAAGTATGAGAAAATTTTTGCTAAATATAAATACGGAGAAGACAGAGATTATAGGAATTGCAAACAGGATAGAAGGTATAAAGATACAACTAAGGAGAGAAGAAATAAAAGAAACTAACAGATTAAAATACTTAGGAACAGATACGCGACCAGATGGAAGACTTGAGGAGGAGATACGAAGCAGGATACAAAAAACCATGGACCTCTATAGAACCTTGCATAAGCCTTCTATCAACAAAAAAGAAATAACAACAAAAACCAAAATCCGAATACATGAATCAGTCTTGGTACCTATACTCATGTACAGAAGTCCTGGGTCATAACTAAAAAACTCAAACAAAAACTCGACGCATGTGAGATGAAAGTACTTGGAAAAATCGCGAAAGTGATAAACCTGGATAAAATTGGAAGATGTAATAAGGAAAGACTTAAAAGTTACAAGTATAGTGCAAAAATAGAACGACAACAATTAAGATGGTTCGGACATTTGGTGAGAATGGACGAGAAAAGAGTGGTAAAGGAGATATGGGAGATGGAAATAGCCGGCAAGAGAAGGAAAGGTAGACCCAGGAGAAAATGGAATACAGGAGTGGCAGATGCATTGAAAAAACGAAAACTGACCTGGACTGAAACGAGACGCGAGGCAATAAATAGAAGTAATTGGAAAAAGATAGTCACCTCTACACTTACGGTAGGAGAGAGTGAGGATAAGCAAGTAAGGTTTGTTTAAGTTTCTTCAAAATGAACGAGACTTTTGAGGTAGAAATTATCTCTGTGGCGCCCTGTTGAATTAAACTAAAACATAACATTTGCACCATATAAAAATGTTTATGTGTAGCCTACTTTCGTGAAATTGAGGAATTTGGACAAATTTTTGCGGTTTTAGTGCGCCATCAAAAATATTTTGTTATTTGGATGACAAAATTTGACTGTGCTAAATGAACCACAATCTATTCAGAAATTATTAAATTTAAAAAAAACTCAAGTAGATCCAATAACAATTAATTTACTTCTTTAATCCAAGGAAAGAGAAAACGTAGCGGTATTGAAAGAGAGATTATATGGTCACAGCTAGATCGAACGCAAAATTAAAAATCACATCAATGCAATACATATACCTCAGTTGGGGCACATTCTTTGAATGAAAAGTGCACTACTCAAATTGATTTTAAAAGTGTACACAAAAAAAATTGGAGTCTTATTTGAATTTTTGTTGCAGTCACAGGATAAGCAAGTCAAAGGCAAAGTAATAAACATAATCATAAACCGTTTTTTTGCATGTTACTTACATAATGTCATTTCCTATAATTATTATTAATAACTATTACAAGAATGGTCATTACAATTTACATGAATTATTGGAGATTTTTGCTGCTTATTTTTAATATCTTGTACTCACGCTAGCACTTATAAAAATCATTACGATTCACTTTTAAAAATTGCTTCAACAGCAATTTTAAAATTTTTGCCTTAATTTTCTAAGTGTACTTATCAAATGTTGCTTAATGTCAAATAAATATTTTTTTATAATGCAGTGTGTCCAAAAGGTATGAAATATGCTTATATCTCAGTAAATATTCACTTTAGGGAAAAATGTTTTTAATAAAAGTTGTTTGGTACTTAGTTTTCCACCATAAGACAAAATTTAAATATTTTTCTTTCTAATAACAAATGCTCAATGAAAAACAATTGAATTTTTTTAAATGGCAAGGTACCCCTACATTATACTCATGTGATAGAGAATTTATTTCTCTTTTAAATAATGGGGTCACCTTAAAAATTAAGTTTATGCTAAGAGGCCGGAGAATATCGAAAATTTAAAAGATCGTATTAGAGAAGAGATAAGGTCTATTACACCTGAAATGGTTGGGATTGTTATTAACGGGTTTTAAAACCGAGTTTATCATTGCCAAGCTGTAAATGGTTCACAGTTTGAACACTAATTGTAGATTTCGTCAAAAAAACTTAGTTCTTATGATGTTTTTGTTAGAAATACTAAACAATTAAAATAATTTGAGAGTATTTTTTGCGTTTTTCTCAAAAAGTTGCTTAAGTAAGGCTACTTAAGTTTTGCATCATTGAAAAGAGAGAAAAAATTATTATCTTTCAAATGAGTGTAATATAGGTTATCATTTAAAAAAATTCAATTGTTTTTCATTGCGTTATTCGAAAAAAATATTAATTTTGTCTTATGGTTAAAAACTAAGTACCAAACAACTTTTACTCAAAACATTTTCCCCTAAAGTGGATAAGTATTTACTGAGATATATAGCAGATTCCATACCTTTTGGACACACTGTATGTTATTATTCATGTATAAATATAGTCAAGTTTTAAAACGCTAGAATGGCGAAAAACACTAAATAAGTAAAGTGATACTCAAAAGTAAGCTAATTAAAAGCTGAATAATAATTAAAACACTTGTTACAGTTTAATGACCTAAACGGTATTTAATTTTTAAAGCAATAATCTTATGCTCTTTTTTAATTTAATGTGATTGCTTCACACTTGGGGTTAATAACTTAAATAAAAGCAAAACCGCAATTAAACCTAATGTGACAATTACAATTAATCAGTTTTTTTTTTTATTTGACAAGATAAGTACCGTGGGGAATTACTCTTTTACAAGTAAAGTTAACATGTACAACTCTAAAAACTGTACAATTACATGCAAATTAAAAGTTTATTAATTTTCAATCTGTACACGTTCAATTCTTTACCTGTAAGGTTAACAATGTTGAATAAACTTGGGAACTTCTCGGTAACTTTTATTTTCAGCGAACAACTACACCTAACTATCCGTACTCAGCGCAATTTCAACTTATAGTAACAATATCCATGACTTCAACAGTTCTTCATAACTGCTGGTGACAGCTGAACAAGGAAGGGAAATGTGATTATGGTGCCTTAATCTCATGGGGAAGGAGACTAAGTCAAGGTTAAACAGAAATGTTGATATCTTTGAACCGGTTTATTTACTTAAATAACATTTTCTGCAAGTTACTCAAATAACGGAGTCAGTCGGGAGGTACAGGTAGAAACTGAAAAAACCAACAATAAAAATCTGATATGATAGTAATTGCATGCAAAACCATAAAATCCTTATAGCAGAACGAGTTTCTTGGGTTTTTGCTTCTTGTTCATAGCCTGCTTGTACTTTATGTATATGATACAACGACAGCGAAAGCCTTAAGAATAAAAACAAGTAAAGCTTCAATAGTTATTAAAATAAACCTTATATTCAGTACTACTCCTGAAGGAGAACAAACCCTTCGAATGAACCCATGACTGCCCTTAACGTGTTTTTAAAAATGTCAATTCAAATATCTCTAAAATATTTCAAGTACTGTAAAAGAGGGTTGTCATACACATGACCTTTGACCACATCAAACCCACATCGCCTTTTTCTGCGGCCCGACTGATTTTTAACTCTTAATTTGTTTAATTAAAACAAATTTATAAACAAAAATATTCTATCAAATTACTTTCAAACATTATTGTTAGTATTTTACATTTTTAATTATCAAATGTCCAATTTTTTTACTTTTACAAATTTCCAATCGGTCTTTGTTGAATAACAATCTAATTCATTTTTTAAAGTAGCTTAATTAGTTGTAAAAAGCAAAATTATGTGAGAAAAGTTTTCATATTTTTATTTTTTTATATAACCCCCAGATTGTTTACAATTTGTCCTGAATGGACAACAAGTAAACTTTATATTTAGGTCCCAAGACAGACTTATTTAGAATTGTTCTATTTTAATTAATAATTAATTAAACCTAGTTTTTAATTCAGATTGTTTAAACCTTTTCAGTCTACTCGTATCTGATTCTGTTAATAATCTTTTGGCTAATCGATTAGGGTGGACTTTTAGTTCTCTTGTGGTATCTGTCTGTCGTTGAGCGTTACTGGAGGACATGTTTCTTTTGTCGTAAATGTCTCCTGTACGGATTTTGATTGATTTTCTTTTTTCCTCCAACGTCCAAGCCAAATCTGCGTTTTATTAAGGTGATTTTGGATAATAGTTGAAGCCATCCTCGGGTCCCTGTGTGACGCCATTAGTGTTGTGTCGTCTGCAATTATGGCCATAGTGGTGTTGCTTGACGTTGGAAAATCTAAAGTAAATAAAATATATAATAGGGGTCTCAACACGCTACCCTACGGAACGCCAGAATAAATTTGACGTAGTTCTGCATATTCGTCTTGGTGTCTTAATAAATAGTCTTTGGTGTATATACGATTTCAAAGAAAGAAAATTAAAACTTAATTATTTTCAGTATGTTTGACTGGTATATTTTATTTTAATAAGTTTATGTATTGTTATTCCGAAGTGTTTTGTTATTTACTTTTATTTTAAATTAAACTCTCGTGAAGTTATGTACATTTTCTCTTATATTTAGAACAGAAGAGCAGTGATTCTTAATCAAAAAACGAATATTTTATTAAGTAACATGAAATACTTCCATTTTATTTTGTGTTTATTTGTGAACTGTTTTGTTGATTGTTTTTTTGCTTCTTTGTTAATGATCTAGAATGCAGAAAAGAAAACTAAACACTATCTTTTACCTTTTGTAAATATACACAACGAAGAATTTTGTAAAAACGTCAGATAGTCACATTAAAATTAAATTTCCAGTAACCTTAGTCCTGACTTCATCTGATTAATAAAAATGTATTACCATGCCAAACTGTTTGCGGTCTGGCTTTTCTAAAGAATACAAGCTTTCGAAACAAACACATCAATTAGCTCAGGTTAGTGCTTAAAATCTGGAAAATTAACATTTTCTTGATTGTTTCAAGTAAATTAGTTATAAGGCTATAAAAAATAATCACAGAATTGCCAATATAACTACACGGGTAAGTACCACATGAGTTTTATAAATTGTAATTTATATACACACGTCAACATTATTTTCATCTCAGTACTTAAAATTTAGTATTTTTCGATGCTTATAATTGATGGTCATTAATAATTTGTGATGACTTTTTATTTATCTAATTAATTTTCAAAAAAAACTTCAGAAAAAATCTTAGACTTCCAACTTCATCATATTAAAAAAGTTTAATCATTTTTAACTGTGAGTTCACAGTCATTTTCGTATTGCTTAAATGTATCTTCATGTGAACTTTAAGGTCAGCTTCTGCAGAAGATAAAAACATTTGACTGATTAATGATTACCAAATATAAATTTAATGTTACGACATACAATAATTACAAAACACGCATACATCTATACCTTCATTTGTGGTTTGTCAAATAAAATGTATGACAAAGCAAAGTTTAAAAAATTTGATGGTCAAGTCCTTGTGTAACACCGAAAGGTCCCTTTTACCTTGAGTACTGCTCAAAGTCTCAAGTTTAAATGTGAAGATATATAAATTATTTAAATTTAAGAAACAATAACACGTTCGTTCTCATTTAAAACACAACTGTTACCAAATCAAGGTTATTTGTCCTCAAGTACGATGGTCTATTCCAGTAAATAAAACAAATAATAATGACTTGATTAATACCACACATATGATGTATCATAAATTTACCTATCTTTAATGTTTTAATAGCTTCATTAACAATTTTCAACACATATTTGTATGATTTATTTAAACCCGTGTATTGTAGCTGTTATTAAGTGCAGTCGTTAAAAAAATTAATAAGTATTCAACAAAAAATGCCAGCAACAACATTGGCCGCATTTATTTATAAGAAATATTTGCAACAGTAATCTTTATTAATCAACGAAACTTCAAAGAAAATTGTAACTTTAAGTTGTCTAAAGCCCAATTGCTTAAAAAGCAAATTTCACATTTTAAAGTGAACCTTGAGATTAATAAAGGAAATCAAGCCAGAAAGTTTGAGAGTTTTGCTATTTCTTTATTTCCGCGGAGGTGGTCCCCTTTCGGGTTCCTGTATATTGCGACCTATTGGTCTATTATACCCTCTGGTGATAGCCCCTTAAACAAGTCCTGTATTTTTGAAAAACTCCACGATTTTCTTTAAGGGTGTTTTTCTTAACTCTTGGTTGTTTTTTCCCATTCCCAGAAGTCTACGCCGATAGTGGGTGAATCTTTCACATCTTGTATTGGAAAATGTGTAAATCAACCTACAATATTCGTCTTATGCCCGGTTTCTCCGACACATCTTAAGATCTAGCTGAATCTTAAGTTCGCCTTAACGGTATAAAGTGTTGCACCAAGCAATTTTAAGAACATATTCGACTTGAGCTGAGCTCACATCTTGAGTCGCTGTTTACTAGAACTTGAGCTGGAGTACATAACCTAAAAGTATCTTGTATTTGCTTTGTTTGTAGTTAAGTGTTTGTTTAAATTGTGGTTTAAGTTTAAATATGGACATTGACTTTATAAATATGATAGATGATGCAGATGATGACTTGTACGACCCTGTAATTCCTCGAAGGCGATTTGTTCGCGCAATTCCATTTACGGATTTCAAATACGATCGTTTTTTTATGCGTTTTCGCCTCACAAAAGAAACAGTTATTGTGATCTTAGATCAAATTGAGCCTCAATTGGAGTATACAGGGTGTTTGAAATTCGAGTTTAAGCATGGGGATCTCGCGTATTATAATAGCTAGAGTATAGGTTTAAATTTGGCAAAGTTGCTAAATTTGGTGCTCATTAATAATCCAAAGAGAAATTGGAAATATCTCAAACAGTATCCGAGAAAATTAGGAAAAACTGGAAAATACGATTTTTAAAAATCGTTTATAACTCCTTTGGAGTTTGAAATATTTTAAATGTGTAAAAAAGTTGCCCATGCAACTTTTTAAGCCAAATCGGATGGTGGTCACAAATTTTTCCTAGGTCGATTCGTTTTTGTTTTAGACAACCAACTATGTTTTTTCTGATGGGCAGCATATCGCGTTTTTCTTCGTTATTAAAGTTCATTTTTAGGACTAACAGGCCTTTAAAACTTTAAGATTGTTGATCGGTTGTCATGGAAACAACAAAAACTACAATGACCGGCCAACCTGATTTATAATGGTTATTGTTTAAAAAACGTATTTTTTGAAATTTGACAATAAAAGAAAAAGTAAAATACCATGTGTGATACATCAATGGATTTAGAAAAGTAAATGCTATTTGATAATGTAAATAGCAAAACTTGCGCCCATAAGCAAAAACAAAGTTGGTTGTCATAAAATAAAAACGAATCGATCTAAGAAAAATTTGTGACTACCATCCGATTCGGCTTAAAAAGTTGCTTCGGCAATGTTTTTACACATTTCAAATATTTCATACTCCAAAGGAGTTATAGACGATTTTCAAAAATCGTATTTTCCAGTTTTTCCTAATTTTCTCGGACCGCGTTTGAGATATTTCCAATTTCTTTTTGGATTATTAATGAGCACCAAATTTAGCAACTTTGCCAAATTTAAACCTATACTCTAACTATTATAATAAGCGAGAACCCCATGCTTAAACTCGAATTTCAAACACCCTGTATACCTACATAATCTATTTATTTTATTTTCTTCCACCAAGCTAACTAATAACTGTTTTTCCTCCATGGTATAATTTATTCTTTTTTTTCCGCCATTTCAACACAAAATAAAATAATAAACACCGAACTGTAACTTTATATGTGACTAACAGCTGATAGCAACAACAAGATGTCACAGTGAGCCGTTTTAACAGCTGTGATGTAAATGGCCAATGAAAATTAGCCATTTCAATCTGCCGCTAAAATGTGCCGACTTCTTGCAACGTTGCCAAACCGAGTTCTAACTTAGCTGAGATGTCTAACAGATTCCGGAATATGTTTTCTGTGCAACGCATTGGTATCTTGAGACGGTCTTAAATATAAGGCGGGCTTATATAAGTTCGATCTTGAGATGTGTCGGAGAAACCGGGCATTAGTGAGGTATGCCTTGGTATACCAACTCGAGCACATCGTCGTCGGAATTTCAGGGTCTTATGTAATCTAATCCTTGCGAACGGTATATTTTAACTAAAGCAACTGATCCATCACAGATCGTGCTTAAGCCGCGCGACTAGAAAGCGTGTTAAGACAAACGGTGCATTTCCTGTGGAAAAATGTCAACGAATCGCTCTTTTGAAGGTAGTCGTTCATTATAAGCGGCATATTGCGTATCACTTTGGTGTGATTTCTTCTTTTTACTTATTGACAATAGCAAAGCCGGTCATCTATTCAAAGCATGGTGCAACAAGTTTTTGGACCCATTATAAAAAAAAAATTGGAAAATTTTTACCTTAAATTAACAAAATTTGAATGACATATACAGGGTGTCCCCGTTATCACCGCGAATATTTTAAGTGGTGATAGAGGACCTTTTTCTAAGAAAAAAATTCAAGTAAAATTTTTTCCTAAAATCAAATGCTAAGCTGATATCAACACTTACTTGATTTTTTTACACTTCTGCATTTATAAGACTCTGTAGCCGAAAATATCAATTTTATCGTAAAATACTTTTAAGCTTTTTAATAAAGCATGAAATTCTCTACAAAATTAGTTATATTTATTTTTTGTCTACAGGCAATGGTTTGAGATTTATAAAGCAGTTTGTACAAAAAAATGTAAAAAATGTCAAAAATGTAAAAAAAATTAATTGTTTCTAGACTTTGCAACCGCTGTATCTTTAAAACGAAAAGTTGTACAAAAAAACCGACGGTCCATTCCGGATAGCAAATTTTATGGGCTACAACTTTGGTCGTGAATTTTTTTGAAAATCAAACCGATTTTCCGGAAAAGCTGAAAAGAAGGAATAGAGTGCAAAAACAAAATTTCCTACAAATATTGTTTTGTATTTAAAAATGCTTTTATCACGTGATTGAAAACGATGGAGGTCATTTTGAACACTTATTGAAGTAATTTTGTGGTAACATGTTAATTTTATTGCGTCCAGATGGATTTGCATGATTTTGCATTTTATCGTATTTTTTTTCAAATTTTTCACTATTATAAACATTTCTATGATACATTTAGCTTTATTGAACAACATATTTACCGAAGTTGTAGTCCGTTAAATGCCTTATCCGCAATAGGCATTCGTTTTGCTCTACGACGTTTCGTTAAAAAGATGCGGCGTTTTTAAAAATTTACGTAACTAATTTATACGCAATTTTACAATTCTTTGTTAAATTTGTTATTTAGCTCCTTAAAAAAAATGATAGGGGTGGTTTTCTGAAGAATTTCAAACTTCATAAAAAGCTTTGAAACTGATGAGATACCTAATTTTATGAATATTGCCGATGCTATGGCATTTTTAAATACAAAATATCATAATTACCGGGAGTTTTTGTTTTTCGAAAACGATAAAATGCAAAACAATGCAAATCCATCTGGACGCAATACAATTAACATGTAACCACAAAATTATTTCAATAAGTGTTCAAAATGACCTCCATCATTCAATTACGTAATCGCACTCTCTTTAAAAGCATTTTTAAATACGAAACAGAATTTGTAGGAAATTTTGTTTTTGCACTCTATTCCTTATTTTCAGCTTTTCCGGAAAATCAGTTTGATTTTCAAAAAATTTCACTTGACCAAAGTTGTAGCCCATAAAATTTGCTATCCGGAATGGGCCGTCGGTTTTTTTGTACAACTTTTCGTTTTAAAGATACAGCGGTTGCAAAGTCTAAGAAACAATTAAATTTTTTAAATTTTTTACATTTTTTGTACAAGCTGCTTTATAACTCTCAAACTGTTGCCTGTAGACAAAAAATAAATATAACAAATTTTGTAGAGAATTTTATGCTCTATTAAAAAGCTTAAAAGTATTTTACGATAAAATTGATATTTTCGGCTACAGAGTCTTATAAATGCAGAAGTGTAAAAAAATCAAGTAAGTGTTGATATCAGCTTAGCATTTGATTTTAGGAAAAAATTGTACTTGAAATTTTTTCTTAGAAAAAGGTCCTCTATTACCACTTAAAATATTCGCGGTGATAACGGGGACACCCTGTATCTATAAGTTATTAATAAAAAATTTAATTAAGTAAAATAAAAAATACAAAGTTGTTTCGTGTTCTTTAGCAAATACCATGGGCAGGAAACACCGCACTTTTTTAAATTCAATGTTTTTTCTACCTTGAAGTACTTTTTGCACTGATTTTATAAGTAATAAAAAACTGATTTTAATGTTGTCTTTAAAGCTAATAACTTCATACAATCCTCTGGTGTATTTTCTGTATCAATTTTAATTGCTTTATTTTCGCTTTCCATTTTCAAAACGACATCATGGCTTGTACAAGTTGGTTGTTCTAAAACAAAACTGTCTCCTGTTTCTGCCCTTTTGTTAACCACTGTTTTAAACTACTCCTATTTTTCGGTATAGCGTCTTTGTTTGATATTAAAAGTTTTTGTTTCTTTTTTCCGATGACACAAAATTATTTAAATACGTGTCATTTGAGGGCCCCCCTAAGTCAAGGCTTCCCCACTTAACCGGCTCGGAACAGCGGAGTGTTCCTTGTAAATTAATTGCTTGAGACAAAGTTAAATGTATGAGAAAAAATTTGCCATATTTTAAAGAGTAAAATAACCATTTTGTTGTATAAGTAATTTATGCAAAAGCATGGATGAAAATAATTGTCACGTCTAAGAAATGTTTTAAAAATATTTTAATTATTAACTTTTGATAAATTTCTTTGTCATTGGTATCATCTGTAGTTTAAAAATCAATCTTTCACTCTTGATTAATACAGTATTTGAGTTTATTTTGTTAATTCAATTTTACGTAGAATACAAGGTAGGTAAGCTAGATTTAAAACAAGACAATAAATTTACAAAAATTGCTATCTGAATTTGTTCAATAAATATTTGTTTCATTTGTTTAGATTGATGAATAATTTTTAAGTATTTGGGTTATTGGTTATTGATACTCATGGAAGTTTTGAGACCAATATACTCACATCGGTGGTTTAGTTTTTAACAGAAGCAGGTTGTAACAACAAGAACATAAAGTTATTATTTAACGCTTCATAAATTAATGTTGTACAGACGTTCCGATAATGTTTAAATACATTTTAATTTTATTGTTATTGCAAGTAATTATTACTAAAAACATGTATTAGTTCGTTTTTTTCTTCTTCGTGTTGATAATGTCTACAATTTAAGCAATTAAAATAACATTATAAACAATTAACAAAAATTGGAAGCAAATCCAGTTTCTTTTGCAAAACGCTTTGTCATTACAACGCCCTTTTTCTCAATAAAAGACATGTTAAATCCATTTTTCTACGGCCACTAATGTAGATAACTCTTACCGTCGAGCCTGCATGCATAGTAAGTGGGTCCTTACGCACGGTAAGCAAAAAGCACAGTTTTTTAATGAAATTATCAAAGTAGACTCACGTCAAACATTTCCTTTATGCCTAGTAAGTGAGTTATAACGCACGGTAAACAAAACGCACAATTGTCCAGAAACGCCAAAGTAGGCGTCAAAATTGACAAGACAACGTAATTACATGTGCATATTAGCCAAAAAACCGTTAAAATCGTAGGTATTATGTGATCGTAGAAAAAGTATGCCACATAACACGAGTTGAAAAGCAATTACGCACCCGTGGAAAAACGCAACTTTTCCATTCGTACGTAATATGCTTCTTAAAACTCTTGTTAGGTAATATACTATTTTTATACTGACATTATTAATTTGAAAGGCTTAAAACTTAGCTTAAGAGATAATTTATGTTTTATTCCCTGTACTGAATAAAGCATAAGAAAATCATTAGTAAAAACTCACAACTTTGATGACTAATTAGGGAAAAAACAAAATACATTGACAAATACTACGTGAAATACGCAACGAAAATTTTAATTATTGCCATGCTACACCTAATTTATTCTGCATACTTATTGTAACGGGTTAGGCTTCCCTCATTACAGCTTATATTTGATGATTATCTACCGAATGTCTTGGCAATTTCTAAACAAATATGCAAATACAAATTACACTGAAAAGTGATGAGTAACGTTTCCTTGTTGTTCTTGTTAGTGACAACTTCGACCTTGTTGATTCTTAACTCTTGTTAAAACGATATTACTGCGATCGAAACCAAATCGGTTAACATACCTTTTAAAAATTTAAAATATTTTCTTAACGTTCCTTCCACGAAACTGTTTTCTTATATTGCAGTTCCTTGTATTGTTACATTCCTTTGCTACGGGTTTTAATATAATGTAAGATAGGTACTCTGTTCTTTGGTCTAACCTGAGTAAAGGTTAATATTTAAATAGTAACATTACGTGGGTCAGGATGCATTTACTGAGAAGATCAAACACGTTTAAAATGTAATATTAAGATTTCATTTTAAATATGTTCAAAGAAATTTCCTTCAGCAGTATACCATTTTTACTCACACCTTAAAAGCTTTTATCCATTCTTCTTTCGGAATATGCACTTACGAATTAATCATGAAAGGGAATAATAACTTTTTTGAAATGTAGATGTGCCTTACACCCGTGAGGGTAGATAGGCGAGGCCTTACACCCGAAAGGGTGACGGTCTTATAGATGTAAGAAGAAGAAATGTAGATGATTGTGGAGGATTGTTCTAACAGCTGAGGAATTCATTTTAAGTGGTTTCTCTATTACCCCTTGGGTAGCTTAATTAATATCATTAATTAACTAACTTTAACTTGACAACAGCCTTTGGAGAGCAGCCTGACTCCTTTGATGCTAACATTATTTTTAAAAATGGTAGAGTGAGCAATGACTTTTAATAGAAATTAATGGGATTTTCAAACAAAAAAAAAACGCGGTGTTTCCGGTCTATTACTAATCAAATAGTAATTCTGCTCATAGAAAAAATGTACTTGTCAGTTTAGAAAACAAATAGAATAAAGAAAAATGAAGAAAGGTATTGTAGCAATTTTCCTAAAATTGGATTTTTTGGTTATTTTAAATAGTTTCACGAAGATATTTTAAATTTCTAATCGGATTATTAATTAGCATGGAACATAGCACCTTTGCAGAATACAAACTTTTGCTCTGACTGTTATAAAAAGCGAAATCTACTTCCTTTATTTAATTTCTTATTAATATAATTGTTCTAACTATAGAGGTACAACAGTAATGAGTGTACCAGGGAAAATACTGGCAACAGTAATGGAAGGCAGATTAAAAGAAAAAATAATAATACAAATAATGCAAATACTAAAAAACTACAATGTTTATTCAATAGTTATTTAATACATAAAAAATTAACTTAATAATATCAAATACATAAATAATAGAAGGAGATTAATTAGTAATTTCTAAGGCAGTATCTAAGCTTTATTTTTACTTTTAACAAGTCCGTGTGTGTTGAATTCACTTATTTGTTTTTCAAATGTTTTAATTGTTGGGAACCAATCGGCACCGGAGTAATCAATTTCTGGTTTTTCACCATCGTAATTCTTTGGTAAGTGACTTGGAGGAATGTGTTTGTGCAAGGAAGACATTTTATTTCCATGGAAGAACATCTGGAAAAAAAATCATAAATTATTAGTACAGTTTGTAACACTGTTTAAGCAATTAATTATTTGTTGTATACATACAGGGTGCACCAAGACCCTGAGATTCTTCGATAGCTCCTTTATTAATGAAAATATCAAAAAATGTTTATTACAAATGTTGTGCGAACCTATTTTCTACATAACCTAAAATTATTTTCAAATATACAGGGTGTTTCGTTTGACCGGCACATATAAAAATTTAATTTTTTTAAATAGAACACCCTGTATATTTTTACATTTTTGGATTCCTCTTAAAATTTACTTTAAAAAATGTTTAAGGTTATATGGGTCTTAAGTCAACCGTTTTCGTAAAATTTACATTTTTGTCAAAATTTTGAGCGATACAGCACTTTCAATTTTTTTTTACATTAAAGTTATTTAAAAAAGCGGTAAAATTTCGTTTAAAATTTAGATTGACAATAGATTAATTAACACTTTGCGCTAGCTACATTTAAAAAATATTATACAGGGTGTTTTTTACGCTTGGTCAAACTTGTGAAACTTTAAACATCGATAAGTCATTTTTCTTAAATGCAACACCCTGTATATTTTTACATTTTCTTTTAGAGAATTTAATTGTCTTTCGAAATTATTAAGCATGTCCTATACCTAAAGTTAATATTTTTCGAGCTATCTCGATTTTTATTAGTATTACTAAGGCAATTAAAATATTTTAAAGTCGGCCATGGACGTAAGTCGTAATTTTTCAAAGAATTTTTAAACAAAATAATAAAAAGGGCTGCAACTT
The DNA here is from genome assembly GCA_947652605.1 of Elmis aenea. Classification (NCBI taxonomy): domain Eukaryota; kingdom Metazoa; phylum Arthropoda; class Insecta; order Coleoptera; family Elmidae; genus Elmis; species Elmis aenea. The sequence continues at coordinate 5,684,336 of OX393580.1, forward strand.
TAATTTTAGTCCAATAATGTACCCCTTTTCCCCGAAATTTATCGTATAAATTGTTTAAAATTATATCCTTGTTCATGTTCTACGCACAGCCGTAGATGTTGTCTCAAAGACTCTAGCACTCTTGATAACATTTCGGGGGTTATACCATTAAAAGCAACACAGCAAGTAATGCAGTTGTCGAACACAGAATATCCTAATAGATGGATAGGGCGAGGTAGACCAATCTCCTGGCCACCTACGTCACCTGATCTTACCCCTATAGATTTATTTTTGTGGGGACCCATAAAGCAAGTGTATCAAGACCCCCCAACAACTGTTGAAGATGTGCAGAACAGGATTCGTGTTGCTTTTGATGGTATAACCCCCGAAATGTCATAAAGGGTGCTAGAGTCTTTCAGACAACGTCTACGGCTGTGCGTAGAACAAGGACATATTCTTGAACAATTTATACGATACATTTCGGAAAAATGGGGTACACTATTGGACTAAAATTAAAGTTGCAGCCCTTTTTATTATTTGGTTTAAAAATTCTTTGAAAAATTACGACTTACGTCCATGGCCGACTTTAAAATGTTTTAATTGCCTTAGTAATACTAATAAAAATCGAGATAGCTCGAAAAATATTAATTTTAGGTATAGGACATGCTTAATAATTTCGAAAGACAATTAAATTCTCTACAAGAAAATGTAAAAATATACAGGGTGTTGCATTTAAGAAAAATGACTTATCGAGGTTTAAAGTTTCACAAGTTTGACCAAGCGTAAAAAACACCCTGTATAATATTTTTAAAATGCAGCTAGCGCAAAGTGTTAATTAATCTGTTGTCAATCTAAATTTTAAACGAAATTTTACCGCTTTTTTAAATAACTTTAATGTAAAAAAAAATTGAAAGTGCTGTATCGCTCAAAATTTTGACAAAAATGTAAATTTTACGAAAACGGTTGACTTAAGACCCATATAACCTTAAACATTTTTTAAAGTAAATTTTAAGAGGAATCCAAAAATGTAAAAATATACAGGGTGTTCTATTTAAAAAAATTAAATTTTTTTATGTGCCGGTCAAACGAAACACCCTGTATATTTGAAAATAATTTTAGGTTATGTAGAAAATAGGTTCGCACAATATTTGTATTAAACATTTTTTGATATTTTCATTAATAAAGGAGCTATCGAAGAATCTCAGGGTCGTGGTGCACCCTGTATAAGTAAACACATCTTTCTTTTATTTATTACTCTATTATACTTACTCTTGCTTTAAGCTTCTCTTTGACGAAAGGTTTGAACATCGACCAAACCATGTTAAAGATGAATGGTTGCTTGACCATGTGCACTTCTTTCAGTCGTAGGGGCATGGCGTCTTGGATAAAAGTCAACAGTCTCATACTGAAGGCCGGACTAAGAGCCATCACTTGTTTCATAGAAAGTTTGTCAAAATCCATTATTACCACCGTCCCGCACACTTGAGTTTCTGGTTCCATGATGGCAGCTTCGTGAATTAAATAAAAGATTCGGAAAATTTGATCTGCACTTACTTTGGATGTATCCCATGTGCCTGTAACAAAATAATTTTCTGTTAAAAATGCAGCACAAACCATTTACGATTTAAAGTAAGTACTAATATTAAATTATAGTATCCTCTCAAGAGACAACGGCAGCTGATATGAAATTTTTAAGAAAAATAGCAGGAAAAACTAAAAGAAAAGTGTAAAAATAAGAACATACAGAAAAACCTAAAGCAAAAACCAGTAATCCAAAGTATAGAAGAAAACCAGCTTAAATGGTATGGGCACGTACAAAGGATGCCACCGGAAGCTTTGACAAAAAGAGTTACGGAATCCAGGAGGTATGGGAAGAGACGGACAGGTAGACCAACAACCAATATGGAAAAAAGAATTGAACAACTAGCTCGCGAACGAGGGAGAACAGTTAAAGAGATAAGGGCGTTGACGGGAGTCAAGAAGGACTGGAAAGAATTGGTGGAGAACCCTCAAGAGCAGACGCCGTAAGGCAAAAGGCGATAGAAAAACAAGAAGAAGTATCCTCTCAAGCAAATAATTTTCTATGATTTTACAATCAAAAGTTTAGAGCAATTGACATTCCGTTACAGTTTTCATAAATAAGCTAAACTGATTTCTTAACGTTTCTTGCCATTTATGCTAACAAAATAAGCATACGGTTTGCAAAATTGTTCATAAGCTTGATCACAAACTTTTTTGTTGAGTTTAACTATAAGTTGTAATTGTAGGGTCTTGAAAATTTTATGTTGTTTATAATCCACGTGAAAACTCACAAAAATTAACTTAAGTTAGGTTATTAAAACAGGGAATCATAATTACCACCAAGATATTTCATTTGCTTTTTTTAGGTAATCTTAACAAACCCTTTAAGTTATAATACAGCACAAACTACTCACAATTGTATCAAATAAGTTCCAAACTTGTATGCCCAAATTTTTAAATTATCTAAACATTTATACTGAAGTGAAACCTGGACACACAAATAAGTATAGAAGCCAAAGAGTAGAAACTCTAAACCAGGAATTGGAAACAATCAATATGAAAATAAATACAGTAAAAACTAAAACTATGATCATTACAACAGAGAACAAAGGGCATAACATCACTTAAATGGGCTTAGGTCGGAACAGGTAGTAAGCTTTAAATATTTAGGAGTTGCCATAGAAAAAAATGGAGGAATGGACAAGGAAATAAGCCAAAGGGCAGAAATTTTGGGAAGAATATTTAACAGTTTAAGAACAAGATTTTTGGAAATAGAAAAGTCCCAAAACAAACAAAAGTGGAAGTGGTAAAAAGGTAGTAACTCCGGCACTTTTATACGGAAGTGAAATGTGGACACTCACAAATCAAAATAGCAGCCGAGTGAATGAAGCGGAAATGAGATTTCTAACAAAAATCCAAGGAAAAACCAAAAGTGATAGCATCAGAAATGAAACATGTAGAGAACAATTAAAGATAAAATCAGTTTAAACAAAAATACAAGAAAGACAGCTGGGATGGTTGGTCACATTTATAGGATGAAAGAAGAAATATTAACCAGAAAAGCCTATGAAGCAAGATCACAGGGAAAAAACAAAAGTAGACCGAGATAAAACTGGCAAGACGAAGTTAAAAAAAGCAGCAACGGATAGAAACATCAAATGGAAAGACATAAAAAATCTAGCACAAGACAGGAAAACATGGAAAAAAGTCAGCACAACACAATTTAACAGTCCTACACCTAAGGGCTCATGACTAAATAAAAAATAAAATCTAAACAGTTTTATACTTTTGTTAATATTTTCAAAAATAATTTCAAGTATGATAACTCCATATAAGTGCCCACCGTGCATTTTGAATTTTAAAAACTGCTTCATTTAGCTTTAAAATCCAAAACAATATCGCTACATACCCCCAATGAGTTGCATATTTTGACTTCACGGTGTTCTAATATCTTAAAATTTTGTTTTACTCGGAAAAATAATCAACAAAAGTATTAAAATAGAAGGTTAAGAATATTTATTCTTTGATTTTGATTTTAAATCATATGGAAGTCATTTAAAAACAAATTTTAATAAAACATTTTTGCTATAAATTAAAAATTAAGCTATAATTTTGTATCATGTATATCTTTCCAACATTACGTAAAAAATAAAATTTCTTGGGGTTATTTAAAAAAGAAAAACGATATAATTAAAATCTTAATAATCTTTGGAACAACTAGCATCAACTTGTTTGTGTTCAAGTGCAAGGTTTTGTTTCAAGGTGATTATCTAAAATCAGTCTTAAATTGATTGTAATTTTGTCTACATTTTAATCATTTTTATCACCTGTAATCTTGTTTAGAACTTTTAAAATCTGTTACAAACATAAAAAACGTAAAACAAAAGTATGCTTAATTAACCAAGTGGTCTTTTCACGATACAAAAAATGTACAAAAATTATTGCCGTATTTTAACGATGTCTACTAAAGCAAATTACTTGAACACGCGTTTATGGTTGCTAGGTATTTAAAACGATAACATTATCACGAACTGTTCCAGGTCAACATAATTTGCGTAAATAGATATTAAAATATAACATGAAATAGTTGCTAAAACACATAATTGCTAAATTAATTAGCACTGTTACTGTTTTCGCAGCAAACAAAAACAATATTTTATTGGTTATCGCTAAAGCAGGACTAGGCTAGCGAGCAACAATAACTTTTAAAGTTGTTGTTTATAGTGTTCACACGCAATTTTAATACAGTTTTGCTACTTTTTTTACAGAAACTATAATGATATTGTCCGATTTTTAATTTTAATTATTAGTTATTTTTTGTACCCTTATGTTGACTATTGCTCTAAGAATTATTGTTATTAATTTCCTATTAATTTAGATTTTAGGTTAACCAGACACACTAAAGTTTTTTATTTGCTTTACTCAGCCCGGTTGCACAAAGCTCCGTTAGTGGAGCCGTCAAGCGTCGTTTCTATAGCAACAACAACGCTGCTCAGTTACCGGGCACTAACCATTCGCCAAACTTTGACAAAGCTTTGTACAATAGGATTGAATCTGTTATATTACACTTTTACTGTTGGTGTTTTTAATGTTTAAGCAAAATGGATGAACCAAAAAATATTGCCGGCGTAGTGTTTTAAATAGGAAGATATTTTGTAAAGATCCAATAATAAAAGTGTAAAATAAAAATTCAGGGTGGGTAAATTTCGATGTTTTCATAGGGAATCTCGGTAACTATATCAGTTATGGAAAAACGGACCCCAGTTCCTCGAACTCTTTTTTCGAGAAAATGTTAATGGTGAAAACTAAAATTAGTTATCGTCTTTTGTTTTCGAGTTATCACCGATAACTCGATTTTTCGACTTTTTGTTTTATGACTATATCTCGCTTGTTTATGAAAATAAAGAAAACTTATTTTAACCTTCTACAGACTTTTGATAAGAATGCAGTGGCGTAGACAATTTTTCAAAAACAATTTCTTTATTCTAGTTACCTATGACATAGAGCTGCATTTTTTAAAAATGGAACCCATGGTAGGCTGTGGCATTATGAGTAAGAAAATTTTTTCCCATTGTGGGATTGATTTATTCATTTTCCTTACATTATAGCAAAAATTAGGTAATATATTATTGGAATGGGGAAAAAATCCTCTTTCTCGTGATGCCACAGCCAACTATGGGTTTTATTTAAAAAAATACAACTTTGTCACAACTTGAATTTCGAATTTTTTTTGAAAAATTGTCTACGCCACTGCAATCTTATCAAAAAAGTGGCTGTAGAACGTCAAAATTATGTTTCTTTATTTTCATAAACAAGCGAGATATAGTCATAAAACGAAAAGTCAAGAAATCGAATTATCGGTGATAACTCAAAAACAAAAAACGATAACCAATTTTAGTTTTCACCATTAACTTTTTCTCGTAAAACGAAATTGAGGAGTTACCGAAATCTCCTATGAAAACATCGAAATTTACCCACCCTGTACAAAACTTTGTCAAAGTTTAACGAATGGTCCCCGCTTGATAAAACGTGAAATGATAGCCAAAAAAACTTTGGTTAATGCTGACCAGATCAAAAAATTATTTAATACGTTACCTCCACAGTTTACAATCAAAACTCTCCGCCCTTTGTGATCGCGTTCTTTCATAACATTTACAACTTTATGGTTTGAGAATGCATCCCGTTCATCTTCAGGCATTAAATTGTCTAGCAAATGTTTATTTTTTTCTTTGAAGTCTGCTATTCTTTTCATCTGAAATTAAAAGAAAAAATTAATAAACAATCAATTACATTAACATCAAATTTTTAATGCAGGGGTAAATTTAAAAGGTATAAAAGAATAATTTTTACATTTACTAATTATTTAGCATTGTTTAACAACACTAAAAAGAAAATCTAGGTAATTTTTATGATAACTGCAACCAATTTAAATAATATTGAGATAAATATGATACCCATGCATACAAGTGGCACTACAATCGTTGTACCTATAGTTTATTGTGATTGAAATTAAAAACAAGTTTCTTAAAATCACTTTTTATCTCGTCAAAACAAAAGTTTTACAACGCGTGTAACGACGCACAAAGAAATTTAAAAAAAAAACAAATACGTATGTGCAAATAAAATTTTATACGCATATTACAAGAGTATTGTATTGTTTTTGTATAAGTTAAGATCACTTAAACTATTTTAAGTATCTCTCAAGAGTACAAAACAAATTACTTCCAAGGTATAAATCAAATTCGCGCACGTGTGGTTTACAAAACCACAAGAGATGTTTTTATATAACGCAGTTTGACGAATTGGACAAGTGTATTATGTAATATTAAACTAAAATCAGACTTAAAACATTTTTTACTTTGCACTATGACACACATGAGTAAATATACATAAGAATGGTAAGGAAGAGGCTGAAATCAACAACAGGATAGTGAATACAACTAAACTCTTCTACACAGTTAATAACACATTCATAAGGAAACAAGAAATATTGAAGAAAACGAAGATGACAGTGTAAAACACAATATACAAACCAATTCTGACATATGGATGCGAAAGCTGGGTGTTAAGCAGTCAAATGAAAAGCAAAATACAGGCGCTAGAAATGAAGTATTTAGGAGGCGTCAAAAGTATTACCCGAAGAGATGAAATACGAAATGAGACAATTAGAGCAGAACTCAATGTTAACCAGTTTTGGAAAGCATGGAAAAACAACATCTTAAGTGGTTTCGGCATCTAGTAAGGATGGAGGATGGAAGACAAACGAAAAGAATATGGCTAGCCAAAGCTACACAGAAAAAACGAAGAGGAAGACCGAGGAAAACATGGAACTAAGAGGTGGCTGAATGTCTGGATGATAGAGGAATGACCTGGAGTGAGGGGATGAGGAAGGCATGCAACAAGAGGAAGTGGACAGTGTTTATTCATGAAACTGGTTGAAGTTTTGTAACGTACCCTAACATCTTCGGGTATATAAGGATTTGATTAATAATAAAAATAATAACTATGACACTTCATTTGCAAACGCCTAAATTTTGAATTGGTTTTCACGTAAAAATTAAAGTGTAGGCGATACAAAAATAAATATACTGGATTGACTCAATTTTTAATGTAAAACAAAATCAAAATTTATCGAGAATCAATTAATAATTGTGGAAAAGTAAATGGTGAAATGATTTAAACATTTAATTAATAACATAAAAGAAATGTTTAATCTAATATCTTTTTGTTTTGAAAAGTTTTATCGTCGAAATGTTAGATCAGTTTCAGAACTCTTGAATATTCAACAGTTGTAACCTTAATTATTTTTAAATTCATTATTAAATTTAAATAAGATTACATCTGATAAAGAGAGGAGTCTTAAAACTGGCCAAAAAAGTTAAATGATCGCTAAATAAACTTTAAACAGTTGCAAGAGTGGCAAGATAGACTAGCAAGGGTCAAACAATGAAAGTTTAATTTTTCTATTGCAGTGTTAGTTATTTTGCTTATTTATGTAAATAAACTAATAACATATTATATCATTGTAAAGAGAAAAAATAATCTTGGTAACTAAGACATCACGTATTAAGATTTAATTTTTTTTTTAAATCTATTACATATATCGCACGAAAACTTATAAATAAAAATTTTACTATCAAAAGTTTATAAAAAACGAGGTTTAGCAAATTTTTTTTTCATACTTTTTCTGTATTAGTAACTACAGCCGAGATATTCAAGCTAAAGCTAAATTTTGTTCCATTTAACCAACCTTGTATTCACTGTTTACGGAGATAGTGCCACATTGAAAAATGAAACATCCTGTATACAAATTTTTAGTATGTATATTGATTTACATATTTCACAACCCCCATGAATTTTTTAAGCTTTGCAGACATACAACACTACTTAAAATTGCATCTATTATTCTTTAATTTCATCATTTTTATACTAAAACCCTTATCACCGATATCTTTAATCAAACTAATCAAGGAAATACCCAGACAATTTAAAAAACACATGGCAACTACTTAACTTTAAACTCATTCCGTTACCTGCCAAACTATAGGATAATCTCGCATTAAGCATCAAGTTTTATTTATAACTACAAAAACCATGTATTGTTTTTTTAAATCAATTTCACCTACATCACCATTTTATATGCAATCATGATTTATTTTGAAACTTGTACGTCTTTACGTTACACTGATAATATGTTTTATACTTCATGTAACGTTATTTAGTTACAGCGGCCCTAAGGAGCAATTTTGACCACAATGTTATTTAACCAAAGGGTTTGTTGTTCACATCAAACGTTACTTACCAATTCGTATGCGCTTTTGGCGTAGAACTTGCATGGCCTTAAAAATATCAGCAGGAATTCGTCGTCATCTTTGAAGAATATGGTGTTATCGTTTCTTAAAAGTTCCCGCAATTCTTTTGTTGCTTTTTCTACGACCTCAGGAGTCTCGCGAAGTTCCTTTTCTGCCAAGGCTACAAGCTCAGGAGTCAGAGGATCAGTTTCGAGTAGAAACGGTTTTTTGGACATCTAAACGAAAAGACATATTGTACATTACAATGAGGCTAACTAGTGTGGAGAAATATATGTAGATAAGCAAAAAGTGGTGGTGTACAATGTTTAAAAGCAAGGTTAGAAGTTGATTAGACGAGCAGGGCGTCTATAACACATAACTTATTGGCTATAGCTCACTTGCCAATAAATAGTTTTTGTTTGAAAACCCACTACTTTTCTAATTTTATTAGTAATTTTGGCGTTAAAGGTAGTTTTTTAGATAAACAGTGTGTCCAAAAGTGCATATTTACTGAGATATATAGCATATCCCATACCTTTAGGGCACTATGAATTACATACATCAATAAATCCTTTTTTATTACTTAAATTGAAAGAGTTGTAAATCAGATGGGTTAAAAAAAAACTGTTTCAATATTAATATTTTTATATTGGTTTACAAGAATTATTGGTCACAACTTTAAAAAAATAAAAGCAACAAACGTAAAAACTTATAAAACATTGGAATTTAAAACAGTTTAAATAAATTGTTACCAGAAACTTTGAACCATTTAGACGTCTGGAACACATTGTAACAAGTTTTGACACTAATATGCGGTAAAGGTACTCAGTAAAATATATATATACATATAAATAAATAGGCAATTAACCAAATTAAAGTTAATCAACAAGAAATCAACTTAGCATAAGTTATAAAAGATTAGCGTAAGGACGATAATTGTATCTAAAAACTTAATGTTACATCGTCTAGTTTGAGCTAATTCTATCAAAAAAACCATAAGCCCTATTAAAATACTCCTTTCCCAAATTATATAAATTTTTGATATTAAAAGATAATTACTACAACCATAAATCTAAGAAATTTATTGGTCACTTGTTTAGTAAATGATAAATACGTGATAATTGTAGTTGGCATGGCAACAATTTTTGTTTATAGAAACTCCATTGTTGAAAAAACAAAATAAAACAACACTAAGCTACTTTGACGTTGAGTTTCCTTCACCGTTCGGCAATGACTGATAAATCTTTTCTTTGTGTTCAACACGTGTTGCTTATGCATCTTATTAAGTTGCAATTATTTTCAACAATTGTTTATAAATAATACACCTTCAATTACTAATTATCGATTTTTTGGCCTGCTCGTCTTATCATTTTAATTGTAATTGATAACATGTGTAATGTTACCAGTGTTGATAGTTCTACCCAGCAACGAAAACTACTCTATTTTTAACGTTGCTAATAAATAGTTAACGTCAATATGAAGATAATATTTTAAAATATATAATCGAACGAAAGATAATTATTTAAAAAAAAAACAATAACAAAAGTGAGGCAAGATTATGTATTATTGCAGTGAAAAAATTAGAAACGTGGTTAATATGATTACTTTGTATTTTATCACAATCAATTTTAAAAGTAAATTGGAAAATAAATGTACAGCGTAATTCAAAAAGTCTGCAACAGATTGAAAAAAAATTATATATTTCTCAGAAAATTTTATTCTTGAAACAAGTTGGTGCATGGTCTAAGACCAATTTTAAGATAAAAAAAAAAGCTCAATAAAAAGTTATAAGACAATAGATTTTAGCAATTTTTGAAATATTCGCAACAGTAAAGTGCCCTTATTTTAAGAGATGCGAAAAAAATATATGAAAAAGTTATTTAGAATCCAAAAATAGGGCACAAACTAAACTTGTATTAATTTGTGGTGACAATTACAAAATATCTAAAAAGCTGCATTAATTTTTAAAAGATATCCCGACAAAACTGTGTCATTTAGTTCAGTTGCAAGATTATTGATACAGTTTAGGGAGACTGGATCATTGGAAAACCAATACAAAAAGGAACATACCAAATGGGTTATTAATGAAGATAATTCTTTAAATCTGTTACAAACAGTGATAGAAAAACCAAAAGCATCTATTACGGTAGTGATGAACAACAATTTATTATCCTCAACTCAAAGAATTTTAAAACACAACAAATACCATCCTTATAAACCAAAATTCATAAACAAACTTCAAGATCGGGATTATAATTTACGATTTAAATTTTGTTGTTGTTTTCTAGGAGAAGTGGAGGATAATAGCTAAGTTTTAAAACATATTTTATTCTCTCATGAAGCAACATCTACAATAAACTTTCTTATGCATTTTTTTTTTTTGTATCTCTTAAAATAAGGGGGCACTTTACTCTTGCGAATATTTCAAAAATTGCTAAAATCTAGTGTTCCATGACGTTTTATTGTATTTTTTTCTTGTTAAAATTAGTTTTAGACCATGCACCAACTTTTATTGAGAATAAATTTCCTGAGAAATCAATAATATAAAGATTTCTATTTGTTGCAGACTTTTTGAATGTTAAAATTTCTTGAAAAATAAAAAAGTGGAATTTGACCGTCAAAATTCGAATCTAGCCTTATTTTTGGATGTTAAATAACGTTTTTTCATATAATTTTTTGTATCTCTTAAAGTAAGGGCATTTTACTCTTGCGAATATTTCAAAAATTGCCAAAATCTAGCGTTCCATGACTTTTTATTGAACTTCTTGCATTTTAAAATTAGTTTTAGGCCATGCACCAACTTTAATCACGAATAAAATTTTCTGAAAAATCAATACTTAATTTTTTTTTCCATTTGTAGCAGACTTTTTGAATGGCGCTGTATAATTGCACCCGATGTTTTTAATGAAAGATAATTATTTGAAGAAAGAAAAAAAAACAGTAATAAATGTTGAGACAAGATTATGTATTATTGATGTAAAAAAATTAAGAACGTGGGTAATATGATTACTTTGTATTTTATCACAATCAATTTTAAAAGTAAATTAGAAAATAAATGTAGATTTAGGTCTATAAAGATTTTTAAAAAAATTTAAACCATGAGTATATTGGATCTAATTTTTAAATGAGAATGCGGTTTTTTAACTCTAAAAGTAAATTTAATGAAGATATAATGAATTGAAGATGGGAAAAATTACCGTTTTGTAACTTTTAACTTCTAAGAATTCAATTAAAATTTAAAATATTGAATGATAAATAAATTCCTTTTGGAATATTTTTCCGAATTTTATTATAATTATTTAATAAGACGAAATAGTTATATTAAAAAGTCTCATTATTTGAATTTAAAAAAAAAAACGTGGAAACACACTTGTTTTAAATTATCACTAAGCATTGTACCCCAAGCTGATAACACAAAGAATGTTTACATACCTTGTTTGTGTTCGCCAATTAACCAATAATTAACTTTTTTCTGGTCGACCTGTCCACTAGGGTGCACTAAAGCCCAATGATGGTTCAACGTCTTATTTTTCATCCTTATACGTTTTCTCAGTTTTATTATCTTAATCATACTTTGTTCAATACAAAGTTCATATTTTAAACTCTACGATTTTCAATCATGTCGCGATCAGTAGCGCAGATTAGTCATGTCACCGACTTCAGACTCGCTCACAAGCAGCCTAAAAACATAAAAATATCTAATAGGCCCTAATATTCAATTTAACATGCATTAGAAAAAAAAACGCAAGACTTTTGCCTAATAGAAGTAAACTAAAAACTGGTAATAAATTGATCATTTAGTATATTATTAACATGCACGGCACTGGAAGTAATTTAGTAGTATTTTTATCTACAACTAACTAAAATATCTCTTATCAACAATTAATAACAATAACTGACTAAGCGCTATTATCAAAAGTGATTCCTTTTGTTGTCAATTTGAAACTTTAAACTGTATACTGGAACCTGAATATGCATGAGGGACGTCCAAATGTTTCCTCATTGCACAACGAGTAATATGAGTCGTTGCGTTTTGAAACTAAGATCTGCAATTTGATTCCTGAAATATAAACAAACAATTAATTACATACATTTTTGTTTAAATTATAATACATTTTGTACTTAAAACCTATCTCGATATCGTAATTATTTTCTGTAATTTCAACAATAATTATTATTAGTCATAAATAATAAATATCTTGCATGAAAATTTTCTAAAACTGTGTGGCATTCTTCAAATTTTCTTTAAAGTGCTATACATTTAAATTATTTTTATTGGTTGGATATTTTCGAAACTGCTTTACGAAGTAGAAATTGGTAAATCTCTGCTGTAAATATAAAAATATAACAGTTTCTGTAATATTTTTTTTTAAAGAGAATTCTGGCATGTCATTAAATAAATACAAATAAGTTAACGTATTCGTTTACAAATGCTTACAAGAAAGGGTCACGATATGTTGTTTCTAGAATCTGATCAAGGCTGTGTTTATTGCAGCAAGAACATTAAAACTAAATGTTTTGCAGAGTTATACGTGCCACTAGCCATTTCCTTCGGAAAAATTGGAAAAACTGAAAAGTCGAATAACAAAAGTAATTTTTGCGATCGCGTTGGCCATGAAACCATCAGAGATAAAATCTAATATCTTCTATTTACCAATCCGCGCATATTTTGCAAGTAAAATGGTGCAAAGTTTTTGAAACGGTGCAGGAAAAAATCGCGAAAACCGAGGCCCCTGTAAAAACTTTTTTCACTATGTTAAACGCATAAGTCGCATAGATTTAGTTATAGATACAACTTCGCAAATCATAGCTCTTTTGCAGGAGTTCCGTTTTTGACGTTTTTCTCCGGAACTGCTTAAGATTTTTTCAAAAACTTTGCACGATTTTACTTGAAACCAATGCGTGATTGGTAAATAGAAGTTTTTCGATTTTATCTTTGACCATTTCATGGCCAACGCGAACGCAAAAATTACCTTTATTATTCAACTTCTCAGTTTTTCCTCTATTTTTCCGATGGAAATGGTCTGTGGCACGTATAACTCTGCAAAACATTTAGTTTTGATGTTCTTGATCCAATAAACACAGCCTTGATCAGATTCTAGCGACAACATATCGTGACCCTTCCTTGTTAGTATTCTTTAAAGTTAATTAAAAAAATCAAATTAATATTGTAATAACTCTGATTATTATACTTATCAATATAAAGCAATTTTAAAGCTAGTATTTTATATATTTAAATTCTAAAAGGAAATAATTAAACAGTAGTTGTTAATGGGATGCTCTGTAAGTATAAATTTTTTAAAGTACTTATTTGGTTAAATAAGGTCTTTGAAAAGTGATATTGGATCCAACTGACTTTATTAGAAAAGGTTTTATCAATAAGGTTCAAAAAATACAAAAATCATAGGCTGGGAGCGTCAAATGATCCACCTCAAACGCTTTTAAAAACCATAATTTAATGAATAATGTAAAATATCCAAATAATCGTCAGTAAATATATTGATTTTACCTATAGGGGTGAGTTACCTATTGCCCACTGGTCACTCAAATCATACCTTTTATTTTTTCTTATAACTTAGGATAAGCGACATACACTAAAAGAAATCTAACATAAATGAGCAATGAGTAGGTAACACAAACAGAAAAATCACAGATTACACCTCGCTATATGCCTGCTAGACACATTTTTTTTCTTAATCAGGTACGATTAATGTAGATTTAACCAAATATTGTTAATTAACTGATAATAATCTAACTATTCAGTTTTATTTTGCATTTTCATGTTTTTATAAAATTGGTCTTTTGTATATCATATGCAAGAATATGCAAATAATGAACGTCGATTTATTTCATCACTTTTGTTTCACAGTTAATGCTAAATGCAAAACCCAAATTGATAGAAGTTTAGCATTAGGAAATACATAATATAATTATGAAATATCATTTGACACTACAATCTAAGTAACTCTCCTCTTAGCAGCATAATTAACTTAAAAGAGACTACTAAGTTTCAAAGTTCCTATCGTACATTTTTAATACGTTTTGATATTTTCACAGACAATAGCCTCTTATCGAGCCTAGTATCCAATTTCTAGTTTATAAATAATTAACCAAAACAAATCGTTTTCGTAATTACTTTTATCAATTACATCATCCATCCGATTTGTACCAATTAGTTATATTCCTTTTGTTTTTTATTAAGATTGTAGACATTGCGAAGCCATAATTGAAGTGCTAATGACGTAAATAGTTTAAAAGGCAAAATAATTTTTTGTGTGTCTCAAATATCTTGAAGTGTACAAAAACGAATTCTTAGAAAAATCAAATCAAAGATATAAGTAACATATGAAAGTGTTATCGTCTATCACTAAACTCTTCGATAACAACATGGAAACAAGAACACTATCTGAAGTTTTCTAAATAAAAAAAAAACTATGTTTCTTTATTTTTTAATTTAAATGTAACGCAAATTTTCAAAAGGAAATCCATGTATTCAGTTGACTATTGGTGGGTAGGTTATCAAGATTTACAATATCAAGAGTTTTTCTTACTTTTAAAATTATTAAACAATAAAATTATTAGAACAATTGAGCCATATAGAGGAAAGTCGCCTAATATAAGGATAGCTCCTAGTATGGGGTATCTCTATTTCTGCGCTTTCTTTAACTCTTTATCTATGGTCAATATTATTAAACAATGTACATTGGTCAGGTTAGGTTAGGTTAGGTTAGGTTAGGTTAGGTTAGGTTAGGTTAGGTTAGGTTATGAAGTTTTCTGACGTAGTTTTAATTTGATAGGTAACTTCACTATATCGAGAAACATAACCATTAATTATTCCAGCGCTGTTGAATATTTCTGGCGATTCCACAGAAATTGTTATTGAATGTTCTAACGGTATGTTTTATGTTATCAAGTTTATTTTAGCATCAAACACGGCCCAATAATACTTATAAATTTCTCGTGTAATTTTTATTTACAAAGACTCATATAATCTGTTAAAACCAGGGACTGAGAACGGAACGAAAACGAAAACGTTAAACGAAATTAACCGAAATTTTTTTAAGAACGAAAACGAAATTATTATTTTTCGTTCAAGAACGAAAACGAAATAAATATTTTCCAAAACCGGTTTTAACCGGTTTTATTTTAAATTTTATTTGTTAAACACAAACGCAAATTTACCTTCTATGCTGAGGAGACTTCACGAGGCAGTAAAAAATCTCACTTTTCTCCATATACCTACATGATATGTTTTAACAATTTATTGTTTATACTTGCAGTTTCGTGTAACACAAGAACCGGTACAGATATTCTCTGTACACTTGATTGGATATTATATTATTAATGTGTATGTTTTATTTGCGTTTATAGAGTTAATAAAAGTAAAATTTACTCTTACTTCGCAAAGGACTAATGTAAAAGAAGATTTTTAAATTTTATTAATGCGTATATTTTATGTGCGTTTAGAGTTAATACCTACAAGTTTTCTTCTATCTTTTTTATTTATAACATTCATGGGAACATTAAGTGAATAATTTAATTCCAATTCATAGATTTTTAGTAGGTACTAAAACAAACTTAAAACAGAACTGCTATATTTTTATATTTTTAAATAAAAATCGAGTGTACAATTTAAACTAATAAAGTTGGATTTTTACACCTTACGGGTGTTATACTAAATAAAATGGTTAAATGTTAATGTGTTTAACGATTTGGTAAATTTAATATAACGGTGGTTCGCCAGTCTAAAATATGCTGTCCGTGAGCATCAAATTGAGACGCAAATATTGTTATCGTGTTTATAGAGGGTTGTGGTGACTTGAAAAAAAAAATTAAAGTCTTCGATTTTTTGACGACAAAAAAAATGTAAAACCGGTTTTAACCGTTATTATTTCGGTTCACGAAAACGAAAAAGGAATTTTTTCGGTTAGAACGAAAACGATATATTTCGTTTTCGTTCCGAACAGAAACGAACGAATTTTTTTTCGTTTTTAGTCCCTGGTTAAAACCCTATCATATTGTCCTAATATGGGGTATAGAAAAAATGTTTTATTTGGGGAACCCCCTTTTAGCTTGTAAATAAAATGTGAACTATGAATATCTTTATTTTCGTTACTTTTGGCATATACCCAAGTAGATAAGTACTCATTTTTTAGATGTTTATAATATACAAATGATATTTACTGATTTTTCTACTTTTTCTTTTGCTACCACAATAGAACTTGTCTATCCCATAATAATAATAATCTTTATTTGTTCTGAATATCCCAAAAAAGGTGTAGAACTTGTCACAATAATATCTGCATTGCCTAATATGGGATTCAGCACCTCTCTATATTGTTTTATTTTTTTAATAAACATTCTCTCATCATACGTATAAGCTGCTATTGAAATTAACTTCTTAAAATATCATTAAATATATTATTCTAATTATTTTTACTACAGATCAAATTGTTAATTTTTTTTCAACACATTATAAAAAGTACCCCATATTAGGCGACTCTCCTCTATCACTGATAAATTATAATTGTAATCAAATTCGACGTGATATGGGCACGAAAAGTGAAGTGGGGAGAAAAAGAAACAAATGTGCGAAGTGCGGCGATTTAAAGGGAGTTCACTCACAGCCGTGAGTCAGGACAGTCGCTCACGAGGAGCGAGCGAAGAGAGTCGCTCACGAGGTTGAGCGAGGAGTCGGCTAGGACTAAAACGGCGATTTATTTAGCCTGTTGTAAAGAACAGTGTAATATTTACGTTATAAATATTAAGAAAGTAGAATTGTGTTGGTGATATCGCCGAAGTTGTTAATAATACAAGGATTGTTATTTGCTAATAAAGTTGGTGTTTATGTTTGATGGCGTGTTATTACACTCATTTTAATCGGCATTACTAATAATTATTATACGCCCACGACCTGTAAAATAAGATCTCAGCAGACGCCACATTTAAAATAGATATACTTATCAAATACATCAATAGAAATTACTCCTATAATATAACACTTGGCAAAAAAAAATATTTTTGCAAACTTAACGTAAAATAGGTCCTTACATTGTAACAATACAATAATCGTTGAAAATATCACTCGCAAACTGTATTGTTAGTTGTTTTACTGACATAGTTAAATTCTGTATTATCAGCGCATTAAGGCTCAAGTTCAAAGTTGATAATGATAAAATAAACACATAATATTGGTAGAGGTCGTGAGAATTCAGTGCAACTGTAATAGATCGTTGATAACGTTAGGTTTATTAACCCACGTCAGAAATGATGTTTCTATGATTTATCAGTAATGATAACGAACAGGATTTGAGCCAGAATGAATACGTTGAAGGCTAAACGTGAATATATTATCTAAAAAAATAATCCAGGATATGGTTGAAAATTTTATTTGTTTTTTTAATAAACGTATTAAAGTCAGTGTAAACAAATGTAGTTTGACGTTATTTGGGTAAGAAATTTAATTTCATTCACAATTTTTGGGCCGATTTTGTAATTTGCTAATTTTGTTTCCCCGAGAAGGTTAACAGAAGCACGATGCGATGTGTAAAAATCAGGTTTTGAAAAGACATAATGAAAAACTTTAATGGACAACTGAAATCATGATAAATCTAAAATAAATTACCTTAACACCGAAAGGTGTAAGAGGAATTAATTAACAAAAAGAAAGCAATTTATTCTACCTGAAAAAGTTGATTCAGTTTTGGTTTGGTTTTAGAAAATTTAATGAAAGAATTTGGATGCGGTTTAAAAAAATTGACAGTTAGTAGCTGATTTTCGATTCTTGCTAATCACTTTAAAGAATTGCAAAGGGTCCCAAATTTAAGAATCAACATGAGGATTTTGCTTTTTTTAAGAACTATGAAGTCAGTTAAGTTGGGACCAAATTTAGTGCTAAATTCTAATTTGAAAAGAAAATGTCCAGAGGTAATTCAGGTTAAATGTTATTATTTATTTATTTAAAAAAAAACGAGAAGAGTTTAGAAAAATACCCTTTAAAAAACTTCTGGGGTTTTTCAAAAACACAATACTCCTGTAAGGGGCTATCACCAGAGGGTACAATAGACCAATAGATCGCAGGAACCCGGTAGGGAACCACCTCTATCCTTCTCTATCATATCACTTAAAAAAGTTATTGTTCAATAGTGAAATACTGCACTTAATAAATAAACTATACCAGAGTAATATAATATATTATTTATCAAATATTATCATCAAATCAATTAACAAAAGCTTTCGTGAAATAATTGGTTGAAACGTTTACGGAAACGCAAAAAGTGAAGCAGAATCTTTGGCTACTCAAATAAAAGATTACAAATTCTTGGTATCTTTAGTTTTCTGGCATGATTTGGTTTTCCAAGTGAACTTACTAAGCAAAGAATTACAAAGTGAAACCTCAGATCTGCCTTCGGGAATACTCACTTTTGAAATTCCAGTTGACAGGTTTACGGAAACACAAAAGGCAATTTGCATACGAGTCCTCAGACTACCCTGTTGTTGATGCAAAGGAAGCATACAAAATAAACTGTTTTAATCAAATGATAGATAAAACACTGCAGACTCTTCAACCTCCATTTAAACAATTGAAAGAGACAATAGATTTATTTAGTTTTTTATAGACATTTCACAATCAATCCAAAGAAACTACATTAAAATGTGATGCTGATTTACAAATTGGCGGAAGAAATAGAAGCTTTAAAAGTACCTATTCCACAAAGTTGTTACAATCCTTTAAATGTAGGTACTTAAATATTTGGCTTGTAATAATCGTCCAACCTCGTTTCCAAATTTATTTATTGCACTAAGGATATTCCTTACTATACCGGTAGCAGTATCTGCGGACGAAAGAAGTTTTTCAAAATTAAATTTAATTAAAACGTATTTCCGATCCACTATTTCTGAAGAACATTTAAATTCACCCGCATATATGTCAATTGAAAGTGAAGTCATGAGGGAGATGGACTTCGACAACCTATTTAAAGATTTTGCAGAAAAACATATGAGTTGTTTTGCTTTCCTTCGTTGATAGTCAATTTGTCAAATTTTGATTGCGTAATATGTTATATGTTACATACGTCTGGATCGATTTTAACGAATTACCAATTTATTTCAATTTTTTGTACTACATTTTAATGCTAAAATCCAGAATGAACCCTGTAAGAAACGACCTAGTTGATGATGATCTGAAATAGACGAAACGTCTTTCTAAAACCAGAACCAACTTTTTTACGTGAATCCTCAGTGAATATTTATAAACTCAATCTGAAATCTGAACAACAAAAAATTATCGTTTTTATTAAATTCCACACATGTGGACAGTTTGAAGAGGTCCAACTCTTCAAAATGTTTCTAACTCTGATTAATATACAAAAAAAAAATTAAAAAGCAAACAAAAAACTTTGTACTTCATGTTAGTCACATCTACACACCTACTCTTTGAACTTTGAATTCACCGACAGTAGTATGTAACACAAAAAATTGTTGTAGTGGGTATCACTATGTAGTGATGAACTTTGATTTATAACAATTACAGTTTAAAAAAGATTACACTATCTATTTGATCAATATCAAAAATCTAAAATTTTACTGTTTTAAATATTGTGTTACTTTGTAGCATGATTAATCATAACTTATAGTATCATTAATTGCCCATACAATGTGACTTTTTGTTATACAACAAATTTTAAAGTACTTACAATCTTATAAACAACAATGAATATCTTCATGCATAGTTAATACAAATTATTATTTAAATAAAGAGTATAAATTCTAAATATTGGTGCAACGTATGACGTTCAAAACTTCATGTACGTGTCAATTTATAAGACTGGCTAATAAGTCAATACAGTGAATGACAATTATTTTATATCAGCAATGTCTTGCAGTTAGATCGGAATCTAAATTTTATACAGAAAACATACGAAACGTGGTTTTTCGACTCAAATGAAATGATGGGGTTAAAAAAAAATATTGCAAAAGAGAGCTTAGAAGTACTTGTACATTGAAATTCTAATAGCAAATGTAATCACCTAATTTGAGATGTAATAAAGTGCTAAAGCTAATTAAAAAAACAAATACATTGCAATAATTGTTTAAGTCTAAAAATAAATACAAGTATTTTGAAACAAATGCACTATTTTATAAGTGAATATGTAAACAATAAAAAGTGTGTACACTTAAGTACATTAATTAAGCAAGAACATAAGTGCAATCTCAGATCTGATCTGTGGATGTTCAGTTTTATAAAAATAACCAGCAACTTTTCAAAAGCAAAGATATATTGTGTGCTTCAGCGGATGCTAGAATAAAACCTTAACCCGTAACCTGGAGATAAATCAAACTAAACAGTGTCTGTAATTTTTTAATTTAAGATAATTAAACAGAGATTATCCTTAGTCAATGTCTATTTGCATATAAATACATAAATCCGCGAAAGACAAATATCTCTTATCTAAACACAAACCACGTCAAAAATACTTGATTTTTTCTTCCCAATGACATGTTGGTCACTTTCGCAATAGTTGTTACCAACGTCACTAAATATACATATTTCGATTATCAATTGCACCCTTTCTTATCATCATTAGACGCAAAATTATTTGCCATAAGCGAAAATTTAATCGCAACGACTTTTAATATAAACCCTAGATCAGGGGTTCTAAACCAGAGGTCCATGGACCCCCAAGAGGTACTTGAAACTTCTACAAGGGGTACGTATCAAATACAAAGACTGGAAAAATTTATTGGTGGAAAGCAAGAACCAACAATTTTCGCACTAAATATTTTTACATTGTGTGGTTTATTAATAAATAGAGTTCTTTCGAAATGGACGAATGACAAGGGGTACTTAACGCTTCACGGTAAGCCCAAGGGGTACATCGATGGCACGGGTTCTAAACCACTGCCGTAAGACAACACCCTGTGTAAGATACAATAACTAGAAAATTATTTAAGTCATGGTTCTAAAATTACATGGGCACATTTAGCTAATATATTCGAAGCCGTTTTTGTCAATTTTAGCAAAAGACGCCGAAGCGTCGGTACCTCTTTTGCAATATATACCTCATATATGGATGATAACAACAATACCGTAAGACAACACCCCGTATAAGATACAATAACTAGAAAATGATTAAAGTCATGGTTCTAAAATTACCTGGGCATGTTTAGCTAACATAGTCAAAGCCGTTTTTGTCAATTTAAGCAAAAGACACCCAAGCGTCGGTACCTCTTTTGCAAAATATACTGCATATCTGGATGATAACAATAATACCGTAAGACAACACCCCGTATAAGATGCAATAACTAGAAAATAATTAAAGTCATGGTTCTAAAATTACCTGGGCATGTTTAGCTAACATAGTCAAAGCCGTTTTTGTCAATTTTAGCAAAAGACGCCCAAGCGTCGGTACCTCTTTCGCAATTGATACCGCATATATGGATGATAACAATAATTCCGTAAGACAACACCCCGTATAAGATGCAATAACTAGAAAATGATTAAAGTCATGGTTCTAAAATTACCTGGGCATGTTTAGCTAACATAGTCAAAGCCGTTTTTGTCAATTTTAGCAAAAGACGCCCAAGCGTCGGTACCACTTTCGCAATTGATACCGCATATATGGATGATAACATTAATACCGTAAGACAGGTGTTCTCTGCCAGGGGTTCATCGAATTATAAATTAAAGCTTCTTAATTTTATTAATGTCGTCTTTTAATTTTTTTTAACCTTTTTAATTAATTGAGAAAATACTTTGGAACTTATGCGTTAACTTAGACGTGTTCTCATCTGTATTAATGATTTATTTGTATGATTTTTAAGGTACTCTACCTTGACAGTAGAATACTACAAATAACAAAATACGATAAGATTTATAAGTAGAGGCGTAGACAAGTTGAAGATTTTTGGGCTATAGTATCTCTTGAGAGAATCGAAGACTTAATAACTAATAACAGGTGTATGATATATCTAACTGATTATTGAAAACCTGCAGTATCTATCTCTATCATGTACACCAATAAAAGACACCATTGCACAAAGCAACAGTTAGTGTTAACCTAACATGTTAAATTGTTTACCCCTAAAACTAGATAAAAAATCCCAGCACTACTTTGACCTCCAGATTTTAACTTATCGTTGTCCGCGGTTTCTAGTTCATTATTTACAAGTATGATTGTGTTTTATCCTATCCCCCGGAAAAAGAAATATCCTGGTTAGTGAATCTATGGACTGGTTTAAGTGTGAAAGATCAAGGGCAACCACTGAGAATCACGTTTATTATAAAAGGTAGACTGTAGATTAAAATTTGACGAATCTATGACATCCAAGTTTTCGAGATCTTTAAAGCGAATTTTTTTATCTTCTATCAATTTTTCCATATAATCGGTATATAGTACCTAGTATAGTGTCTGCAGAAATGTTATCTTTTTTGAAAAAAGATCGTCTTAAGTTATCAAAATCAAGAATATCTAATTGGTTTAGAGTGGATATAAAAAGATTAATTTTAGAACGAAATCCTAGTAACATTGTCCGCGCCTGAATGAGATTAATATTTTTGCCTTGTAATTTATTTTAGATATTGTCAAATTGTGAAAATATAACTACCAACCAGGGAGGGTCACGATATAACGTCGCTAGAATCTGATCAAGGCTGTGTTTATTGCATCAAGAACATCAAAACTAAATGTTTTGCAGAGTTATACCTGCCACTAGCAAAAAGTTGAATAATAAAGGTAATTTTTGCGATTGCGTTATTCCTGAAACCGTCAGAGATAAAATCGTAATTCTTCTATTTGCCTATGCGCGCATCCTTTGCAAGTAAAATGGTGCAAAGTTTTTGAAAATATCTTCAACGGTTCCGGAGAAAAACGTCAAAAAGGAAACCCCCGCAAAAGCGCTATGATTTGAGAAGTTGTATAACTAAAGCAAAGGAAAAACCGTTATTACAAAGGTCTTGTTTTTCGCGTTTTTCTCCGGCACCGTTTAAGATTTTTCCAAAAACATTGCTCCATTTTACTTGCAAAAGATGCGCTCGTTGGTAAATAGAAGAATTTCGATTTTATCTCTGACGGTTTCATAGCCAACGCGATGGCTAAAATTCCCTTTATTATTCAACTTTTCAGTTTTTCCCCTATTTTTCCGAAAGAAATGGTCACGTATAACTCTGGAAAATATTTAGTTTTGTTGTTCTTGATGCAATAAACACAGCCTTGATAAGAAGGATGCTAGGAACAACATATTGTGTAGGTAAAATACAGCCTTTTTAAATCTAATAAGTTCATCAATTTAAAGGAGAAATTTTACCAGCGTCGACCCCCAAACGACCCCTAAAGGTTCATCGATCCCTTTCAAGTTTTCATCGACCCCTTTTGGAGCCTCTGATTTAAATTCACATTTCGTGGTTTTTTTCCATCGTGTAAACTAAAAGAGCTTATCGCAAATTAATTGATTATTTTAAAGATTTTTTTAAATATTTTTAGTATTTGGTCCGAAATTTAAATGTCCATGAAGTTTGCAAATAGAAACACTTTTTGGGAACGTTACCTTGCTAATAGTCGTATTATGGTAATAGTGAACTACCTTGACCTAATAAAAAAAAAACATTTGCACATCAAAAACGCCTGATTTTATATTTTAAAGCACATCTGTTTGA
Organism: Elmis aenea; assembly: GCA_947652605.1. NCBI lineage: Eukaryota > Metazoa > Arthropoda > Insecta > Coleoptera > Elmidae > Elmis > Elmis aenea. The sequence continues at coordinate 5,708,282 of OX393580.1, forward strand.
CTGGTTGCCTATACACGAGAAATAACCTGGTTAAAATTGCTTTATGAATTGTTTACTAATGTGTTATTACGTAACTCAGTCAAAATAAAGCAAAAGGAGTGCCAATACGGGAGAATATTCATATCAGTGAGAAATTTGTGATTATTGTAAATTGTTGATAAATTATAAGCGAGTAGTTCAATTTATCACAATTTATTTTTAACAGTGTAGGTGTTTACATGTCCATGACGTGCGTCTGGCAGTGTTGTTTTGAGTGTGGAGTATTGCAGTTTATTCAAAAATGATTGAACAGGAACTTGAGGCCATAAACCACATAGATGGATTTTTGACATTTCTTTGGAGCGTAAGTACGGTCAATTGGCTCGTGTCAATAAATTATGAAAATAAAAACAAAATTTTTTACTTCAAAAAATTATTTAAGTATACGCTTATCTGTATTTTTGTGCTGATTAGAAAACCGGTTTAACAAGGAATTGTTTATTATGCAAAACGTAGTTTTATATGTGTATGAACAATTGAGTAAGGTAAATTAAATTTGTTATCTGTGAGGTTAGGTAGTTACTATCAGTAAGATAATATTGATATTGGACATAATTTCCTGGTGATAGTATTTTTGCAAGAAAATAACTTACTGCATTAGAAATTAATTTATATAATTCTTTTGAGTAATGAATTTTATTTTTGCAGTGCATTAAAATGATTGTCATTGTTTCAGATTGAGTGGCGGGACCCATGGCTAATCGCTCTTTTTACATTTCATATAGCAATAACGTTGATGGCCCTTTTAACAAGAAATTATGGAAATTTTCAAGCTCTTTTATTTTTTGTGCTTCGTAAGTATTCTCAACGATATTCTCATTAGCTTTCGTTCAATTTGTTATTCATCGAACAACAGAAATTACCTATTAAAAAAACATATGAATCGTTAAATGTACAAATCTGCACATCTTTATTAATGAAGGTTATAATATTCCATTTTTAAAGAGTTGTCAATCAACATTGCTATTTATGTAGGCTTAAATCCTAATCAATATTTCTCCTTTAGTTAAAAAACTTCCTAAATTTAAATGTTTTGTGTGTGCTGTAAGTTTTTCTGAATCATAATTTTCATTGTATTCAAATGTGCAATGTTTCATTAATGTTTTCATAGGTGCAATAAGCTAATTACATCCAATATTGTTATTGAATTATATAGGTTAAAATCTGTTATTATAATAAGCATTAACTGAGTAAACTTTGCCTTATTAATGTAAACGTTGGTCCCAAAATAAATGCCTTTATTAGTGCTAAATAAACAGCATGTCCAAAAAACTTGACCTCTACCAACATACAACTTGTTAGTGAAACTGAAATACTCAGATGAAGGACACTTTAGAATCTTTTATTGGTTCATATTTTTAAAGGAGACATTCAATATTTCAATAATTTCTTTTGGAAAAAATTTTTTTTTCCATGGGTCATAAGACACTATGGGGGGTTCTGACCCCCTGCCTACGCCACTGGGTTCAAATGTTATTTTAAAGAAACTAAGTCGACCGTTGTTGAAATATCGGAATGAAGTGAATTGTTCAATATGTGTTACTGTAAAAGCCCGGAAATTGTTAAAATCTTAGGTTTTACCTGTTATACCTAGCGTTTACCATAGTGAGCTGGTAAAAGTCTGCAAAAAACTTGCTAATGCTTCCATATTGGGCTCTTACATTTGTGTTCATTAAAGAAGCTTTAACTAACCTTTAACCTGACCCTCGTTCATTTGGTCAGTAATAGAGGGTCAAGCTAAAGATTGGTTAGTTTTTTTTTTTTAATAAATAATAAAAGTGAAGCTAATTTCGGACTTTACAACCTCATTATGGTAAATGCTAGGATTTACCAGTTAAACCTAAGATTTGCCAGTTTTTAGACGGTTAAGAATCCAGAATTTTTTGCGCTAAAGGTTGATTATGAGAGGCAAGTAGCGAATAAGTTTTTAGTCTTCTTTTAAATGTATTCAAATTGTATTACCTTACTATATTGTCGTAATTTAACCATATGTAAATCGCATTGACACTGTGGACATGGGAATTGTTGTATTCATGGTACAGTGAGCTCGCGTTATAAGCAACCCACGATATAAGCAACTCGCGTTATAAGCAACACTCGATATAAGCAACTATCGTATCAAAGTACACGATATAAGCAACTGTCAGTGTGACAGTTAAAAATACAAATATCTAAAATACTATTGCAGATATAACAATGAAATTTTGTATCTGAGCGTTATGGTATTTTTCGGATTCGATGGAAATATTAAGGTTGCAATACGACTTCCGGTTCAACCGGAAACGGACTCAAACTTTGAAATTTTAAATAGAACATCTGTATATTTTTACATTGTTGAATTTGTCTTAAAATTTACTTTAATAAATGTAAAAGGTTATATGGGTCTAAAGTCAACAGTTTTCAAAATATTTACATTTTTACGAAAATTTTGAGTGGTATAGCACTTTCAGTTTTTTTCATTCAGGTTATTTAAAAGGGCAGTAAAATATCGTGTGAAATCTAGATTAACATAAGATTTTTTAACAATCATTTTATTTTTAGGAGATTATTAATATACAACGTCATTCAAAAAGTCTGCAACGAATGGAAAAGTTTTTTATTATTTTTTTTCTCAGAAAATTGTATTCTTGATAAAAGTTGGTGCATGGTCTAAAACTAATTTTAAGATGAAAAAAGTTCAATAAAAAATCATATGACACTAGATATTAGTGATTTTTGAAATATTTTAAGAGATACAAAAAAAATGATGGACAGAGTTTTTAAAAATCCCAAAATAAGGCTAGATTTAAATTTTGTCGGTCAAATTTCAATTTTTATTTTTTAAGAAATTTTAACATTCAAAAAGTCTGCAACAAATGGAAAATTTTATTTTTATCGAAAAAAGTTATTAAGAATCTAAAAACCGAACTAGGTTTAAATTCTGAGGGTTGAATTCTAATTTTTATTTTTTACGAAATTTTAACATTCAAAAAATCAAAAACCATTAAAATCTAGTGTCATATGACTTTTTATTAATTTTTTTTCACCTTAAAATTAGATTTAGACCATATACCAACTTCATTAGGAATAAAATTTTCAGAAAAATCGATAATAAAAAACTTTTCCATTTGTTGCAGACTTTTTGAATGTTAAAATTTCTTAAAAAATAAAAATTTGTATTTGACCGTCAAAATTTAAATCTAGACTATTTTTGGATTCTACATAACTTTTTTCCTACACATTTTTTTAAAACTCTTAAATAAGGGCCCTTTACACTTACAAATATTTCAAAAATCGGTAAAATCTAGTGTTCTATGACTTTTTATCAAACTTTTTTTGCCCTTAAATGAATTTTAGACCATGCACCAACTTTTATCAGGAATAAATTTTTTTGAGAAATTAATAATAAAAAAAATTCCATTTGTTGCAGACTTTTTGAATGACGCTGTATAATAATATAATAAACTGGTAGGTGAAATTACTAACATTTTTTGGCTTTATATAATTTACCAAAGCCCATCAAGTTCAATTTATGAAATCACATCATATTTTTTTAATTGAGAGATGTAAAAGTACATAGATCACGACTAAAAGTACGTGGCACGCGCGTATTTCGTTTGACATAGGTACGTACAGATCACCATAGCAACGCGACCACGATTGCGTTGTTATGGTGTAAACTTTTATTTTTAGTTTTACTACTAAAAACAAGATTTATTTATGTTAAAAATCGAATCGTTTCTATTTCTATCATATAAGCAACTTTCACGTTATAAGCAACTTTTAGATCGGAATTGGCCGCCGTTAGTTGCTTATAACGCGAGCTCACTGTAATACATTCATTGGTTCTTCTAGTAGTGGTAACCTCAAATATTTGTTTAACAAAAATAAGTAGCTGCGACTGTTTTTGAACCTTATTGTTAGGTTATTATGTGGCATTTGTTTTATTTTTCTACTTTTGTCTAAAGTTAACATTTAAATTGTGCAATTTTAAAGGTTGTTATTTTTTTACAGTGCTCTTAGTATATTTTTCGGAAAGTATTAATGAGTTAGCATCAACAAATTGGAAAATTTTCTCTAGGCAGCAATACTTTGACAGCAAAGGCCTATTTATATCTGTAGTATTTTCAGTCCCTATACTGCTAAATTGCATGCTTATGGTGGTGAGTATAACTTTAAGCTACCTTTGTTTGTTTGGTTTTAAACTAGGAAGTTTTATGAAGTTCTTGTGAAGTATAATGTGGAGCAAGTTTATTTACCTATGCTATTGCCCCCACCAGACAGCTATTAAGGTTTTAGCACTGGCATTTTAAGATAAATTTAGAAAGGCGCACAGTTTGTGTTACATTACATAAGTTGATAAACTAATTTCTGTCTAATGTAAATTTTAATGTTGCTACAAATTTTTTTGTTCAAATTTTATTTTATTGTACATCCAAAGGTGTTCAAAAATTAATGGTAACAGCATTGTTTTTTGAAAAGATATTCGACATTATCATATTTTTTGCTAAAACATCTGCAGTACGAGAATTTTGTACTTTTAAAAATCGATTGTCTCTCCTCTTATCTAAGAAATAATTCATCTGATTTAAACAAACCTGTATCTCTTATAATAAGCGAGATCCCCATGCTGGAAATGTAATCTGGGACACCCTGTATATATGTAATGTTTCCTTTTAGATTATCGAAATTATTAGAATTTTTAAGAGACTTGTTGTTTTTGGGGTTCAATCGCGTACTAATTAAATTGGCTCGACGTTTCGGCAAGCACTCCCTTGCCATTTTCTAGAGTTGTTTTTTAAAAATGTAACTAGTCGAAGAAAAAAATTTACACAATGTCACTGACATCTATCGGTAAGTGACACTTTCTGTTAGTTTGTTATTAATCAAGGCTGACTAAATTAGGGTTGCCAGAAGTTGAAAGTGTAAAAAGAGAACTTATTTTTTGTGAAAAATTACTCTCTACTGAAATATTTAATGGTCTAAAACAAATTTCTTAATAACTTATTCTTTATCTTAAATATTTAAAATTTTATTCAAGTTCTTGATTGACTTAGTATACTTCAGAAATTCATATTTCTTAACAACTTATTCGTAACCATCAGTATTTTAAATTTTAGGCAAGTTACAGATTAACTTGATACAATATACTTCATAAATTCATATTAGACACATAAAGACTGTATCATTTAATTGTTATTGGATTTTTACTTATACATGTGTTTCGACAGCTCTGATCCAAAACAAAATTTTTAATAACTTAATCGTTACTAGATCTATTTTTTTTTTTTTTTTTTCAATTGTGTTAGTCCAGTGTACTTTATAAAATCATATTTAAGACATAAATATTCCATCGTTTCATTTTTATTGGATTTTTACTAATAAATTGTGTTTTGACAGTACTGGTCTAAAACAACATTTTTAATGATTTAATCGTTACCAGATATGGTTTGATTTTTATTTCCTTTTTCGATTGAGTTAGTGCAATATACTTTATAAATCCATATTTGAGACATAAATATTTCATCGATTAATTTTTAATAGATTTTTACTAATTAATGTGTTTTGACAGTTCTGGTCCAAAACCAAATCTTTAGTAACTTAATCTTAACCCAATTTATTTTAATTTTAATTGAAGTTTACGATTACCTTGGTACTGTATACTGCAGAAATTAATTTTGTTTGTCATAAGAACAATATTGTTCAGTTTTTATTGTAATTCATAATTACAAAACGCAACCCACTTAACACGTTGTGCCTACGTGGGTATGCAGTGTGCTGAACAAAACGCCTACTTTTGTCATTTTTAGACAGCCTGTGTCAAATTAGTTGCATGCCTATGTAGGCGTTGTGTCGTAGTTGCCTATCAATAGGCGCAACGTTTAGTGGGTTGCATACTGTACATTACGCCTACATGGATATGCAATTAATTTAACGTCATTTCTACGCAGGTTGCCTGAAAATGCCGAAAGTAGGCGCTTTGTTAAGCACATTGCATACCTATTGAGGCGCAACCTGCTAAGTGGGTTGCGTTTTGTATTTAAGTAGGCGCCTCTTATCAATAAATATATTAAGTATGTTAAGGCTTTTTCAAGCGGATTCCACACAAATAATTTATTTTTGCCACATAGTAAATAAAAATACGTTTGTAAAAAATAAAGTTTTTATGTAAACATTTTTTACTTTATCAAACAAAGCAGAACATTTGTACTTCAAAAAATTTATTACCTAGTATATTCCTGAAATAATTGTTTATTCTGAAATAAATAACTTATTATTTGAGGGTCAACATTTTTTTTGACATTTAATGCTGTTGAACCTAATTATTAAAGAAATTAGTATTAAACATAAAAAGTTAAACATCAATCAAGTGCTTTGGCACTAAAATTTTATAAAATCATAAAGTGGAGTTTATTGCTTTGGCCTATAAACGACTCAGTTCTATAATTTTTTTAAAAATCTGACCAAAAGTAATTAAGGTAAAAAGAGGACAAAAATGATCAGAATAAAAAAAGAGAGTGAACAAAAAGATCGGGATAAAAAAGAGGATATGTTCTCTTTAAAAGAGACATTCTGGCAACCCCAGACTAAATTCAATTCGTTTCTCACTTGACTGCGTGTTTGTGGACATCATCGGCAAATTGATATAATTAAATTTTTAAAAATGTGGCCTATGAACTAAAAATTACATGCTCATTTGTTACTACACTGTTTTTTTTTTTTAAATATGCCAGTTGAAAAACAAATAGTCTCCATTTTCTTCTTTTTTTTTTCAATTTTGAGAGATTTACTTACACATTCTCTATTTTTATTTAAAACAACACCCCATTACACACAACTTTTATTATTACACTGTATTGTTTTTTTTTTTTTTTTTGTTTGTTTAAGACCAACAATGTATTTATGTCCTTTTCTTATATTTTCAGGGAAGTTGGCTGTGGCAATCAAGGCAGTTGATTAATCTCAAAATGGCGCAATTAAGGGAATCGTTGAGAAAAGAAAAAGAAAAACAAAGGCGGCAAAGATTAAAATCTGATTAAACAAAGTCTGAAGTTCTCATGTACATAGTGCATTTTTTAAGGCATTTTTTATCTCAAATCTCAGCTTTTTACTAACTTCGACATGTATTTTCCACTCGTTATTAAATTAAATACTAGACATTTTCACTGCAATGAGTACGTACCACCTACATCATTACACTTAAAGTTAATATTTTTATATAAAAGTTTTTAATTTGTGATTTGCTTGTTTTTTTTTCGTCTTAAATGGTAGTTTATGAAAAGTGCCCCGAGTTAACGAAAGTCCTAAATTATAGTCAATATGGATTTACCTGCGGCTTAATAAATGATATGCTTATGTGAAGTTACCTATAGTGATATATTTTGTTTTGTTTGTAATTTGTGAATGTATTTTATCTTTTCAAGATGTCATAAGACTAAATGAATGTGTAGATAATGCCATATGATATGAAAATATAAATAGCGTATAATTTTGTAAGTTAAAGTTGTATATAAAAGAAATTGAATACTATGGATTATGAGTGTACAGTGTGACAAATAAATATTTGCTTTTTTTAAATGTGTTTTTGATTAACAATAATTGAAACTAAATATACAGGGTGTTCCAAATTCGAGGCCAAACAAAATAATTTGGTGCTAACTTCAAACCATACAGGAAAATTACTATAGCTGTCTTTGTTCAGAAGTTATTCAGAAAAAACAAAAATTATAACAGTCTTTTCTTTATTTCCTTGACTATAAGAAGAGATATTGAAATACTTTCTTGATTCAACTGTTTATTCTCTATACTCATGTAATTAGATTTTGTGTCAATTGTTTTGTCAATTTGAACCATTCATTTTGTTATTTACTGTGGAAAATTTATGTAATTCCAAAATACAAATATTTTTTAAAGATTTTAATGGACTTGCACCCTGGTAGATAGTGGTTATTGATAGTTGTATAATTTAATGTTTTTTCGTATCATCAAAAACAGCTAAAAGCTCTTAAAAATACATAAATTGAAAATAACTCTATGCCATGATTTTGGCAGTCTGTAGTATAGTACCTATAACTAAGGCCTTTAGGTATTAGGACAGACAGAAATAATGTTTGTTTAAATCAACAAAATTTATTTAATAAAATCATTTACTACATTAATTTAAAAACTTTTAAAAGAAATGTTGGTGCCAAGTATTAAAAATTAGTTTTCTTGAGAAACAATGAAGCTAGCTACGTGTCTCTTGTAGAAGCACAAAGCTACAGTATGGTTTAAAATTATTTAAGGAAGAGATTAACCATGAGACTATAATTATTACATAAATTCACGACTTTTTTTTGCCGAATTTTAGTAATCAATGGCTTTGACCTAAAGATTTAAGTTTTTTTTTGTAAATGCATGCTTCTCGTTTACATAACAACAATTAATTGTAGTAAAATAAAACTTAAATAATAGCAATTTCATTTACTTTGATGTATAACTGGTCCACGCACCAATGGATTAGTGCAATAAATTTTCTATCAGAAACATACAATTTTAATCCATCATTCTCGATTTGATTTATATTTATTATGTAATATAAAAAGTAAAACCAGAAATCTTAACTGTTATACATCGAAAAATGCATTTTACATAAACTATTTTTTATTGATAACATTGGCAACTTTCCAATCCTGCGCCTGATATCTCAATGACCAATGGCCGTCATTGTGCGACATTTTGCGTATTTTGAAGCAAACAACTGCTGTTTTTGATATAAAAATGTTACAATATTGACTTTTACTAATATAATTGTGTCTAATATTGTATAAAAAGTGTAACAGCAATGACTTGGATTTGACTTAAGAAATATTCATGTAAAAAGTACAAAGAGAAAGTCCACATAACCTCTTTTAGTGTAGAATTTTTTATTTATATTTAAAAATGAGCAGAGGATCAGGACCTGTACCAAACAGATGGTTGAATTGCCCCAGAAGAGCTTCCGATTTAATTATTGGAAAATTTGTAGCATTTAAAACACCACTGAATTATAAATTTGACGACAAAGTGCCTCCGGCATGTAGGTTTCCACCAAAAATGTTATTTGACTTATGTAAAGCAAAAAAGGTTTGTGGCTGAAGGTCTAGTCAGTTTTATTCTATTGATTTTGTAATTGTAGATCAAATTAGGTCTCTGGATTGATTTAACGAACACAAAGCGGTTTTACAACAAATCAGAGGTCGAAGACGAAGACTGTAAGTACTTGAAATTACAGTGTCGAGGGCATGGAGAAACACCCTCATCAGAACAAACCAATGCATTTATTGCTTTGGTGCATAAATTTGTAACCAATCATCCATTAGAATGCATAGCCGTTCACTGTACTCATGGATTTAACAGAACGGGCTTTTTAATTGTGTCATACTTGGTAGAAAAAATGGATTGTAGTATAGAAATTGCATTGGAAATGTTCGCTAAAGTAAGGTAAGTTAGAGGAACATTGATTTAGATATAGGAAATGAAATCAATCGAAATTTTTGCAAGAACAAAACGAAATTATTAAGTCTGTCATGGTACGAAAACAAAATAAATAATTTTTACTACACGTTTTAACAATATCATAATGGGTCAGCTCGTCAAAAGGGGCTACAGCGCTTCAGCTCCTCCAGATTTAAATGATTTTTGTTTTGTTTTAGTTTTTTGCTTATTCCAAAATTTATTGTGAAAGTTATATTTATTTGAATAATTATACAGTTTTAATTTACACTAATAGCTTCTTTTCTTTTGTTTCAGACCACCTGGAATTTATAAAAGTGATTATTTAGAAGAATTATACAGGCGCTACGATGATGTTAATGAAACCCCTCCTCCTCCAATACTGCCAGATTGGTGTTTCGGTTAGTTCATAATAATTAATAGTAGAGTAGCGCTTAATACACTGTCACACTAATATAAATAAAATAAATTTATTTTTTTCTTTAATCTAGTTAACTAACCTTTCTTCTAAACATCTAAACACTGCTTCATATTAAGCTTTATTGCATGTAACTTTTTGCTTTTTTAATGTAGGACTGTTGAGTTGTGTTGTGCTGACTTTTTTCCATGTCTTTTGTCTTGTGCTAGCCTTTTTATGTCTTTCCATTTGTTGTTTCTATCCGTTGCTGCTTTTTTAACTTCGCCTTGCCAGGTTTTTCTCAGTCTACCTCTTTTGTTTTTTCCCTCTTCATCATTAAAAATAAAGGTTTAAATGTTAAAGAGATATGCCCAGATAGTTGGTGTTAAATATTTTTTCATATCCCCTTTAATTTGTCCAGCATTCAATATAAAGGTTTATTTGTTAAAGAGATATGCCTAGATAGTTGGTTTTAAATATTTTTTCATATCCCCTTTAATTTGTCCAGCACTAAAAATAAAGGTTTATTTGTTAAAGAGATATGCCCAGATAGTTGGTTTTAAATATTTTTTCATATCCCCTTTAATTTGTTCAGCATTAAAAATAAAAGTTTAAATGTTAAAGAGATATGCCCAGATAGTTGGGTTTAAATATTTTTTCATATCCCCTTTAATTTGTTCAGCATTAAAAATAAAAGTTTAAATGTTAAAGAGATATGCCCAGATAGTTGGGTTTAAATATTTTTTCATATCCCCTTTAATTTGTTCAGCATTAAAAATAAAAGTTTAAATGTTAAAGAGATATGCCCAGATAGTTGGGTTTAAATATTTTTTCATATCCCCTTTAATTTGTCCAGCATTAAAAATAAAGGTGTAAATGTTAAAGAGATATGTCCAGATAGTTGTTTTTAAATATTTTTTCATATCCCCTTTAATTTGTTCAGCATTAAAAATAAAAGTTTAAATGTTAAAGAGATATGCCCAGATAGTTGGGTTTAAATATTTTTTCGTATCCCCTTTAATTTGTCCAGCATTAAAAATAAAGGTGCAAATGTTAAAGAGATATGCCCCTTCATCATTCATTATTTTTTTTGTTGCTGCTTTAAGGTGCCATAGAACCGCTTTTGATTGTCATTGAAATTCTCTTTCATGTTCTGCCTAAACTTTATCCATGATTTTTCCTTTGCTTCCCTTACTGCAAACTTGACTTCTTTTTTTTTCTTTGTATTTATTGTAATCCTCTGCTTTCTTTGTGTTTAGATAGGTTTCCAATTTTTTTTTTCCATGATGATCTTTTATAGTTCTCTAGTCCACCATTCTGTTCTTTTTGTGGTTGTATTCGCCTTTTTTTGATTTTCCGCAGCTCTCTAACAATGTTTCTTTGAAGTTTTTCCATTTATCTTCCAGTTCTTTTTGTTCTTTGAATTTTCTGTTTATTTTCTCTTGGTACTTGTTTCTTACTATTGGATCATCAATCTAATATTTTAAATTGTAGTGAACGTTTTGTTTTGATAGTAAATTTTTCCCAAAAATATTTTTGTACCATCAAGTATAAGTATAACCGAGTTATTAAAGATTTAAAAAAAATTTATATTTTAATTTTTGTTTATAATCTAGCGTGCCATGAAACTCTTTTAAGACATTATACCATCACTGTCTAGGTCTCAGAAAGGGGAACAATTCGTCTTTTTTAAACTTCTTTGTAGCTCTTACCGTTTACGAGATCCCAATAGTGGCCTTTCTAAATGGACCACCCTGTATAATTGTATTTAAAAATCTGGAGTCAGGAATGGTTATTAATTTTTTGTTTTGGCAAATTTGTACGCAGATGTTGAAAAGCACGATTGTTTTGGCAATCGGACGTTCATGTAAAACTGATTTGAAGTAATTGTGAATTCTTTAATGTATGTTACTGAAGAATTAAAAATGTTTTTAGAAGATGATTCGGAACAGTCTTCAGGTTCCGTCAGCGATTCACAAGATTCTGATTACACTTCATCGTAAGTTTACATATTTTGTTAAGCATTCACAACCATAGTGTTTTAACAATCTGTACAGTTCTAGTCAAAATAATACTCCCGAACTGCCCAAAAAGAAATTGAAGCATGGAAAAATGCCCATTTTCATGGAAGGTGTTCCGGGAGTTAGCGTCTTTTTGGAACAACCTAAAGCCTTCCAATTACAAAAGAAGGTTCAGACGATGTGTGAATGGAAAAGGTAATTTAAAGTGAACTGTGTGATTGTTTGCTTTAATTTTTTATTTTAGCAAAGGGTTTCCTGGTTGCCAACCGGTGTCAATGGACGTGAGCAATATACAACTTTTAAATCAAAAACCGTACCGAGTGTCCTGGAAAGCAGATGGAACAAGGTACTGAAATTTAATTTTAAATTTGCCTACAATTAAGTGTTTTGTTCTTTTTGCCGATTTTTCATTGCATATCTCCACCATATTCTAAAAATACATGTAAACCTTTTCTTTTTATACAGGGTAGACCAAATTTGAATGTTTCACGGGGTATCTCGGTTACCGTAATAGTTAGTGAAAATCTTATATCGGTCTCTTTGGTTTATTTTTTTGCGATAAACATGCCTGTGTTATGATTTTCATATCACTTTTCATTTTGGCACTACAGACGAAAAATGTAATTTTCATCGTTTTTGAAAATTTATCATAACTTCATTATTTATAAAAATAGAACTAAATGTGTAAGGGTTTTGTGTAAGCATTTTTATGCTTAATTTTCATTTTTTTCTTCATTAATTGTTCAGTTTGCCACATTTATTTATGTACAGGTTTTGCACTCCAAGTTTAAACTTTTTGCGATTAAATTTACCCTTTTGCAAATCAAATTCGCCCTCTTGCAAATCAATTTCAGCCTTCTACAAATCAAATTTACTTTTGCCTATCAAATTCACCCTTCTGCAAATCAACTTTCTCTTTGCAAATCAAACTCGCCCTCTTGCAAATCAATTTCAGCCTTCTACAAATCAAATTTACTCTTTTGCCAATCAAATTCACCCTTGTGCAAATCAACTTTCATTTTGCAAATCAAATTCGGTCTTTTACAAATCAATTTTTCTTTTCCAAATCAAATTCACCCTCTTGTAAATCAATTTCAGCCTTCTACAAATCAAATTTACTCTTTTGCCAAACAAATTCACCCTTCTGCAAATCAACTTTCCTTTTGCAAATCAACTTTCCTTTTGCAAATCAAATTCGCTCTTTTACAAATCAATTTCAGCCTTCTGCAAATCAAATTCACTCTTCTGCAAATTAACTTTCCTTTTGCAAATCAAATTCGCTCTTTTACAAATCAATTTCAGCCTTCTGCAAATCAAATTCACTCTTCTGCAAATCAAATTCACTCTTCTGCAAGTCAACTTTCCTTTTGTAAATCAAATTCGCCCTTTTATAAATCAATTTCAGCCTTCTGCAAATCAAATTCACTCTTTTGCCAATCAAATTCACCCTTCTGCAAATCAACTTTCCTTTTGCAAATCAAATTTGCCCTTTTACAAATCAATTTCAGCCTTGTGCAAATTAAATTCACTCTTACCAATCAAATTCACCCTTCTGCAAATCAACTTTCCTTGTGCAAATCAAGTTCGCCCTTTTACAAATCAATTTCAGCCTTCTGCAAATCAAATTCACTCTATTGCCAATTTTGCCATTCAAATTCACCCTTCTGCATATCAATTTTACTTTCGCAAGTTCAATCCGCCCTTTTACGAATCAATTTTAGCCTTCTGCAAATCTAATTCACTCTTGCAAAGGTAATTCACCCTTTTGCATATCAAATTTTGCAAATTAATTTCACCCTTTTGCAAATCAATCTTTCTTTTCCAAATCAAATTCGCCCTTTGGCAAATCACATTCACCTTTTTGCAAATCAATTTCACCTTTTTGCAAATCAGTTTTCCTTTTCCGAATCAAATTCGTCCTTTTGCAAATCAAATTCGTCCTTTTGCAAATCAAATTCACCCTTTCGTTAATCAATTTTCCCTTTGCAAATCAAATTCACCCTTTTACAAATCAATTTCCACCATATTCTAAAAATACATGTAAATATTTTCCTTTTTACATGTCGGTGCAATGATAATTTATTATAAAGATTCCTTTTTGTAGATATATGATGCTTATTGATCAAGAAAATGAGGTTTATTTCTTTGACCGTGATCACAATATATTTCAAGTAGACGGACTAAGATTTCCCTGTAGAAAGGATCTCCGCAAACATTTAAAGAACACCTTACTGGATGGGGTAAGAAAATATTTTTTAAAAAAAACAATATTTACTCAATAATTTCTGTTGAAGAAAATTTAATAATTTAGTGGCAATTTTTTATTACTGAATTTATTATTCTCTTCCTAACTTTTTAAAAATTACAGGAAATGGTAATTGATAAAGTTAATGGTGAAAATATTCCAAGATACCTAGCCTATGATATTATCAAATTTGAAGGTCAAGACGTATGTAAAATGCCGTTTTATCCTACGAGGGAGCATTGTATAAAGAACGAAATTATTAATCCCCGTTATGCAGCTATGGAGAACGGATTGATTAATAAGACTCTGGAACCGTTTAGCGTTCGAAAAAAAGAATTCTGGCACGTAACACAAGCTGGCAACTTGCTAGGAGAGAAATTTGCCAAAACGTTGTCACATGAACCGGATGGTTTAATTTTTCAACCTTCGAAAGAGGTGAATAATCAGATTCATTATCGTATCAACTTGTTTTAATGTGTTTTTTATTGTTTTAGGCGTATGTAGCAGGCCGCTGTGATGACGTTTTAAAATGGAAGCCGCTTGACATGAACTCGGTCGATTTTAGGCTAAAAATTGTGCAGCAAGGTGGTGTTGGGTAAGTTGTTTAATTTCTGGCTGTCATTCAATAATTTTTCACATATTCAGTGATTTTTTTACAGGATTTTTATTATTTTTCAGTCCTGTCTCTCCATATTAGTGTGATTTTAAATTTGCTATGATCCTGGTTCTTTTTTTACTGAAAGCAACTATAATTTGTTTGTTTTTTTAATAAAAAATAATCATATTTGTTCAGTTTGCCACATTTACGGGTTTTGGACTCCAAATTTAACTTTCGGCGATTAAATTTACCCTTTTACAAATCAATTTCAGCCTTCTTCAACTCAAATTAACTCTTTTGCCAATCAAATTCACCCTTCTGCAAATCAATTTCCCTTTTGCAATTCAAATTCGCCCTTGTACAAATCAATTTCAGCCTTCTGCAAATCAAATTCACTTTTTTGCCAATCAAATTCACCCTTCTGCAAATCAACTTTCCTTTTCCAAATCAAATTCGCTCTTTTACAAATCAATTTCAGCCTTCTGCCAATCAAATTCACTCTTTTGCCAATCAATTATACCCTTTTGCAAATCATTTTTCCTTTTGCAAATCCAATTCGCCGTTTTACAAATCAATTTCAGCCTTGTGCAATCTAATTCACCCTTTTGCATATCAAATCACCTTTTTGCAAATCAATTTCACCCTTTTGCAAAACAATTTTTCTTTTCTAAATCAAATTCGCCATTTTGCAAATTAAATTCACCCTTTTGCAAATTAATTTCAGCCTTCTGCAAATCAAATTCAATCTTATGCCAATAAAATTCACCCTTCTGCAAATCAACTTTCCTTTTGCAAATCAAATTCGCTCTTTTACAAATTAATTTCACCCTTCTTCAAATCAAATTCACTCTTGCCAATCAAATATACCCTTTTGCAAATCAATTTTCCTTTTGCAAATTCAATTCATCCTTTTGCAAATAAATTTTCCTTTTGCAAATCCAATTCGCCCTTTTACAAATTAATTCCAGTCGTCTTCAAATCCAATTCACCCTTTTGCAAAGCTAATTCACCCCTTTGCATATCAAATTCACCTCTTTGAAAATCAATTTCACACTTTTACAAATCAATTTTCCTTTCCCAAATCAAATTCACCCTTTTGCAAATCAAATTCACCTTTTTGCAAATCAATTTTACCTTTTTGCAAATCAGTTTTCCTTTTCCTAATCAAATTCCTCATTTTGCCAATCAAATTCACCCTTTTGTAAATCAATTTTCTTTTTGCAAATCAAATTCACTCTCCCAAATCAATTTTCTTTTTGCAAATCAAATTCACCCTTTTACAAATCAATTTTAGCCTTTTGCAAATCTAATTCACTCTTTTGCAAAGCTAATTCACCCTTTTGCAAATTTAACTCACTCCTTTGCAAACCTAATTCACCCTTTTGCAAATTTAATTCACCCTTTTGCAAAGCTAATTCACCCTTTTGCAAAGCTAATTCACCCTTTTGCAAATTTAATTCACTCCTTTTGCAAAGCTAATTCACCCTTTTGTAAATGAAATTCACCTCTTTGCAAATCAAATTCACTCTTTTGCAAATTAAATTCACCCTTTTCTAATTAATTTTTTTTACCGAGATACCCCGTGAAACATTCAAATTTGGTCCACCCTGTAAAATCTCGTAATCAATTGAGACAGCTTGTGTTTGTGTATATGTGCAATACATTTAATTTTTAATTTGTTATAGTATTGTGAACCATAAAGTATGTTACCTATATGTTGGGCAAAGGGATGAACCCTTTGCCAGCATGAAATATACAAAAGACATGAAAGATCTAAACCAGAAAATAGTTGAATGTAAGTTTGAAGATAACCAATGGAAGTTCATGAGAGAAAGAACAGACAAGTCATTCCCGAATAGTTACAACACTGCCAAAGGTAATTTACATCACGTTGAGAACTGTTTTTGATTCACTGTTGCCGTTTATGATTTAGCTGTTTGCGGAAGTATACAGCGTCCAATTACTAAGGAAAAGCTTATAGATTACATTGAAAAATATCGTTTCGATGACGACTGCGATCTAATGCCTCCTCCCCCCAAAAAAATAAGAAGGTAGTAGTGAAATTATGTATCTTAAATTAAATATCGTCATCAGTGAGGTTGTTTAAGTTTAAGTTTGCTATTTTTTTACTGACATATTTAATTTATATATTTAGTGAATTGTTACGTAAATAATTGTGAAATAAGAATTCATTTTTGTTTATATTGCTACTATTTTATGAATATTTAAGTAATTTATATCATCTGTATAAATGTATTCGAAGCAATGAATAAATCTGTATTAAAATGACAAATGTGTGTTTTAATTCACCATAACAAATTAATGGAACATGTGTTTTGGAGCGTTGGTATTACTAATATTGCTTCATTGAGTGAACATTAATTTTATTACAGTTGTTCATTTATATTAATAAAAATGTTCCCATCATTTGTGCAAAGATACAAATCATATTAAATATAATTTGATGTCAAAATTCCCTTAACACTTTGACAACAAAATTGTAGTATACAGGGTGTTTCTTAAGTATTGCAAAAAAATTCGGGAGGTGATTTCTTATCAAAAATTAAAAGGGGTCTTTCATATACATTTTTTTTTTCTTAGGCGTCTCCTTTTGGAGTTACACCCCACCCTAAAGGGAAGCAGTAAAATTAGGTTTTTATTTTATTTCTCAATTTTGGATAAATGTAAGAGAATGATATTTGGTAGATGTTTTTATACTTATTAAAAGGTTTCCCATAGTATTATTTTCAATCATCTCCCCCCTTCACAGGGGGCTGAAAAGGGTCACCCCTGTTGGTTTTTTTATCAGAACTTTTTGGTGGGTTAAAATTTTGCAATTTAAAAATTTTCTTCTGAAAGTCTGGTTTATTTAGAAACTTTTTTATTCTAGTAAAACCTACCATTTTTAAGTAAAAAATAAAATAATTAAACAAATAATATTCCAATATAAAACGATTAATTTTGGTGGTTGCCATGGTTTGTTTATGTTCGTATTGGGTAGAATTGACGGGCGTTTTAGCGTTGTCGCCGTGTAAACGTCGAAATGAACCTCTATCAGAGGGTGGGGAAAAGGGGAAGATGCCCGGGTCTCACAACTTTTTTTTAGTCACTCTTGTTTGTTTTGAAAGGCTGTGGTCTTGGCTACCACATGAACATATACAGGGTGTCCTAGTTATTGTGCGCAGCATGACGCATGAGGTCAAGAGACACAGAATTGGTTAAATGGGTCAAAATAATCTGATTTAAGAACTATTCTATGAAAAAATTTTAAAGAAAGTTTATAGTTTTTGCGCTGTTTATAAAAAAACGAAAAAATTACGTTTTCAATTTTTGCTTGTAACTTGATCTTAGTAGAGGTCTTTCAAGATAAATTGAACCGCGAAATGCGCAAAGATAGGGGATGGCGGTTGAAATGTAGACCTTTTTAAAAACGTTAAATTATTATTATAGGTTACAACCCCGTTGTTGAAATAGGCGTATATTTTTAGGTGGCGCAGTAATTAACGCTTTAGACTAGTTTTGGTTTCTGCGTCACAGTTCAGTTTATCTTGAAAGACCTCTAGGTGACAACGTAGATTAAAAAAACAGTTATTTATGTATCAAGGCCAAAACGTGTAACGCGTCTGGTTTGCTGGCTGAGGTGCATATTACATTTTTTGTGCGATCGAATTAAAAACAATTTTAATTTTTGGTATGATTCAAAAATTAGGTTAGAAACTACGTGACATTCTGTCACTGACAGATGACGGCGTATGCTGTTAGCGGTGGAAACGTACTTGCATAATTCTGTACATAATTTAAATAACCTTTTTTTGTGCGATTGTAATGTTTTATTCATAAATTTAAACATTGATTAATTATTAATTACATAAATCAAATTACTTTAACGTAGAACATAGGTAAATCAACACTAATTTTTTATTCAGTATTCAGTAAAAGTATCAACACGAAAATATTAGGTTATAAACTACCTGACAGTTAACAACCTAAAGACCTCTACGTCACTACCCTTAGCGGAAAGCCATAATCTCAGAGAACTTATATTCAGACACGCACATGCGCTTTCCGTTCTGCTTAATGCAAATGATCTTTTTCGTACGCTTTAGCGGCCGAAAAAGTTTTTTCGGCTGTTGCTAAGGATAGGGCTGGAAATGCAGTACTTTATGGTTGCTAACGCGTCCGTCAAACAACTGTTTCTAGTACGATCGCACAAAAAAGTATACAGAAGCAATACTGTATTTTATGATGTATTAAATTTACTTTGCTGTTTAAAGTGTAACATAAATATTCAAGTTTTTTAAAAAATTCTTCACTGCAGCTTTAACAATACTTACCATAATGCCTAATTTACATTGGTATAGTAGCTAAAGCAAGTTACTTAATCAAGTAGCTAAAGCAAGTCACTAATCAAGTAGCAAAACTTGTCAAAATTTTGGTTTAGTGAGTGTTTACACAATATATACGTGGTCTACACCCAATTTAAGGAAATTGTTTAGTATTTGACAATAAATGAAGTATAGTCTTTAAGTAAATAGTAATGATTTCTATTTACTTTACTCAAAAAGTCACTAAATTGTTTACTTGAGCAAGTACTAAACAAAACTGTCTACACGGTGCAAGTAGCTAAATTTAGTTACTTGATTTAGTTACTTGCATTAGCTACTATACCAATGTAAATTAGGCATAACTCCGCCATTTAAATAAAACAGCATCTAATTTAATTTGTTTGAACAAAACATTCTCAAGATAATATCATTTTAAACTCGTTTTAAAAAGACATTACATTTTGTAATGGTTTAGTTAGTTCTTAGTTGTAGTACTTAAAAAACGTTTTATCTTGGGCTATTGTAAATAAAAGTATGTTTGTAATAATTTATGGTTTTATTTATACACAACTTAAAATATTTCAAATAAAAATTAACCTCTATGTACATACATGAAAATAAATTTTAAAATGTATTTTTTTATACCTACATCATAGATAATTTATATAAATTTGTTTACAACAAAAATCATTTAATTTTCATACAATTTGGATTGGGTTTGTATTGCCACATACCATCAACATTTTTCACTCTCCCTTCTCTCAACAATTTAATTAAATGATGGTTAACATTGTACTGTGCTGCTGTCAGTAATTTTTGGGGTGTATCAGTGTAGATTACACCAACCAAATCCTTTTCACAAAACGTTTTACTGGGACTGCTGCTAAGCACATCCAGTATCTGCATTTCACGTTCGTTGCGGTGAGCAATGTAGTACTGAATTTTTTCATAAGGATTCTGTAACAAAAAAAAAAAACGCTACATACAACAAAAAACTCAAGGTTATCACCCGCTTACATTTACGACATTCCCATGCCCTGGATACACTGTAGTGGGCCGAAGGTCTAAAATAGTTTCTAAGGAATTCATGTAATTATATAGGTCTTCAAAAACAGCCGTGCCTTCTCCTAAAATGCAATCTCCACTGAAAACAGCATTTTCTTCAAGCAGTAACAGCACCACATGGTCGCTTGTGTGTCCGGGTGTATGAATTATTCTTACTGTTGCACCTTCCACAGAAAATTCTTGCCCATCTTTAAAGTATTTCATTGTGATATTATTTGGTATGTCTTCACATTCTTTACGAGGATATTTCCATACTTGACAATATTCTGGAAAACATTTTAACAAATTTAATTGTATTAGGTACCTACTCAACAATCAATAAAAATAACAATTTTTTGTATGGGTAAAACACCAGAGACCAAACTGTGATTCCGTTTTCTGTTAAAAATCTCTTCAGTATACAATGAAGGTATAATTATCACAATAAATGGTAAAAAGAACAATTTTACACCCAAAAAAATCTGATCAAGGCTGTGTTTATTGCATCAAGAACATCAGAACTAAATGTTTTGCGGAGTTATACGCGCCACTAGCCATTTCCTTCGGAAAAAATCGGGGAGAAACTGAAAAGTTGAATAATAAAGGTAATTTTCGAGATCGCGTTGGCTATGAAACCGTTCAGAGATAAAATCGAAATTCTTCTATTTACCGATGCGGCCATCCTTTGCAAGTAAAGTGATGCAAAGTTTTTGAAAAAATCTTAAACAGTTCCGGAGAAAAACGTCAAAAACGAAACCCTTGCAAAAGGCATCTCTATTCTAAAATTTTGCAAACCTAAAATGTTGGCACATGAAGCAGTTGTTTCACTCCCAATCACAACTCCCCTAAAGATTCTGTAGGATTGCCCAAAAATTGTTTTAAATTAACTTAGGAACATTGAAGTATGAACCATTGTCAATAACTTTTACAGGGACTTAAGATTAACAACAAATTTATAGCTATTTACTTTAATTTATCAAATTTATGAAACCTGCCATATAATATAGTACCTGGAATAATATAATGAACAAACAAAATTTTACCACCCAATATAGTCCGAATGCAGTTAATTATTATTTTTTGGTACTTTTACTAATTTATTTACTTACGTTCTTTATCTTCTTCAACGTTTAAAACATCCCTCAATCCTCCGATGTGATCGTGGTGCCAATGCGTGATAAAAATGTACGAAAGATCAATCCCTTCATTATATAGAACTGCTTTTAAATGACTTATGTATTGGGGTACATGCGAATCTCCGGTATCCACAAGAATCCGCCTTGAATAAAATTAACTATTGTAACATGGTGTAAATCAAAGATTTATTATCTAATAACATCTGAGAATACTGAATAACAACACTTGAAAACTCGTACATTAAAATATGATATGAATGATTATTTATTTAGTTTTCCTTTACTCTGTTTCAAAATCTGTTAGGTTTCAAAATTAAAAGATTGATCTAATTTTAATACAAAAAACAATGAAACTATTAAAATTGATAAATTGCTGAAATGACCATTAAGAATTTACTTTGAATAAAAAATATGAAAATTGTTAGTTTTCAGTTTTTTTAAATATTTTATAAAAATAATAAATAATATCAACAAATTAATCTTTTTTTTTGCACAACAAATTATTTTATGCTAATTATTTTTGTAAAACAACAATTTGTTAGTTTATACACATGAATGAAGCTTATGGATTGTTTGTTGTTTAAGCAAATTTTTGAAATTACATCATTACTATTTAAATTACAGTTCCTTTAAATTATCATCCAGGCAGTTCAAATAATTTTACATGTGAAGAACAGACGTTTATTAGGACGATGATAATATTATCTCATATTTTTTTATGTGCTAAGGTTGTAAAAATTCAGCCCAAATAACCTCGATCTTTGTTTTAACATAGGCTAGACAAAATTGATATCACAGAAATATTTTAATTCTGTTCTTTTTTGTATGTCTATAGATAGATAATAAAATCACACTGGTTCAACTAAAAGAATTGCTTCTGTTAAAGGTCACTCAATCAAACTATGTAATTTGCTTTTTAAAACTTGAAATATCAATTTTTCAACAGACTTCAATTTATCATTTCGAAGAGCAAAGTACAAAGTTGAATTTTATTGTTAATATAAGAAAGCTATCATAAAAATAACGTTTTATTAGGTAGGACAGTCTATAGTCTAGCTCTAGTGCGTGTGAATATCCTTTTATTTTTTCTGTATGAATGCATTGTCTTAAGGCCTGCGTGTAAGCATTTATAGAAACTCGCAAGGTAAATTATAAATGGCAGCGCGCATTTTACGACATTTTCGCCGGTGCTCTAGTCCTAGATATGTTTAAAACATACGACGACCAAAGTTTAACAATAAACACAGAGAACGTTCGAAGAAAAATCGACAACCATCGCATTTCCTCACCAACGTTTTTATTAATTGGCAAAGAAGCTGACGATGTGCTGACATTATTAAAATCCTAAACAAATTTCAATTTGTTATTACGTACACTGTACAGCAATGAATATGTATACTGTATACATTTCACCCAATTCATACAAATAAATATTGATTACAACATGAAGATAGCGGGTAGTGTTCGGCGGAGCATAAACTAAAAAAATAGCAAAAAACTTTAACATGTATTTAAACCGTACATGATGTTAAAAAAAACTTTTTCTTCATAATGGCCCCCTTTTCATGAAGCCTTGGTGCTGCTTTCATCAGAAACGGTCCTTGACTTATAGTAGCGTGGACAGAGCTTTTGCAACGAATAAAAACGGTGCTCACGTTTTTAGAATTCTTTATGCTATATTAGAAAAACAGCTAAAATATTCGCAATAAATTATTAGTTTATTAAGACATTGTTTATTAAATACTGTAATTATGCCTCTATAACTGAATATGGTACCTCTTTCTTTATTAGCATTATGAGTTCATTAGATACCGCTTGTTCACTTTTTGTGTGCCAAAAACAGTTGGAAATTAAATAAATTGGATGAAAAACTGGCAAAATTAAAATTTTAATCCATGTTGAAAATCGTCTACATCTACCTATATCAAACGTGCCTATACAGGGCCTCCTAGAGGTAAGAGGGGGCCCGGGAAAGTCAAAATTTGGAAGTCCTTGTGAAGGAAAAAATCTGTTTTTTACGATGAGAGCCAAAAAACGTGGATATTAAACAAAAAATTAAAAAATTGGAGGCCTCTCAGACTGGGGGCCCGGGGATGCAACCCCTATTGTTCGAATATTCGATTATCCGGATTATAAATACTTAATATGTAATAAAATGTGAATTGACGCAGTTCGACTTTCAATAAAAAGAAATTTGGCGTTGCTATTAATCCAAAGTTTGAAGTGACATGTTTGTGATGAGCTTTTAAGTCCTAATACATTCTTGTTCCTGTTTTTTAGCAGTCGTTGGGCTCCTGCTAAATAATAAACTGCGATATGTTGGGTTTTGATCCTCATGAACGACATATTTTAGACTGGCGTCGCCATATTAGATTTACCAAATTGTTAAACATAATTAACAATTTAAATAAAATTTGTGCATTTTATTTAGAATAACTTAGCGCCTGTCTGGAGTAAAAGCACAACTCGATTTGATTAATAAAAATATACACCCGATCCATCTTTACTAATATAAGTACAGTGAGAAAAGCGAAGTTTAATTGTTTCAAGTGAGATGGTTTACCACCTTGGGGGAATCCCCTAAGCACAGACAGTAAATCACCATTTGTATTTAACGAATAAAATTTAAACTGCAATAAAATAAACAAATATCAAATAAATTGATATCTTAAGACTCAAAATATTAACATTTAGGATATAACATATTATGTGAATGGAACTCAATCATTACTAAATGACAACTTACTTTTTTCCTGTTCCGATAATATATGTGTTGGTACCTTGCAACGTCATTGGTCCAGGATTACATCCTAGTATCCGGATTATCCTTGAAGACAATTTTGTAACCACCGGAATAACCGCAGCCATTTGTGCGAGTGTACGCGTGAACCGTCGACACGGAGGTTTAACAACAACTGTAAAAAAATATAACAAGACATGTAGATATCAACCTTGTACTGAAAAGATTATGTAAAGTAAATGTTTACAAGATTTTTATTTCCTTAACCTATTAACTTTGTAACTGTTTCGTGCAACTGCGGTTAGGCGATGCATTTTGTTTTTACCGTACTAAATTTAGCGGCCAAACTGCCTAAAGCATAACGAATTAGTATTTAATTCTAGTTTTTTATTAAACAATGAACAAGTATAAATTTCTCCCAGTTGGCGTGGTACAGCTAAGAACAGGTTTATAAACTTACAACTTTCAAATTAGTTGGCATTATTCACTTGAAGCTCTACCATGACTTTTAAACATCATATTTTAATTTTAAACTTCTGTTTGCTTGCGTTAAGTGTCTCAGGACAAGCCGATGTAGAAAAGGTAAGAATATTTTTAAGCTCTAATAACTAGTAACCAAATTATTTACCACTCGTACGAGTATTTACCTTTAAAATGTTGTTGCTTTGACGGAACTCTTCTTTAATCGAATGTTGTTTAGATTTGCATAAATACTTGTTAAGTTTTATTGTATGTACTTTGCACGATTAATGACGATTAACGTATTAAAACTGATTTGATTGTATGAAAATAAATTATTTTTGGATGTAAACATTGGTTCATGACGGGTCAGTTATGTCATGTTAGGTCAAAAATGATTTTTTTAATGTTAAGCAAGACGATTAGCCACACGATTCTAAAATAATCGCAAAATTTTACGTAGCTGTACGAAATGTAATTGATTATCATTGACCAAGTCATGAAAACAAATACGAAAAATGTTGAAACGTATTGTAGCTTCACTTTATTATTTAAATAATTCAACCACGTCAACTAACAGTTGAGAAATTGTAGAAGTCAGGGGCGGATTAGCCAACACGAACTTAAGCCGGTTACATCTTGGATCGATTGTCTTCGTAATGAGTTACCGCCGCATCTTTTTTTTTTTTTTTGGGCGACGGTACATGAGCATTTACTAAAATCAAGGACAATATTCCAAGTCCGCATCTGTACACAGTGGGCAATTTACAAAAGCACTTCCGGGAAAACATTATCCTTATCTGTTTTACATATTTAATCACATAACTCATTTGGATTTAAAATAACCTTAGTACAAACGTCAAAAAATTGTAAAACTTCGCAGGCTGTTGTAATATATGCGCAGTTTCCAATAACTATTTATAAAATCGTTGCCAAACTCCCAATTGCCTGTACTTTATCTTAACTTTGATCGTACATATTATGCCACAGAATTACTGCATAGCTATGTAATGTAATGAAAAAGAAACATTTTGTAAATATTTGATACATTTAAGTTTTAAGAGAAACAAAATTAATACCTACTCTTTAACAAAATTAGAATCTGCTGAATTGCCGTTCTTATTGTAAAAGAAAATATTTGCTTACCACGTATGGGTTCAAATATTTAAAAGATAATGTAACATGGTTAATTCAAAATCGACCTAATGTAATTAGTAAAAACAATAGCAAAAAAAAAAAATTATCAACAGGGATTTGGTAACAGGCAAATATCAGATTTTCTCAAGTCTTCTTACGAACAATAATTAATCCATATTAAAAATTTACTGTGTATGTATTTTTTTACAATTAATAACGAATCAATTTCGAATAAATAACATCTTTGGTTTAATGGTTTAAAAATGTCTTAATCTCAAATTTAAAATTAAAGACAATCTGGCACTCTTTGTTTTAGTTGACTAAAGACAGTTTTTCTAAATTTGAACTAGAAATTTATAATCTGTTGTACAGGGTGGTCCAAATTCGATGGGATTGCGTGGGTATCTCGCTTAATAGTCAAGATAGAGAAACGGTTAAATTACCAAAAATGTGCAGTTTTTTTGGGACAAACTCAGAACAGTTGTCAAATATATCCCTGTTTTTCTTGATTTTTGTTTTGTTTTCACTACTTTTTGTTTTTCATCTTTAGAAAAATTTAAAAACTTTGCAACTTGCGTATTATTAAAAGTAAATACATCAAGCCTTATATATTTGGAATGGGATAAAAACAAGGAATTTAAATAAGTAATTTTTTTGTAAATTCAAAATCTATATAAAAATATTAAAAAATCATCTTTATAGTCTTTTTCGATATTTACAACAATAAGAGAGATATGACACATTATAAATCTTCTGCTGTAGATTGTATATGACAATTAAAAATTCCTCAATCATTAATACAAAACAAAATAATGAATGTTATTGTTGTACATCATAGAATTAAAATACTCACCTGACGATAAAAACCAACTTCAAAAAAATATGAAGTAAACTTTGTTAACGAAACGAATATGAAGGTAATATAAACAATTAAAAATATTCTAAAACTACATTCACTGTTGTGGTAACAGCAACTGAATGTCTTAGTAAGATAACTATTTAGCTAGACAAGTAATAAATACTATCGGCATAGCCCTTATCTCATTTTTAAAATACCACTGATGCACTGAATTGAAAATCAAGGCTGCTCTGCCTATTCAATTTTTGCTGCTGTTTTTTAATCTACATAAAACAAATGGTGAAATTCTTTCAAGAGTCGAGAAACCGACTTAAAGTGGTTTTAAATTAAATATAAAACGCAAATAGTATCCCGTACAATAATCATGTTTCATATAAAACAAAATGCATATGTAATCATGTTAAAACTTTCCTGAAAAATATTGTTTGCACACAAAAACAACAACAACAAACAGTTATGTATGCAAATAAACGATATTACGTACAATTAAATGCAATTGTCGTCATATGAGTAATCATTGTTATTTATTTTTGTGTGCAATTAAAAGATTTGATCTTAAACTTCTATTATGTAACTAGGTTTGCACACGTAATAGGGGTCAATAGCGTAATGTCGAGGGGGGTCGAGACGGAGTGTCATAAAACTATTGCTTCATACTTCTTTTTCTACGACTACTAATAATGTAAAAGGCTCTTACCGTACAGCTTGCATGCACAGTAAGTGGGTCCTTACGCACGGCAAGCAAAAAGCACAGTTTTTTTTAAAGAAATGATCAAAGTAGACTCACGTTAAACACTTCCTGCATGCCTAGTAAATGAGCTATAACGCACGGTAAGCAAAACGCACACTTGTCTAGAAATGTCAAAGTAAGCTTACGTTAAAATTGACAACGTAATTACATGTGTATATTCGCCAAAAAGCCGTTAAAATCGTATGTGTATGATCGTAGAAAAAGTATGCTACAACACGAGTTGTAAAGCAATTATTGCGCACTCGCCGCTACGCGCGTGCGCAACTTTCCCACTCGTGCGTAACATGCTTCTTACAACTCTTGCTATGTAATATACTATTCTTTACTCTGTATTTTTGTACCCTTAAAACAAATTGTCTGCGTCCATTTCTCTCAAGTAACTTTTTTTTTTAGGCATTTAAAGCTAACGCTCTTGTCCCTGATGTACTCGCAACAGCACCGAACAAACTGATTGAAGTTAAATATCAAAAATCTAACAAACAAGCGAGTTTGGGTAACGAACTCACGCCTACCGAAGTAAAAGAAATCCCAAACGTTCAATATGAAGCCGATGCTAACAGCTTCTACACGTTGGTGATGACAGATCCAGACGCGCCAAGCCGCAAAAACCCAGTAAGACGCGAATGGCACCACTGGCTCGTTGGAAACATCCCCGGTGCAGCTGTGCAAAAGGGTGACACCTTAAGCGAATACGTCGGATCTGGACCACCAAAAGGAACCGATCTACACAGATACGTGTTCTTGGTGTACAAACAACCAGGAAAAATTACCTTCGATGAGCAACGCAGAAGCAACAAAGATGGATCAACAAGGGCAGGCTTCTCTGCTAACAAGTTTGCCGAGAAGTACAAGCTTGGAAACCCCATCGCTGGAAATTTCTTCCAGGCCCAGTATGATGATTCTGTACCAGCTTTACATAAGCAACTTGGTTTTTAACAAATTTTTTTCAGGTATGAAAAATGATCAAAATTATAAAAAGGTTTTCAATTTGCTACTTCAATGATTGAATTGATTGTTAAATACAGTATAACCTGAGTTATTGCAATTACTTATCAATAAATGGTGTGATACAATTTTGTAGTCTTTTTTTACGTTTAAGGTTGTGAGGAAAAATTAGTTAGTACTTAAAGTTTGAAAATGTGCGCAAAATTTAACTAAAGCTTATATTCGTACTGTGAAAACATGTTAAGGTAACGTGCCACTATGAAAAGGGAGTTTTGACTAAGCTACAACTTAACTTTTTCTCAAAACAAAAAACGTTTCCGTAAAAAAAACGAACACATCGAATTTGCTCTTACTTAATGACACAAAAAATAACATTTTTCGAACGGTTTCGAACGAGTTGGTGAGAAAGTGTAAGATCTCTAGTAGATTGTAGAACCGAAAATTACGAGAAAAAAAAGATTTTAAAAACAGTTTTTAATGAAAGTTGACCTGAAATTATTTCCCTATGGTTTATTGCCACTATAAAAACGCTCCTATTGGCTAGAGTTGAAAAAATGCAGTCATTCTATTGTCAATTTTATTTAAGGAAAATAGTCATTTAAATTAGACAGTTCTTTATAGTAGCTATCATCAGAGATGGGGTGTTGGCAGAAAAATGAACGACCTGCGACTCCCGAGAAGATATTTTTTTAAACCGTCTTTGACTCCTGACTCCTTTCACTTATGCACTTAAAACAGGGTTGGACAAAATTAGATTTTTATTAACAAAATCACGAAATATTGATTTTTTTAATTAAACTAGACTATTTTTCTTTTTTACAACTAATTTATTCAGTAGGTATTTACGCTACATTATATCTTCTATACAGCGTCATTCAAAAAGGACCAACAATTGAAAGTTTTTTACTAAAAACTCTTCAAAAACTTTTATTCCTGATAAAAGTTGTGGATGACTAAAAACTAATTAAAAGATGGAAAGAAAAAATCACAAAAATGCATACGATACCAGATTTTAGAGACTTCAGAAATATTCACAAGAGTAAGAGGGCCTTATATTAAGAGTTACAAAATAAAACTTCATAGGGAAAAATTGTTTAGAATTCAAAAATACGACCAAATGTGAAATATGACGTTAAAATTTCAATTTTAATTTTTGAAGTAATTTTAACATCCTAATAGTCTGCTGCAAACGGAAAATTTTTATATTATTGGTTTCAAAAATAATTTTATTCTTGAGAAATGCTCTAAAACTAATTTTAATTTTTAAAAAAGTCAACAAAACTTCATATTACACTAGATTTTAACGATTTTAGAAATAATTAGAAGAGTAAAGTGCCCTTAAATTAAGGAATTTAAAAAAAGTTAAAAAAATTTTTAGAATTTAAAAATTTTACTTAATATAAAACATCGTTTTCCTTTGATTTTTTTTTACTCTTAAAATAAGGGCACTTTGACTTGCAAATATTTCTATTTTCGCTAAAAGCTAGTGTCCTATGAACTTTTATCGAGCTGTTTTTGATTTCTAAACAATTTTTTTCCCAAGTTTTTTTTTGTAAGTCTTAAAATAGTGGCACTTCACTTTTGCGAATATTTTTAAAGTCGTTAAAATCTAGTGTCATATATTTTTTTTTCATCCCAATATTAGTTTTAGGTCATGCATCAACTTTTATAAAAAATAAAATCTGAGAAATCGATAATAAAAAACTTTTCCAATTGTTGCAGACTTTTTGAATAGGGCTGTAGATCTTTTGACCCTAAAATTAATTATTATTGTGAAAATTTACAAAGTAACTACCGGAATGCGTGTCTATCAAGAAAATTCCAGTAGAGACTTTATTTCTCCCCGGCCTAAAAGTAAGCCAATAGGGAATAGGCAATATTTCCGACGTATTTTACTAGCAGTTACGGGTGGAAGTAAAACGTGCATTTAATTTACATGTGACGTGTGACGTTGCATCATAAAAATAAATAAAGCTTGATTTAAATCCTGATTTTAATTTAAAAAAATGTGATTTAAATCATGCCAACCCTCACCTAAAATAACCGGTATTGAATATTTTCAATTTCGTTTTCGTTTTTACACAAAACAATACTTTCTTCATACTACGTATGGCGAAAGTAAAAACAAATGTCGTTTCCGTTCTTAAGATATCTTCGGTCTATCGTTATTTTGTCGTTCTGTTCTCATCTTCGATAAAAACCGAATCAAAGGGTTGTGGGTCGATAGTTTTTCCGACTACCAACTCCTCCAAAAAGTTTAGACTCCTGTACTCCCCATCCCATCCCCGCAAGAATTTTTTTCTTTGTCTGTTGTGGTCATACCAGCGTTCACTATCAATTAGGAACTGGGCAACGAAATGGTACACGGGATCGTGAAAGTATTCTCTTGCAAGAATTCCGTTTGTCGCGCAGCGTAGTGTAGTGTAGCTGTAGCGCACAGAACATACCCAAGTGTAGCGCTCGCGTATCGCTGTAGTACAGGCCCGTACAACCTTTTAAGTCGAAGAACCAATGGCAAATTTTATGAAATCGTAACGAGCCGCACCACTTTCTAATGAATATGAAGATTCTTGTAAGCGTGAAGGGTCCGGAGAAATTTTGAAGTCGATTTTCTTTTTCGCGCATAAATTTTTAATGAGCGACGCAGTAACATACAAAGAATTCCCCAAAAAAATCGGTTTTAAATTTCGTAGTCGGGAGCGTAGTTAATTCGAAGCGATTTCCTCATTTTTTATTTCTAAACAGTTTTTAATACAAAATAGGGATTCTCAGCTGTTGTAGGTCCTTTCATCCTTACCAAATCAAATATTTCTTCAGTAACATTTAACTTTATATCTACTCCACGAAATAAAAATTACAAGTTGAGCATTATTAGATACATCTGTTGATTCATCAAGACAAAGAGAATAAGATAAAAAGTTATTAGCAGTATATTTAAGAGTTAATATTACGTTTTCTGCCATTTTAATTTTTTTACAAGTAATACGCTTCTGGTAACCTTAGGGTGTCCATATTTCCACAAGGCCTAACCGGGACACACGACAAAAAAAAAACTTCATTGGAGATTACTGTATACAGGGTGTGTATAAATTGGCGGAAGCGCTACACGTGACGATGTTACTCGTAAAACTCTGTCGACAATCTTAATACAAAAATGTTATACCATGCTTCCTATGGCCTCAGGAACCATTTAAAGAAAAAAAAGGCAACATTGCATACAGTGCTTTGCGTTTGGACATTTTTTTTCCAGCAATTTTTACTTAGGTATTTACAATTTTTGTTTGAACTGAAAGCCTTCAGTTCGTAAACATAGCTGCAAACTTTTGGGTATCGTAAAACACAAACTAGAAATAATTACGAGAAAAACAGAGATGACAGCTAATGACAATGTTGCCATATGTATTATTTTTATTCAAATCAGTGATTTACATATTTTCAACACCAATTTTCAAAAGGAAGAACACAATATCTAGGAAAAAATACTATTCAAAATTTATTTTTATTCCAAATTGCAGCTTTTTCATTTGCAAGAATTAAATAATAACGCTTATTAAAGGACTAAATGTCAAAACTTTGAGGACCTCTTGCAGACACAGCAAGCATGGTACAACATTTTCGTATTAAGATTTTCGACTTAGAATTTTACGAAGAACATCGCCACGTGTAGCGCTTCCGCCAATTTTTACACACCCTGTATTGTAGTATGAATTATGAAATAACAAAATCCCAAAATGACAGGTACAAAATAATACGCATGCTCTAGATCAGTTTCTGTATCACAGCCTCGATCTTTATCGCGCCTCACGCAACGTGCAAAATGAAAAATTCCATACTTATAAGGTGCTGATAATGAGTGATTAACATTACCGGGTCAATTAGCTGTCCCGAAAAAATATATCGGGACACCGGGACAGGGGGGATAAAACCGGGACAAATCCGGGAAAACCGGGACGTATGGACACCCTAGGTAACCTATGAGTAATTAACTGAAGACCCTTTGTAACTGTTGCTATAGTGATATCGACGTCTTTATTTACAAAAACAATTACAATTCAGAACGTATGCTGTGATTCATTCAGAAGTGACAGTTTGTACAAATTGTGCTATAAGAATGGATAAGCATGGGGTTGTACCTGATGTTATCGACAAAGCTCCAGCAACAGTTTTAGATGTAGCTTACTCCGATAATGTAAAAGTTGATGGTGGAAACAAATTAACACCCACCAAAGTCAAGGACATGCCTACAGTGAAATGGCAAGCAGAAAACGATAACTATTACACTCTCATAATGACGGATCCTGACGCTCCAAGTCGTAAAAATCCCAAGTTTCGTGAATGGCACCATTGGTTGGTGGGGAATATCCCAGGCTGTGACATATCTAAAGGTGATACCCTTACAGAATATGTCGGATCGGGTCCCCCAAAAGACACGGGATTTCACAGATATGTGTTTTTATTATTCAAACAACCAAATAAAGTCAGTTTCGGTGAGAAAAAAATAACAAATAGATCGGGCGATGGGCGAGGAAAATTTTCCACTCGCGACTTCGTCAAGAAATATACGTTGGGAGATCCTGTAGCTGGAAATCTTTTTCAAGCCGAGTGGGACACCTACGTCCCAACGTTGTACAAACAACTTGGATCATAAAAAACAACAAATTAGAGCTTTTATTCCCACAAAAAAATTTTTTCAAGTTTCAAAACAACACAGATTTTCCTTCATAATGTACCCAAACAGCAGACTTTCAACAATTTATGAGCGATGTGTCACTGCATATCTGAAGTAGTTCAATGATAAATTAGTATATCAGAACCTTGAAATACCAAAGTCGACAATTAAATTGCCAAGTTATCACGGCTAACACAATTAAGTAAAATAATGAATACCGAGGCTAAATTTAAAGATCAAGAAATAATATCGGATGTAATCGAACATGCACCAAAGACTCTCGTTGATATTAAATACCATGGAGAAATAAAGGTAAATTTGGGAAACGAGCTGACACCTACGCAAGTTAAAGATATTCCAACGATGCAATGGAAATTCGAAAAAGATGCTTTCTACACGCTTGCTTTTGTTGATCCCGATGCACCCAGCCGGGCCAATCCGATACGAAGAGAATTTAACCACTGGCTCGTAAGAAATATTCCAGAAAATAACATATCACAGGGGCATGTGTTAGTAGATTACTTTGGTTCAGGACCTTTCAAAGATACAGGTCTGCACAGATACACTTTTTTAATTTACAAACAACCTGGCAAAGTACAGTTCGAAGAACCTCATGTTACGACAGAGAATAAAAAAGGGAGACGTCATTTTTCCATTAAAAAATTTGCTGAAAAATATGGCTTTGGACAACCAGTAGCTAGAAACTTTTTTGTGGCACAGTGGGAACAATAAGTTTAAACAAAAATGAGCATATGATTTAGCGTTTCAAAAAATAAACATTTAATAAAAAAATATGTTTTTATTTCACAGTAGTAATTTCTAATACAAGCATTGATGAGAACACAGTCTAAATATTTTTAAATTAAACACTAATAATTGGAATTTATTTAATTTTTATACATTTAAAACAATTTTCATTCAATAACATGCCGATTATAAATTTTATTTTAAAACGTTATAATATGCAATGAAGTTCAATATTCGATATTACATTCAATTTTCATGGATATGTTATATTTTTATTTGCAGATATATTGTGGTTACTAAAAAAACATCTTATAATCTATAATTTGCAATTACAAGTTACAATGAAAAAAATTAAAATTATATCAGCTCACTTATTTAATAGTAAAGGGGCACTTAATATTTACTATAGTATTCCAATACTTAATTGCTTACCCTTTCTACTTATTTTAAATATAATATTCTGCATACAGCACTGCTAATAATTGGACGTCTTCTTAGAACAGGCTAAAATATGACGCCCTTAATAACACCATTGCAACATAACCTCATTTACGCACAAAGAAATTTAAATGTCACCGCTACAACACTCACGTTTTGAAAATATGTGCAAAATATTACGATTCAAAATGAAAATTGCCTAAACGTATGTAAGAAAAGCGAAAAATTATTAAAGAACACAGAAACTAAAGTGCAATTAGTACAGTAGTTCAAATGTACACTAATAGTTCCAATGTCACTACGAAGCTGCCTAACGCCACTGGTTGCCAGTGGTATTCTTTACACTACGTGTAAAAGTACTTTTATTCAATAGTACCTTCATACAAAAATATGAGCCAAATTGAGAATTCCACAGACGATGGCGAATCACAAACTTTGGGGCAACCATTAAGCGATTTTCTTTTGCAACTTGAAGATTATACTCCAGTGGTAAGCAAAGTTAATATTTTATTATAGGTTATATAGATTTGATCAAAATATGGAGGTTTTAGTAAAATTTACAATTATTACAACGAAATACTTAATATTACATAGAGTTAATACTTTTTTTAGATTCCTGATGCAGTAACGGCACACTACCTGAGAAGTACAGGTTTTGAACCCAAAGATCCCAGATTACTTCGATTAATTTCAATTGCAGCGCAGAAGTTTATATCCGATATAGCGAATGATGCTTTACAACACTGCAAAATGCGATCTAGTAACTCATCGAGCAGTCACAGTAGTTCAAAGGTAATACAAAATTTACTTGTAATAAAGTAATTTTTTTTAAGTGTAGCTAATTTCATTTAATTGATATAGAATGCCAAGAATTCTAAAGATCGTCGCTACTGTTTAACGATGGAAGACTTAACGCCTGCTCTTGCCGAATTTGGTATTAGCGTTAAAAAGCCACACTATTATGTATAACAGGGTATAAAAGGAAATATAGGGATTTAGTGCTAGGAATGCAGTAATAGTAATTGTGTAAATTAAAAATTACGAAATTTTGCCTCTTTAAACAGATTTAGATTTATATTAGAATAGTTTTCATATTGTCATAATTATGTTGATGATATATTTGTTAGTGCATATTATAATAAAGCTATAGGTGACAAGAAATTAAAATATTTTGATTTTTTCTACACTTTATTAACCTTCTATGAATAATTTAATACACTGTTCTATTTAATTTGTTAATAATGTAACTAATTATCAGATTTGTCTGATGTAAGAAATATATGGAATAATTACAGTAATTGCAGCTTGAAAAACTTGTTTAATTTACTACTAGTTTGAAAGGGACAAATATTTGTGTTAGTTATGATTAAATTAACAAATGTTAAATTTTTGAGTATACGGGTGATTGATTGAAACCGGTACTTAAAAATATATGAAGAATGAAAATAGATATGGATCTGAAATTTTGGTTATGACGTATACTGTGTATAGGGCAAGAGCTATTGGGCAATTGCCAACATGTTATGTAAATATAGGGTTATCTATGTTCTATGTATAGGGTTTACTTATTGTCCATCCAGGACAGATTGTAAACAATCTAGGGGTAAAAAAAAGTGTAATACCTCTGTGTTTATCATATTGAGTGCCATGTTTAACCATTACTTTAGCTTTGAAATTAGTTAACCTCACTGATGTTTTAAAATTCATGGTATCAGATAACATGTACTAACCTCATAAAAACTCATTTTAAAACAATTACTTGCAAATTTTGGTGAATGTCAGTCAGCAATCATGTAGGCGAATCTCTGTTACAGATTCCACTTAAATAATAACTATGTTTAATAGCCTTTTATGAAGTTCTCGAATATTTAAAGACGGATGTTGTAAAATTCAAAGATATCACATGCACTAACCTCATAAAAAGTCATCTTATAACTAATTAACCTCAATATATGGTAATTTTTTTGTCTACACAATGTAGCTGCATATCTGCTGCATACCTCACTTCAATCCAGTAACAATTCAAGCTCATTTAACGTTTTTACAGTAAAAAATCCAAACAAAACTGCATGATCGGTGGCATTTAAGGGCGGCCATGTTGTTCATTTGCAAGCCAAACGTCCAGTATAGTTGATGCCCAACTGCAAACAAAACTTAACATGCGCGTTTACATTGCGCATATGGGACTTTATTTTAAAACCTCGTTCTTGAATCGTTAAAAACTAAGGTGGTCGGCTGTACGAATTAGTATTAGATTGACGTTCACACAACAGAGGTCGCAGAGTGTACCTGTTTTTGAAATTTATGTAAAGCATTTGATTTACATGGAAAATTTCGTTATTTAGATGATTTGAGAGCTAATAATGATTATTTAAGCTATAACTAACATGTGTAAGAAGTTTTAAACCGTTTTCTGTTGTTTTAATACCAATTAACTAAAATAATTCGCCAGCAACTAATTCATAACAGTTTAACCATTATATTTACTAAATTCAATGATAAAGTCATGAATTTTCTCATACTTTAATAACAAATATAAACCATGATTTCTTGCGTTAGTTTTAAAAATAGATCCTTTTTTATTCTTCATATATTTTTAAGTCCCGGTCTCAATCAATCACCCTGTATAAATCAGATCAAAAAAATAACGTTTTTTGTATATGAAATTTTTATCTAATTACATTCTGAAAGGACTGCAAAAATTAAAGTTTTTGTTTTTTAATTTTAAAGGTAATGCCTTTTATATTATAGACACTAAAATTCTAAAATACATGTTAAAAAATGTATATTATGTAGTTTTGATTATTTATTTACTCTTTCTTTAGTCACTGGTTAAATTTTGATTTCTAATTTCAACATGAGGATCCCACTTAGCCTGGTAAAAATTTCCAAAAAGTGGTTGTCCTAAATCGTATTTTTCGGCAAATTTCCTCATGGAAAAATGTAAACGATGGGCTCTCGTTGTTTTGCTACTGAATGGTTCATTAAAATTAATTATTTGATTCTGCTTATAAACTAAGAAGATATACCGATGCAATCCTGTGCCTTTTGGGGGCCCCGAGCCTAAATATTCGGCAATTGTTTGACCAGAAGAGATATCAGACCCCAGTATATTTCCAACTAGCCAGTGTTTAACCTCGCTGATTTTTGGATCGTCTCTACTTGGTGCATCCGGATCGACCATTGCAAGAGTGTAATAAGTACCAAACTCACTGTTCCATATCACCGAAGGCTGTTCTTTAACGTCTGACGGGGTTAATTCGTTACCAAAGTTGATAATTTTATTGTCAAGATATATCACTTCTAACGAGTGTATTGGCACAGCGTCAATAACGTCAGGTACCACACCATACTCTTCCATGATTTAATACTATTTTAAATAATGATAGTTTTGTTCACCTTACACCAACAGTACCTGTATATCTATTAACATATGCTAACATTTGGTTGCACGAAAACACTCAGCACACATATGACTGCATAACTAGCTGCACAGCCAATCTCGCCCAACCACGTAACGAGACTCACATGCCAATAACTTTTACGCGCTATATTTTAACATTAGTTCAAATTGCATAAGTTGAAATTCTTCACTAGCGGTTGAGACGGAACATTTTGAAATTTAGCTGTACAAAGTGGCCCAAGGGTATCTCACAATCAGTAATTTAAACAGCATAAATCTAATTTGGGTCAGTAAATAGGATAACCAGATCGGTACAATTAAAAATCGGGACATGACGACCACAAAAATTTAAAATGATTTTTTTCGGTTACACCAACTTTCAAAATTTTCCAAAATACAGAGTGTTCCAAAAGTGACTGTCTACTTTGGTGGATTTTATTAATTTTAGTACAATGATGTGTTCATTATTATACAAATATCGCTCACAATTATTCGCCCACAATTCTTCGCCAACAATTCTTCGCCCACAATTCTTCGCCCACAATTCTTCGCCTCCACAATTCTTCGCCCACAATTCTTCGCCTACACAATTCTTTACCGCCACAATTCTTCGCCGCATACCAGCATATCAAATACTTTGTAAATGTGATTGTTTTTATTTATAACGTAATTTTTACAGATTATTTTACATTAGCCTAAAGTTGTTTCTTGGAGGTATATTAATACTTCCCCCAAGCGCACAATGTCTTTAGGGTGTTGGCCTTAAAGCCGTTGTGACATTATTTAATATCATGTTTAAAAATTGCTACATAAATAGCGTATGTTGTGATTTTCAATCTTGTTTATGTTATTATAGTATGAAAAAATATTAAATTAACAAATATTTTGGTGATATTAAAGTAAAACGAAAATCAGCGATTGATTCTCTTTTTCTTTGTTTTTTTTTGATAGACTAGTGAAAGTTGTCAACTTTAGGCTAATGTAAAATAATCTGTAAAAATTACGTTATAAATAAAAACAATCACATTTACAAACAAAATTTGTGATATGCTTGTTTGCGGCGAAGAATTGTGGCGGCGAAGAATTGTGTAGGCGAAGAATTGTGGGCGAAGAATTTTGGAGGCGAAGAATTGTGGTCGAAGAATATTCCTAGACCCTACAATCTACAATTATATGTATTCAAGAAATCGTGTAAATTGTATAATAATGAACAAACCATTGTGCCAGAATACATTTATTTAAAGAAAGTAAAATCTAAAATAAGATATCTAAACCCATTTTGATCAACTGCCCAAAAATTTAATCTGAATGTTGGCAAAAATGTTCTCATAACTCATTTGTTTTAAATCGATACATTTTAAGGTTTTTCTAGACATTTATTATATGGGTAATGGGTATAATAAGATTAGGGCCTTGTTAAATAATTTTTTTTCAACTTTCTAAATGGCCACATATATCCTTATGGTGTTTAAGTTAATTTGAAGTTCCTGTGTTTCACGAAAACAGCAAAACACTTTAAAATATCATAAAACTTAATGTTGCATGACTTCCAGTTTTATTGAAAAACGGAATTAAAGCTAAGGTGGAATTATTATCAATTATTATACTTTTTTAAATGATTTCCTCTAATCCTCTTGAAGTTAATAATATGGGAGCACTAAAATTAAATATTGTTTACCACGGAGATCCATGGATCCTTACATTAAGATAACATTTTGTGATTAATAAGGTTTTTTATCTTTAAAATGTCTTTACTTCAAAAATAATTATTTTTTGCCATTCCTCGTCTCTTTGGGGAATAGACGCTGGATACCACAATTGTATTTCACCCCTTTGCAGTTAAAAATTGTAGTAGAAAAGATGTAATTAAAAGGAATGAATAAATAAATGATAAGAATCAAGGCGCTATCTGCAGCTTAACCATCAAGCTTTTGGCACCCCTCTTTGGACGGAAGGAACAAACGGACAAAGCTCATAAATCCTCTGTAGTTGAATCATTTGATAACATATGCCGGTTACGCATCATTTCCTTGTTATATTATCTACTGGATTTGTGCGATCAATGACGTTATTAATTTTGCGGTGTTAGGGTTACACTTTCATTTTAACGCCTTACCTATGGAGCAAAGTAAGAATATTTCAATTAATTAGGGTAACCAGACTTTAGTAATAATGTGTCATAAATTGAATAGGCAATGTTTTTTTTTTAAATCTTTAAATTAGGTAACTAATCTAGTCAAAACGACTAATCTATAGTTTTCGTTTGACCTTATCAATTCCAAATATAAAAATTAAGATATTTTGCTTTTTTGAGTTAATTTTTGAAGCTTTTTACAAACAAGATAGGGAATTGTTTCCTAAATCAGTTTTTCGTTGTAGATAAGCATGATAAACATATCCTGAAAATTTCAAGTCAATATCTTAAGCAGTTGAAAAGTTATTCGCAAATATGTTTCGAAACGAGATTATTAATAAGGAAATTTTGCTTTGTTGAGTTAGTTTTTGAAATTTCTTACAAAAAGAATATTGGATTATTTCCCGAACCGTTTGTTTGTTATGAGTTAGTATTATTAATATGTCCTGGAAATTTCAAGTCAATATCTTAAGCAATTGAAAAATTATTCGCGAATATGTGTTTTAAAACAATATAAAAATTAAGAAATTTTGCTTTTTTGAAGTTTCTTACAAACAAAATATTGGATCGTTTACTAAATCAGTTTTTCGTTGTAGATAAGCATGATAAACATGTTCTGAAAATTTAAAGTCAATATCTCAAGCAGCTAAAAAATTATTTGCGAATATGTGTTTTAAAACGATATAAAATTAAGATATTTTGCTTTTTTGAGTTAGTTTTTGAAGTTTCTTACAAACAAAATATTGCATCGTTTCCTAAATCAGTTTTTTGTTGAAAATAAGCATGATAAACATGTTCTGCAAATTTCAAGTCAATATCTCAAGCAGTTAAAAAATTATTCGCGAATATGTGTTTAAAAACGATATATAAATGAAGAATTTTTGCTTTTTTGAGGTAATTTTTGAAGTTTCTTACAAACAAAATATTGGATCGTTTCCTAAATCAGTTATTAGTTGTAGATAAGCATGATAAACATGTCCTGAAAATTTCAATGAAGTACCTTAAGCAGTTAAAAAATTATTCGCGAATATGTGTTTTAAAACGATATAAAAATTAAGAAATTTTGCTTTTTTGAGTTAATTTTTGAAGTTTCTTACAAACAAAATATTGGATCGTTTCCTAAATCAGTTATTAGTTGTAGATAAGCATGATAAACATGTCCTGAAAATTTCAAGTCAATATCTTAAGCAATTGAAAAGTTATTCGCGAATATGTTTCGAAACGAGATTATTTAGGAAATTCTGCTTTGTTGAGTTAATTTTTGAAATTTCTTACAAAAAGAATATTGGATTATTTCCTGAACCGTTTGTTTGTTATGAGTTAGCATTATTAATATGTTCTGGAAATTTCAAGTCAATATCTTAAGCAATTGAAAAATTATTCACGAATATCTGTTTTTAAACGATATAAAAATTAAGAAATTTTGCTTTTTTGAGTTAATTTTTGAAGTTTCTTACAAACAAAATATTGGATCGTTTCCTAAATCAGTTTTTCGTTGTAGATAAGCATGCTAAACATGTCCTGAAATTTTCAAGTCAATATCTCAAGCCGTCAAAAAATTATTCGCGAATATCTGTTTCTAAACGATATAAAAATTAAAAAACTTTGCTTTTTTGAGTTAATTTTCGAAGTTTCTTACAAACAAAATATTGGATCGTTTCCTAAATCAGTTTTTCGTTGTAGATAAGCTTGATAAACATGTCCTAAAAATTATAAGTCAATATCTTAAGCAGTTAAAAAATGATTCGCGAATATGTGTCTTATAAGAAAACAATATAAAAAGTAAGAAATTTTGCTTTTTTGGTTTAGTTTTTGAAGGTTCTTACAAACAAAATATTGCATCGTTTCCCTAATCAGTTTTTTGTTGAAGATAAGCATGATAAACAGGTCCTGCAAATTTCAAGTCAATATCTCAAGCAATTAAAAAGTTATTCGCGAATATGTGTTTAAAAACGATATAAAAATTAAGAATTTTTGCTTTTTTGAGTTAATTTTTAAAGTTTCTTACAAATAAAATATTGGATCATTTCCTAATCAGTTTTTCGTTGTAGATAAGCATGCTAAACATGTCCTGAAAATTTCAAGTCAATATCTCAAGCCGTCAAAAAATTATTCGCGAATATGTGTTTTAAAACGATAAAACAATTAAAAAAACTTTGCTTTTTTGAGTTAATTTTTAAAGTTTCTTACAAACAAAATATTGGATCGTTTCCTAAATTAGTTTTTTGTTGTAGATAAGTATGATAAACATGTCCTGAAAATTTCAAGTTAATATCTCAAGCAGTCAAAAAATTATTCGCGAATATTTGTTTTGAAACGATATAAAAAGTAAGAAATTTTGCTTTTTTGGGTTAGTTTTTGAAGTTTCTTACAAACAAAATATTGGATCGTTTCCTAAATCAGTTTTTCGTTGTAGATAAGCATGATAAACATGTCCTGAAAATTTCAAGTCAATATCTCAAGCAGTCAAAAAATTATTCGCGAATATTTGTTTTGAAACGATATAAAAAGTAAGAAATTTTGCTTTGTTGGGTTAGTTTTTGAAGTTTCTTACAAACAAAATATTGGATCGTTTACTAAATCAGTTTTTCGTTGTAGATAAGCATGATAAACATGTCCTAAAAATTTCAAGTCAATATCTCAAGCAGTCAAAAAATTATTCGCGAATAGGTGTTTTGAAACGATATAAAAATTAAGAAATTTTGCTTTTTTGAGTTAATTTTTGAAGTTTCTTACAAACAAAATATTGGATCGCTTCCTAAATCAGTTTTTTGTTGTAGATAAGCATGATAAACATGTCCTGAAAATTTCAAGTCAATATCTTAAGCAGTTAAGAAATTATTTGCGAATATGTGTTTTAAAACGATATAAAAATTAAGAAACTTTGCTTTTTTGGGTTAGTTTTTGAAGTTTCTTACAAACAAAATATTGGATCGTTTCCCAAATCAGTTTATCGTTGTAGATAAGCATGATAAACATGTCCTGAAGATTTTAAGTCAATATCTCAAGCAGTCAAAAACTTATTCGCGAATATGTGTTTTGAAACGATATAAAAATTAAGAAATTTTGCTTTTTTGGGTTAGTTTTTGAAGTTTCTTACAAACAAAATATTGTATCGTTTCCTAAATCAGTTATTAGTTGTAGATAAGCATGATAAACATGTCCTGAAAATTTCAAGTCAATATCTGAAGCAGTCAAAAAATTATTCGCGAATATTTGTTTTGAAACGATATAAAAAGTAAGAAATTTTGCTTTTTTGGGTTAGTTTTTGAAGTTTCTTACAAACAAAATATTGGATCGTTTACTAAATCAGTTTTTTTGTTGTAGATAAGCATGATAAACATGTCCTGAAAATTTCAAGTCAATATCTCAAGCAGTCAAAAAATTATTCGCGAATATGTGTTTTGAAACGATATATAAATGAAGAATTTTTGCTTTTTTGAGGTAATTTTTGAAGTTTCTTACAAACAAAATATTGGATCGTTTCCTAAATTAGTTATTAGTTGTAGATAAGCATGATAAATATGTCCTGAAAATTTCAAGTCAATATCTTAAGCAACTGAAAAGTTATTCGCGAATATGTTTCGAAACGAGATTATTTAGGAAATTCTGCTTTGTTGAGTTAATTTTTGAAATTTCTTACAAAAAGAATATTGGATTATTTCCTGAACCGTTTGTTTGTTATGAGTTAGCATTATTA
This sequence comes from Elmis aenea, assembly GCA_947652605.1. Classification (NCBI taxonomy): domain Eukaryota; kingdom Metazoa; phylum Arthropoda; class Insecta; order Coleoptera; family Elmidae; genus Elmis; species Elmis aenea. The sequence continues at coordinate 5,751,522 of OX393580.1, forward strand.
ATATGTCCTGGAAATTTCAAGTCAATATCTTAAGCAATTGAAAAATTATTCGCGAGTATGTGTTTTAAAACGATATAAAAATTAAGAAATTTTGCTTTTTTGAAGTTTCTTACAAACAAAATATTGGATCGTTTCCTAAATCAGTTTTTCGTTGTAGATAAGCATGATAAACATGTCCTGAAAATTTCAAGTCAATATCTCAAGCAGTTAAAAAATTATTCGCGAATATGTGTTTTAAAACGATATAAAAATTAAGAAACTTTGCTTTTTTGGGTTAGTTTTTGAAGTTTCTTACAAACAAAATATTGGATCGTTTCCTAAATCAGTTTTTTGTTGAAGATAAGCATGATATACATGCCCTGCAAATTTCAAGTCAATATCTCAAGCAGTTAAAAATTTATTCGCGAATATGTGTTTAAAAACGATGTAAAAATTAAGAAACTTTGCTTTTTTGGGTTAGTTTTTGAAGTTTCTTACAAACAAAATATTGGATCGTTTCCTAAATCAGTTTTTCGTTGAAGATAAGCATAATAAACATGTCCTGAAAACTTCAAGTCAATATCTCAAGCAGTAAAAAAATTATTCGCAAATATGTGTTTTAAAACTATATAAAAATTAAGAAATTTTGCTTTTTTGAGTTAATTTTTGAAGTTTCTTACAAACAAAATATTGGATCGTTTCCTAAATTAGTTATTAGTTGTAGATAAGCATGATAAATATGTCCTGAAAATTTCAAGTCAATATCTTAAGCAACTGAAAAGTTATTCGCGAATATGTTTCGAAACGAGATTATTTAGGAAATTCTGCTTTGTTGAGTTAATTTTTGAAATTTCTTACAAAAAGAATATTGGATTATTTCCTGAACCGTTTGTTTGTTATGAGTTAGCATTATTAATATGTCCTGGAAATTTCAAGTCAATATCTTAAGCAATTGAAAAATTATTCGCGAGTATGTGTTTTAAAACGATATAAAAATTAAGAAATTTTGCTTTTTTGAAGTTTCTTACAAACAAAATATTGGATCGTTTCCTAAATCAGTTTTTCGTTGTAGATAAGCATGATAAACATGTCCTGAAAATTTCAAGTCAATATCTCAAGCAGTTAAAAAATTATTCGCGAATATGTGTTTTAAAACGATATAAAAATTAAGAAACTTTGCTTTTTTGGGTTAGTTTTTGAAGTTTCTTACAAACAAAATATTGGATCGTTTCCTAAATCAGTTTTTTGTTGAAGATAAGCATGATATACATGCCCTGCAAATTTCAAGTCAATATCTCAAGCAGTTAAAAATTTATTCGCGAATATGTGTTTAAAAACGATGTAAAAATTAAGAAACTTTGCTTTTTTGGGTTAGTTTTTGAAGTTTCTTACAAACAAAATATTGGATCGTTTCCTAAATCAGTTTTTCGTTGAAGATAAGCATAATAAACATGTCCTGAAAACTTCAAGTCAATATCTCAAGCAGTAAAAAAATTATTCGCAAATATGTGTTTTAAAACTATATAAAAATTAAGAAATTTTGCTTTTTTGAGTTAATTTTTGAAGTTTCTTACAAACAAAATATTGGATCGTTTCCTAAATTAGTTTTTCGTTGTAGATAACTATACTAAACATGTCCTGAAAATTTCAAGTCAATATCCTAAGCAGTTAAAAATGTATTCACCAATATGTGTTTTATTTCGCTGGGAGAGATTAATTAAAATATTTTTGTCTTTAGGGGCTCGCGTTTGTTGCCAATTTCTTTGAGCTTTTCTCTTTTCTTTTAGTAGTTCTCTTATCTCTTTAGGCAATGTGTGCATCAAATTTAGTTATTCATAAGAAAAAAATTAAAGAATAAGGAAAAAATTTGGTTCTTTGTGAAGCAATATTTGTGTGTCATTATAATACGAAAAAAGTATTGTATGAAGAGCATTATCAAATTTCAATAAAATTATGTTGACGAAGCGATGAATACAATTTGGCTTTAATTATACATGATATTCGCAACAGATCATGACGATATCGCCCATTCTTATAAATTAAGATGGGGAGTACACAATTGTTCGACTGCACTGACTGCTATTGTTGAGGCACGTCGTTTCTATATGAATCTAGACACCCGTGGATTCACACAATAGCTATTCACTATTTAATCGCATCGGCCTATATTGTGACTTGCTCGATATAAAACATTCTAGTATCGATATCGGCCCCCGGATCGCTCGCAGACAATGTACTTTGATATAATAAACTTTTAATCCGCGGGGAAGAAAGCGTTATTTTGACAAAAGAAAGTGCGATTTTATTGCTTTTTGTTTTGCGATTGTACTTTGTCTGAAGCTTTATAAAAGCGTTCTAAAAGAACAGGTGTATCCGGTAGATTTTCATGCTTGTATGTTACACACAACATCACATGGTGATACAATAATGCAAGTAATCGTGTAACACAATGAAAAATAAACCCTGTTCGTATCGTATTTATAAATATTAGAAGGTCTCCAATGTATATGTAGCTTTTGCGGTAATTTTGGGTATTTATACTCACACAATTAAAAGATTAATTGCTAAAAATTTCAAGAAATCAAGCAAAGTTTTGTAAATTTAATCCGTCCTTAATCTAAGCTTAAATAAAACCTACACTGAAGTCGAACCTAGTTCGTAGTCATAAGGTTTGTTCCAACAAGGCTATGTACGATCCAATGTACTATCAGGATTCTGCGCAGTATCGATATCGCGTTCCAGCAAAGTCTCTGATAGTTCACCGGACGGTTAGTCGGCTGTTCCAACTGTTATAAAATTAATACATGAACTAGTCAAGGTACGGCCAAAACAGTACTTGAACGAAGGCATGTACAGGCGCTTGTATTTTTACACGCATGCGCTGTTCATAACTAACGTGAGCCCTGGTAGCTATGCATCGCCCTTCCAATCCCATTTAGTACTGGATTCTTAAGGTGTTTACCCTTGCGATGCGCACATTTCTATGAAACTAATAGAAGAATTTACAGTTAGGCCAGACGTAAAAGCGTTCCAACAACGGCTAATACTGGCCAACACATTTATTAGTACATAGTTTACGCATGCGAATAAAACAGTTCATATACAACCCATGAATTGGTTTTAAATGGCTTGTTGGAACAAACCTATAAGTACCAATCCTGTATAGGGATGTTACGAAATGCTTAATATCTGTAAAACATAGTTCCAAACATTCCAGTTCTACCATTGTATTAGGTACTCTTAATAGCTTCAGTTCTAAACAGTTCAAAGTGTTTTAGCCTTAAACCTAAGATTTGGAATACGCATCATAATAAAAATATTAGTTAACTGGCACAATTGGTTGCGTTGCGTCTATTAACATCTTCGGTTGAAACTGGAACCGATTTATTATTCGCATTGTAACTGTTCCAACCAGTTCTGGGTACAGCTTAGGTTCCGTGGAACAGTTTTATCAATTCACTAGCATCCCTTATCCAGGATCGAAGTTTAAATTTATTTCGAACAGAGTGAGAACTACATTTAAACCAAATCGGAATTAAATCTTAATTAAGGGGAAGCAATGCCAAACCCAACTGAATTCCGAATTATCAATTCCAAAAAAACTCTTTGTCTGATTGGATAGTATAGAAATTGAGTAGAATCTGAACTGAAGCAAATGCAAATGGAACCAAAACTACTGAAATCAATGCGTATCGAACAATTGACAATACAGGATACAGGTATAAAAATCCTTTGCTAGCAATTTTTGTTTACAAAATATTCTTATCTTGGAATCGTTTAATTTAATAAATTTTGAACCACCTTGACCACTTGAACCAATTTAGGACCATTTAGGCCGATTTTGGCCCAATAGGATTACCAGGATCAACTTTGCCAATTGGACCAATTTCGGACTATTTGGAAAAATTTTGGACTATTTGGACAACAGGAACTAATTCTGGACCATTTAAACCAGTTATGGATTTTGGTTTACTTGAAATATTTGGACCACTTGAACTAATTTTGGACAACTTTAGACCAACTGAACCAACTTTGGACTATAATAAATGTTCGTTGCTGGCCAAAAATGGTGTTGTTACTGAATTCAAATTAACACCTAATAAAGTAGCAATGTCGCCATGTTATTCCAAATTATTTCTATTCAAAAAATTAAATCACAAAGAATTATGAAGAAGGTTTTATACAGACTTATTTCTTATTTTGCAATAGGTTTGTAATTGCTTACAATTTGCGAGCAAAAGTAGTTTTGTTTAATACGCTGACATTGCAAAAGTTCAATTTAAAAATAATTGGCCAAAACCAACATGACCTGACAATAACCAGCAATTATTCGATGCACCCAAATAAAACGATGAAAAAAAAAATGGTTTACAAAGAACTAATTTTATCCATTATGTTAAATTATTTCAATTGTTAGGACTTGATTGAAGAAATTGTAATTGACGGTGTTAATTGCGAGCGCATGCGTGCGTTGTCAATTTTGATTGTATTCGCGGCTCTTCAGCGCGCTGTCCGTCCAGTATAACGCCGACAAAGCATGGACGAAGTAACGTCAGTGGTTGTGCGGGCCATACAAACATGTGTCGGATAGTTTACCGCATGTGACAACAAGTTCGAGGTGCAAAATGAATGTTACGTTTGTGTTATACAGCGACGAAGTGGCGAATTAAGTGAACTAATTCTGTAATTTAAGTGTGATAAGAAAATGTGATTTTGTAAAGGATCTAGCTAACAAATTCAAACGTTTTTGGCAAGTATTTCGCTTATTTTTGTAGTTTTAAGTATTGGGTTCGTAGTTAAAATGGCGTTTTTGTTAAAGGACTTCATTTGTTTTGTTTTTCATTTGTTTCGGCAACGTGTAGCGCAAAAACATATGAATAAGCTTTTGACGTAAAGTTGCGTGTATTTATCAACAATTTTGTATGTAGGGTGATACAATTAAAGTATGCGTTTAAACGTGACGACTTGGTATCTAATGGTAAAGGAATATTTAATTTATCGAGTTTTTAATAGACAATTTAATCGATTACATTGGCGGTAATCAATTATTCGTGCAAAACTACTGTAATAAATGTCTTTCAGTGTTCACAAACAACTTGTTGATAGCTGCAAAGCTGCATATTATATTGTTATTGCAGGTTCTTTAAGTCGTCATTATACACAAAATATGTCGACATTCACAATGATTCGAATAGTAAACATAGAACATAATTTTCATTGTTTATAGAGAAAAATCTGTCTATGTGTAACATAATTTTATTGGGTGCTTTTTTCTTTCTTTTCCATCGCTTCACTAAGTTACGCAAAAGTTAATATAAAAATATAAATAAACAACTAATGTAACAGCTAAAGTATGAGTTCTATAATAGTTCTATTTGTTTTTTTTTGTGTTTGACGTATACATAAATAAAATGTTATGACAATCAAATTTGATTTGATTTTAACCTACAGTGTAGGGAATGCTGTCTGTTGTAAAAACACAAAGTTTGTCGATTGAAAAAGGGTTTTGGTAATTTTTTTCATTACAATTCGTTTGTTTGCAATTGGTTTGAGCAATTTTATCGTAGCTAGGACTTTTGGGCCTATAGGAGTACATGAAGATAACCAATAGGTCCTCTTCTTTTGTTTTTTTGAACATATGTCTGTCCATACGTGGATTTATAGTTTTTTTAAAGTAATAGTTTAATTATATTTAATATTTGCCATAAACCTTACAGTTTATGGTGAATTAAATTTTTTATTTGTTTTTACTTCTGTGCTATTGATTTTTTTTGCTTCTTTTTTTTTTTTTGAAGCGGAACCGTATGTTGTATGTGCATCTGATATTACTTTAACATCATTATTCGACGTAGAAACTCTTAATATCTATGAAATTATGTGTATCACGTACTCAGGTCAACACGTTTAGCTCAGATTGGGCACACTAAGAAAGCAAAAGAGTGGCTAACGACTGTGAAATGGGGCTTCCCCGGTTCCGAACTAATACTGCCTTAATATATTATTGTTAAGGTAGGCTTTACCTCAGTTTTGCACTATTCAAGAAAATAAAAATTGAAAGTTTTTATTTCATACTTATAAATTTGTTTTGTTTATAAAGAACACAAACACCTTTTCAAAGAATTTCGTGCATTTTCCTTTGGTTACTCAGTCACAGACTGCATGGGACTACGTGTCCAGTCCTGTGGACTTTTCTTTTTTTGCTGTATTGCTCTGACGCTACTATAAAATTTTTTTTAGGTTCCAAATATTTATAGAAAACTATTGGCGTTGTCAGTGGTGTACAGGATTTTAATATCTTTGCCATTGCCATAGATAATTAAGGAAAACCTGGATGCTAAGGCAGATTTATAAATAGCTCTAGCAATATGAATGGTTTTAAAAACAATTGAAAGTTGGTTATAAAACAACGTGGCGAAATTTTTGCTGATACCATACAAAGAACGCAGAGGGAACACGAGAGATTTAAAATTGACACATTCGAATAGCTGATTGCTATTTACTTATAAATACAAAATGTACTTAAGTGATCGATATACTATTTCCTCACCAAGTCGTTGTGCAGTAGTAAAAAAATTTAATGAATGGGGAAGTTAGCAAATTAATTGTGCCCATCCAGAAAATGTTTAGCTTACTTTTAAAGAAGCCAAATTTTAAGTATATTACGTCAAAATGCGAATAAAAATTTGCTTTAATTAATGATAATAATGTACCTAATTTACTTAGCGAGTTGCTAATTATAGATAAAGAATTGTGTTACCAAAATACTTGAAAACTTGACCTAAGGCGACCTAACCTAACCTAAGTCCCCATAACCTAATCTGTCCTAACCTAACTTAACCTGACCTAAAATTTTGTACAGCAAAATAAAAATATTCATGGTTTTTTCTATTTTTTAAAACAACAAACTTTAATATTTTTATAGTCTTTATTAATTATACCTATATAGTTTTTAAGTTTTATAGCAAACTTATTATTTTTATAGCAAAAAATGTTTTATAGTAATTGCCCTTTTTTATAGATACAAAAATATTTATATTTTTCGAGCATGTAATTTGTATTTTTTTTGAAAAAGACCAAGACACAATGGTCGAAACGTCAACTACTTCTAAATATAGAAGACGCGGTTCCAAACCCGGAAACCAAGATTGTATTATGTAATTTGTAGTCCTTAAAATTTTGAGCTAATTCTTTGTAATCCAAATTTAAGACTGAAGTCTGCGTAAAACGAGGTTTTGAAACGCTGCCTCTATCCTTGGATTTTAAGATGACAGTTTCCTGCAAAAAGAAACTTAAACTAGTGTGACAAGTTAACCATCTGCTAATTTTCTTACACAATTGGTGACTGCAACGCGATTAAGCCACTCACGTGTGCTATTACTATGTTTACTATAGAGTACGAGTAACGCACAAATTAGTCTCGCGTTTTCGTTTAGGACAATGACCCAGTCGCGGGCTCATGATTTATTGGCCCCTACGCAAAATTCATTGAAATCCCTCACAAATCCATCAATATTAATTATAGATACGTCTTTTATAACTACTATCAGTAGCAATGAAAATGCAACAAGTCAATAACTAAAAGCATAATTAAAACTTTGAAGGTTTTTCCATTTATAGCTGTCGAGAATTTTTTTTTGCTATGTGGATTATTCCTTATTTAAGCGAGAATGGATAGCGCATTTTTTTTAAATGTCTAAAAAAATTTTAAACTTGAGAACATTATTCGATTTTTTGAAAAAAAAATCGTATGAGACATAATACAGGGTGAGTCAAGACGGACGCCACGGAGTTTTATGGCGAAACGGTTTATATTTTCAAACTTCTGTCGCGGTTAGATTTATGTAAGTCAATAAGAGCTACATTTTAAAAATATTTTCAAACATACAGGGTGCTCCAAAAAAGAGTGGCATATCAAAGTTATACTTTTTCTTATGGAACACCCTGTATATTTTTGCATTTTTGGATTCCTCTTTAAATTTACTTCAAAAAATGTAAAAGTTTATATGGGTCTAAAGTCAACCGTTTTCGTGAAAATTGCATTTTAATGAAAATGCAGTACTTTCAAAAATTTGCAACATTTGGAAATTTTAAAAAGTCTGAATAAATTCGCTTGAAAATTAGATTGACCGTAGATTAATTAACACTTTGCACCACCTACATTTTTAAAATATTATACAGGGCGTTTTTTACGCTTGGTCAAACTCGTGAAACTTTAAACATCGATAACTCGATTTTCTTAAACACAACACCCTATATTTTTTTATACAGACTTATACAAAATTTAATTATCTTTCGAAAACAATAAGGCTGTTTTTCACCTAAAATTGATATTTTCCGAGATATCTCGATTTTATTGTTAATTATTGAGGCAAAGTGATATTTTCAAGTAGGCTATGAAGGTAGACAGCGGTAATTTGAAACAACTGAAAGAAAAAAACAAGAAACTTATAATTTTATCTTTTGCCTACACATTTTTTCATAAGAAAGTTGTTATCGCCAAAAACCACATGCGTTTCTAAATTATAAGCTAAGCTTTTTCAATAACTTGCTTTAGACAGAAAATATTGTCTATGCAAGAGCGTCCTTGTCGGATCCTCATTGTTCTTCGTCTTCATCCAAATTCCTTTCAGTTTCATTTTTAATTATTCTCCCGCAGAGTCTACTTGGACAATTCGTCACACCTATCTCTCTGTAGTTTTTACGAATGAGACACACTCTTGGTAAAACTTCATTTTTTATTTGATTTAGTTTCTTTGATGTTTTTAAAAAAGTTTTTAACTTAAACTTAGCCGTGAAGGGTTTTTGTAGCTTTAGAGTGTTGTTATATGAGTAAATAATTCTTCTTTTTTCTATGATTTTGGCAATATAATTAAGCATATGATTTTAATGTTAATTTTTCTCAAACGGGGCCATCAAGCAGAACCAGATAACATAATATATTGATAAGGCAGGCAGTGGTCGCGACCTCGCTACAATGGCTTATGAAAATGGTCCAACGGGCTCTTTGTTAACGGCCATTGTCATATGAGCCATTACAGAAGTCGCATTGGCCCTACTTCTATTGACAGAGAATGGCGCAAGAATGAGCCGCGCATTGTCGAAACGTTGTCATGGATAAAAATGATGATTTTGAAGTAACGTGCACTGAAATGTAACGGCGGAGATTTAATGTGTAATGTGGACATACGCCGTTCGAACGGGCCTCGCTTATATTTCACTTGGGGCGAATCAATGCTTATATCGTGAATAGAATGAATTCTGTGTCACTGAAAAGTTGCTAATTTCATATAAATTTTGATGATGGAAATGAGTATTAGAATACGTCCTTTATTATAAAGGACAGTCCTTTATTTCAAAGCTATGTCCTTTAGATTTATTTATTTTTTGAAAACCTAATTATGTCTTTCATTTAAAAAATGTGTGGAAATAAATTATTTGTTGTTTGTTGTGCCAGCTACATATGGAAAAATGGTATTAGTATTGGTAAAAAATGCCGCTCAATCCAGTGGATATTCAAGTTATAATAGTAAAAAATTATTAATACCTACTTTAAAAATTGTAAGGAAATTTGTGATGAAAAATAAATAATAAAGGTAATTTTTGCGATCGCGTTGGCTATGAAACCGCCAGAGATAAAATCGAAATTCTTATATTTACCAATTCGCGCATCCGTTGCAAGTAAAATGGTGCAAAGTTTTTGAAAAAATCTTAAACTGTCCCGGAGAAAAACGCAAGAAACGAGATCCTTGTAAAAACGGTTTTCCCTATGTTAAAGGCCTATGCAAGTCGCATAGATTTAGTTATACAACTTCTCAAATCATAGCGCTTTAGCAGGGATTTTGTTTTTGACGTTTTTCTTCGGAACCGTTTAAGGTTTTTTCAAAAACTTTCTAACATTTTACTTGCAAAGGATGCGCAAATTGGCAAATAAAAAAATTCGATTTTATCTCTGACGGTTTCATAACCAACGCGATCGCAAAAATTACCTTTATTATTCAACTGTTCAGTTTTTCCCTATTTTTCCAAAGGAAATGGCCAGTGGCACGTATAACTCTGCAAAACAAGGAGAAATGTCCTACAATTCTAAAAACCTTTTTTTATGATCCCTTCGCTAAAGCATGGTTTTTCCCCATTATCAGGTTTCTACTTTTAATAAACACATTTTGAATATTTCAATGTGCGAAACTTTCGGTTACTATAAAATAATTTAAACTTTAATTGTCTGGACACAAAAGTTTTTACCAATGAATGTAAAAAAACTATTTCACGATTGGGAAAAGATCACTATCAGAATACAAAATCACTTACAGAATTTGTGCTATCATTTTATCAAAATTGTGTGGATTACCTATTTGAAAGAAATGGCTGAAATTAACCGGATCCTTTTAGATAAAATTCGGTTTGGTCCAAAGTAAAAAACGATATTTTTTGTTTCCAATAAAATAAAATAACTAATAAAAGGTTATCTTTTGTTTGTACCAGAAACTTTGTGTCTAAAGAATGGCAGCAAAAATTACTTTGAACATATTTTAAATAAATTATTAGTAGGCCATATTAACCGATTATTCTCAACAAATTCAGCTTGTTCCTTGTAATACAAAATTACTTCTTTATTTAAACGCGTAAAAATTATTATTCATGTGGATTTTGTAACCAAAAATATCAAGCAATTTTTGCGACCTAATCCAAAATTGTGCTTAAAAACATTGAATTTATTTCTTGCGCATTATTTACGATAAATTGAAGCTAAATATAGCATCATGTGAAACAAATAAGTAAATTAATTTAACAAGATGTTGGGGGTGTTTTAGAAGGTTTTCTTGTGAATAACTGCACACTGCAGTTTTGACTTTTGAGAGACGACCTAGAAGTTTATATATTGTACAGTAATTTGTAAATGTTTCTGTGAATTGCGTGGAGATGTAACTCATTTCATGCCATTTAATTTTTAATTGTTTTGTGTTTTGCAAAAGATGTCCCTAGCTGTAAGTATTCTCTGGAACTCATTTTAAATTTAGTAATAATTTGCATCCCTAATATAAATCGAAACAATTTCTAAAATACTTAATAAAATCTAGCTCCACACAGGCATTGCTTTGATTGGCAAATTTCTTGAATTTTTCGTTTGTTCAGTCACATGTTCCTTACTTACAATAAATAAACTTTTGCTTCCTTATTCTTTAGGTATTGCAATCATTCATGATATTTAAATAGTCCAATTTCGTTCGTAATGGTGGCCATTAAATTTTGCATATTTAATTTAAATTGATTCGTTATTTATTGTAGAATACAGACAACAATTAAATCTGTCTTTAAAAATACATTTAGATATACCTAATACTTTTAATAAGTTTTAAGTAAATAATTTTTAGTGTGAATAATAGGCTTCTCTATACCATCGATACCCAACACGTGTGGAAATTTAATAATTTTTCTGTTATTAACTGTTTACAATTTTAGGATTAAAACATTTCTGACAAAGTGTAAATACCCCTGGCGCCCTTTGTACAAATAAACAACGGAAATATAAGGATCATCCCATTTCAAACATATTTGGACGAGTATTCATCGTTTGTTTTTAGTTATTTTTTAATCTCAATTCATTGTATAAAACATGAATAATTTCAAAAAGATCACTTAATTATGCTCAAATCTTCGCGGATAATAATTTGTATTATTTCATATTCTTTGTCTTGTAATTACTGTCCGTCTAGACAAGGAAGTACTGACGCAATTTCAAATTTCGTGCATCTAAATAAAATCGTCCTTCGGATGTGAATAGCCAGATAATCAAAATAGAGGTCTCATTGTTCGGTATTTTAATTTCTTCATATTGTTTAGCGTAGTGGGAGCACAATGCCATGGTTCTATATTCAACTAAAGTCGAAATGACCGCCAGATGACCGCACAAAGGAAGGTGGCCATTGTTTTGCAGAGTCCTACTCGTCATAAAGGACCCATTCTCAACCTATAATAATTGAGAAATTCTGTGCTGCCTCGAATGGGTAGTATTAGAATATAGTACATTGTTTTAGTTTGCAAGGCCTTCAATCTTGATTGTTATAAGCATTTACTTGTAAAGCTGTTATTTAACTGTATAGAATTTGTTGTAAGAACATGTGCATTGTTTAAAAACAAACAAGAATGTTACTTGATTTATTAATGTTATAAATACAGTTATTATTATAATTTTTTGTATTGGTATAAAAAATAACAAATTGAGAAAATTACAGGTTAATCCGCGTTGTGTTAATAAACTATGACTTTATGAATAGCATTATTAATTATTATAGTACTTTTTGCACATTGTAGATTTTTCGATGAAAAAATCTTGATTTCATTTAAATATCGAGGAGGTTGTAGCTGTTTGTGATTATTATTTAAACTTTGTTGTTTGAAAACTGAATCGTAAAAAGTAGGGAAAATGTACAATTTGGAATAGGTATGTCATTACAGGTTGAGGAAAAAGCATCTGATACAAATAAATTCAGTGTTTTTAAAATATACTGTTGTACTAATGTAAAAGTGTATTAAAGAGATTGTGTTTATTATAGTACAAATCAGGGTTGAGTAGATTTAAATCAATTGATTTAAATCACGATTTAAATCATGATTTAAATCAAGTGATTTAAAAAAAAAATCATTGATTTAAATCAAGTGATTTTTAAAAAAAATTATTAATTTAAATCACAGATTATATGACTACAATATAATATTAATTTATAATAAAATAAAATTGTATTAGATACTATTAGTAATTAAATACACGAAATGGTGAATAAACCATATCAATTTGCTCTTGTAAAGTAATATTCATTGTGGAAAGGCAATAATTCAAAAAATAAAAGACAAGTTTTTGACGTTAGCGAAGTAAACAGTCAGTTTTTTCGATTTCCACGGCACTCTATTTACTTCAATAACGATTTGAAAAAAAATGTCGAATATCTCGAAAAGTATGAGTTTTGGGTATAGGACATACTTAACAAAATATGAAGCTCTTTTAAAGACGAATTCGATGACATAAAAAAATACAGGGGTTTGCATTTGAAAAAATCGAGTTACGAGCTTTTGATAATCATGGAAGTTGCCACCTATTTATAAACACCCCTGTATGTGTGATTCAAATTTTTTCATATCGAGCGAACAGAGAAATTTTTTCTACATGTCCATACCAAATTACAACTCTGTATTTCAAAATAACTTCAGGAGAATTTTTTAAATAAAGACTTAAAAAATTGTATAATTTAGAAAATATTTTTTTTTTACAACGCCGTATAAAAACCTGTAGTATTTTATATTGATGCAAAGCTAAAATTAAGGTGGTCAAAAATAATAAATAAAAAATTGGTTGTTGTATTTGAAATATAAAAGTTGCTATTAGTTCCAGTATATTTGAAAATATTTTTATTGTGTTGTTTAGAAAAAACTGTATAAAATAGCATTTGAATCAACTTCATATCTCAAGCCGTTTTGCCACAATCTACCGATCCCGCACTAATGACTCATCCTGTTTATAATTAATTAAACCTCACCATTTAGCACTGATTTTTTCAAAATTCTTAATCATTATATTTCATTTTTCATTTTGACAAAAATTCACCAATGAATTAAATATATTGATTATTAAATATATTAGCACAAAACAGAAATAGCATGTGAATATGTCACTAAATTCGATAATATGGTGCATTTGATTTAAATAAAAAAAATCTGATTTAAATCAAAAAAATCTGATTTAAATCAAATAAATCGTTTTTTTTTTAAAAGTCATGATTTTTATCCACCCTGGTACAAATACGTTTAATGCGCTATAGAAAAAAGGTCTTTTATTTTAAATTTTAGTACGCAATAAGTATTTTGTCAATAAAATGCAATTTTACTTACTTTTTTAATAATATTTATGACAAAAATTACTTACTGGCATCCGTTAGATTAAGTTTAATGGATAGTAAAAGCAGTTTGAGCATTCATTATGGAACAAATAGACAGTTTTTATCGTAAACCAGAGTTGACCAACACGCGAATCTGGAACTACCGACATGTAGCACCTTTTTGTTTGAAATTTACTTGCTTCACTGTGTCTTTTTTGTTGTATATTTAGTTAAAGACAAGTCCACTGCTCCTAATAATTCTTATGGATAAAATAATTAAAGAATGTAAACCAAACACAAAGAAAGCCTACTGGCGTTGGAATAAACTAAAACCAATATAGTTAACAGAACTAGAAAAAGTCGATTTTTAATAAGTGGTGAATTTTGATTGCTACATAAAACTGTTTGAGTTGTTCATAACCTACTCGAAAATATTATGTTGCCCTAATAATTTACAATGAAATCGCGATATCTCAAAAAATATCAGTTTTAGGCAGGGATGGAATAACGTTTTAAATCGTTACGTTATTGTATAACGTTATTTATTATTTGTTTTCGTTAGATAACGTTATAAATAACGTTAAAAAAACGTTTCCTAAATAATGCGAAAAAATTTGGAAGGTGATTCTTATTGAAAATAAAGTGGGGTCTTTTATATAACAATTTTTTCTTAGACGTCTCCTTTCGGAGTTACACCCCCCTAAAGGGAAGCGATTAAATTAGGTTTTTATTTTATTTCTCAAATTTAGATAAATGTAGGAGAATGATATTTGGTAGATGTTTTATACTTATTAAAAGGTTTCCCATAGTATTATTTTTAATCATCTTCCACCTTCATAGGGGGCTGTTAAGTGCGACACCTGTTGGTTTTTTAATCAGAATTTTTTGGTGAGTTGAAATTTTGCAAACATTTTTTTTTTGTTAGTTTGATTTATTTAGAACCTTTTTTATTCTTTAGTTTTTCTCGTAAATCTTACAGTTTTGAGTAAAAAATTAAATGAGTGAATATAATGTTCATGTTCATATTGGGTAAAATTGACGGGCGTTTTAGCGTTGTCGCTGCGTAAACGTCAAAATGAATTACACCCGTCACTTCTACCCAATATCGTTTTATATTGGAATGTTTGATGGTTCATGTTCTTTCATATAATTTTTTACTCAAAAACTGTAGGTTTAACGAGAACAATTAAAGAATAAAAAAAAATTCTAAATAAATCAAGTTTTTAAAGAAAATTTAAAATTGCTAGATTTCAACCCACCATAAAGTCCTGATAAAAAAACCAACAGGGGTTGCACTTTTCAGCCCCCTGTGAAGGTGGGAGATGATTAAAAATATTACTATGGGAAACCTTTTTATAAGCATAAATCTCACACATTTATCCAAATTTGGGAAATAAAATAAAAACCCAATTACCGATCCCCTTTAGGGGGGTGTAACTCCGAAAGGAGACCCTAAAGAAAAAAAAATATATGAAAGACCTATCTTAATTTTCGATTAAGTATCACCTCCCGAATTTTTTCGCATTATTTAAGAAACATGCTGTATAAAAATAATTTTTATTTGTAACTCTGAAATTATCTTTGGGATCTGTAAATGTAAATTTAAAAAATAGTACCTACAAAATTACGTTGAGGTTGAGATATTTTATTTTCATTTTAATTTCTAAAATACAAACAAAATATTATATCTTCTGAAAATAAAAAGATCGCCATATAAAAATTTAATTTATAGAGAATAACGATACATAATAACTTTTAACGAAACGTTATTGTTTATTATAACGTTATATAAAATTATTAAAATATCGTTACGTTATTGTATAAAAAATTATAGTTGAATCGTTATTATAACGTTATCGGGTATCGTTACGTTACGTTTTCCATCCCTGGTTTTAGGTATAAAATATGGTTAATGTTTTTGAAAGACGTTTAAAGACTGTGTAAAAATCGTATAGGGTGTTGTATTTAAGATAATTGAGTTATTTATTTATTTAGTCATGAGTCTTGTTCGGTGTAGGATTGTTGAGTTGTGTTGTGCTGATTTTCTCCATGTTTTCTGTCTTGTGCAAGCTTTTTTATGTCTTTCATTTGATGTTTCTATCCGTTGCTGCTTTTTTAACTTCGTCTTGCCAGGTTTTTCTCGGTCTACCTCTTTTGTTTTTTTCCCTGTGATCTTGCTTCATAGGCTTTTCTGGTTAATCTTTCTTCTTTCATCCTATAAATGTGACCCAACCATCCCAGCTGCCTTTCCTGTATTTTTGTTTCAACTAATTTTATCTTTAATTTTCTCTATATGTTTCATTTCTGATTCTATCTTTTTTGGTTTTTCCTTGGATTTTTCCTGGAAATCTCATTTCTGCTGCATTCACTGGGCTACTATTTTTATTTGTGATTGTACAATGTACACGTTTCACTTCCGTATAAAAGTGCCGGAGTTACTACCTTTTTTACCACTTCCACTTCTGTTCGTTTTGGGACCTCTCTTTCCAAAAAATGTTGTTCTTAAACTGTTTAATATTCGTCCCACATTTCCTGTCCTTTCGCTTATTTCCTTGTCCATTCCTCCATTTTTCTCTATGATCACTCCTAAATATTTAGAGCTTTCTACCTATTCCAACCTAAGCCCATTGAAAGTGATGTTATGCCCTTTTTTTCTCTGTTGTAACGATTATAGTTTTAGTTTTTTTTTTATTTATTTTCATATTGATTTTTTCCAATTCCTGATTTAGAGCTTCTAGATTATGTTGCAGATTCTTTTCTGTTTCCGCGTCTATGACCACGTCGTCTGCGAACATTAGCTCAGTTATGTTTATATTTTCCATTTTCCAGTTGCCTAGGTGAAACGGTTTCAATTTTTTTTTTAAATTGTCCCATCAATAACTACTGAGAATAATAATGGACTGAGCACGCATCCTTGTTTTAAGCCTTCTTCTGTTTCATTTTGGGTTCTTCCAATATTCAGAATAATTTTGATCTGATTTTTTTAAATTTACTACGTCACTTCAAATGCCTAAATTTTATTGGATTTTCATTGAAGTGATACCTGTTAACTATTAAATATTCTGTTGGTACATGAACGACTAATAGAGATTAATTTATAGTGCCCATGGATACACACCAAATAAATTAGTGAGTAAATGACAATAACCCAACACTAAAACAATACCAGGGTGCGATGAGATGTCAATTAGTACAGCTGCGTTGTTCAAACTGTCAACCTTTAGTTGCTAGTTCGCCCCCGCGGCATTGTATAAACACGTGTGTTGTGATGTGATCGAGTCATTCTGTAAACACTGATGAGTTGCTTTGATAGATTGTTTCATTTATTGCAGCGTAACCGTAGAAAATCAGCTGCTTTGTAGAACTTTGATGACCTAGACATGGGGCGCTAGGTTGTGCCTGTGTGTGTGTCTATAGAATGAATTGGACTTGAAAGGATTCGGCAGCACATGTCGTTCCTATTCGACAGTTGTTTATTGGATTCGTTTGTTAACTTGAGGGAAAACTTACAAACGACAAACTTTTTTATAATGGAATTTTTTTTGCGTTACTAAATTACTTGTCCTTTTTGCACGTCCGCGTGATTTAAGGTGAAAGTTTAAGCTTCGTTTTTTGTTTGAAATTATTCAGTACATCGATTAAATTATATAACTGGGTGCACCACCTAATTTTGACTACTATGATATCTCGCTTAATATACACAGCGTCATTCAAAAAGTGTGGAACAAATTAAAAAAAAAAGATTACTTATTATTGATTTCTCAGAGAATTTTATTCTCGATAAAAGTTGATGCATGGTCTAAAACTAATTTTAGGAAGAACAAAAGTTTAACAAAAACTCATAGGACACTAGATTTTAGCGATTTTTAAAATATTCGCAAGAGTAAAGTGCCCTCATTTTAAGAGATACAAAAAAATTTTATAAGAAGGAGTTATTTAAAATGTAAAAATAAGCCTAGATTAGATTTTTGACGATCAAATTCCAATTTTTATTTTTTATGAATGTTAACATTTAAAAAGTCAGCAACAAATGGAAATGTTTTTTATTATCGATTTTTCAAAAAAATTTATTCCTGATAAAAATTTGTGCATGGTCCAAAATTAATTTTAAGATAAAAGAAAATCAATAAAAAGTCATATTACACTAGATTTTAGCGATTTTTAAAATATTCGCATGAGTAAAGTGCTCAAAATTTCTTAATAAATAAAAATTGGAATTTAATCGTCCAAATCAAAATTTAGCTTTATTTTTAAGTTTTAAATAACTTTCCCATACTTTTTTAGTGTCCTATGACTTTTTATTGCATCTTTTTTTATCTTTTTAGACCATGCACCAACTTTTATCAAGAATAACATTTTCTGAGAAATTAATTATAAAAAACTTTTCCATTTGTTGCAATCTTTTTTAGAATGACGCTGTAGATTTGTCGAGTAATTGATTTACCTGTATGGAGATTTGGTTAGATTGGTAAAATATTACATATAAAGTCTGAATACATAGCTTATTCGATACAGGGTGTCTCAGATAACATGTCCAGCATGGGGATCTTACTTATTATAAGAGATACAGGTTTGTTTAAATTAGATGAATTATTCCTTAGTGTGAGAGGAACCACAATCAATTTTTAAAAGTACAAAATTTCTCGTACTTCAGATGTTATAGCAAAAAATATGAAAATGTCGATTTTTCTCTCATGTTTTTGTCTTAATTATTAGATCAATTTTATTTGTACCTTCTATGGGTACTTTTTTTATGTAAAATGTAACTATTAGCTTAGACTTTTTTTATTACTTTTCATTTTTGAGATATTACCCCAACTTAATTTTTTCTTATGTGCCGTCAAGTTGGCTTTGAAATAGTTAAATGTGCTTTTTTCCTCTTTCTAACGATATATCATATGTTATATCTATTTTTATAAACAACTCAGGAACTCGAGGAAAACCGTATTTTACCGATATTATTCTAAGTTAGCTATGAAACATGTTTAACAGGCAAGTTGGCTTTGCATTAGTTAAATGCAGGGGTTTGGAGCAGTCCAATTTTTATGTGCTCCGCTTCGGCATTAAAATGCCTGCTCCAGCTCCGCTCCATGCTCCAAATATTGTTAAAGTTTTTGATAAAACAATGTTTTAATTTTATCGGATATGTACAAGTTGGTCAAAAATAACAATATTTGACCCTAACAAACAAGTGAAGTTAATTAAATGTTTGAAAAAAAATAAAAAAAAGTAGTCTTTTTTAAAAATTGTACACAATAAACTGGAGCAGTGGAGCAATCAAAATTATTTGCTCCGGACTTCGCTGCTGCTCCGGGAAAAAAAACCATTGCTCCACTGCTCCATGCTCCAGCTTTGAGCTCCGCTCCAAACCCCTGGATAAATTTGCTTTTTTCTCCACTTTCTAATGATATATCACTTGTCTATCTATTTAAATAAATAACTACTAATAAAGATATTATGTAAATGATTATCATTTGACATAAATCTTTATGTGGGCTAAATTATCAAAACAGAGATTATTTAGGAAATTAAATTTTGAAATCATAAACATATTTACAAGCCGAAAAATTGTAAAGTTCTATTACCTTGAGTTAGAAGTTATGCACGATATCTGTAAAACATGTTCTTTAAACACAAAAACCTACTTTTTTGTAGAATTTAAAAAAATCCATTGAATTTAAAAATGTTGAGTCACGAGGTAGACGTACTCAGAATTCATTAATCAGTGGAATAACGAAACGTAAAAATGAGTTCAGTTAAAAGTGTAATGTAAAGGAATCAGGACTAAATTTGTTTTTTATATCTATACATTTTTATATAGGGGAAGATGGTATATACTGGGACATGGTATATAGTGGGACAACAGAGATTTTGGCCATCTGTTAGCCCGTACTTGAAGTTTGTTTACATCAAAATAGCGGTTAAGTAGTCCCATTATATCCTGTCTACAGTATGTGTCGTAAACAATGTCATAGTGACTTGCACATGTGAGGCATGTTTGGTAACTGCGCATTGTTTTTTTGTGGTTATTCAGTTTATGTGCTAAAACTTTTTTATTTATTTAACAACAATTAGAAAATTTGGCGTAGGTGTACCTTAAAGTACATTAAATGTATGTACAATGTTAAAACTTAAAATAATCATACAAGTTTTTCATTAAATCGTTGCTTTTAAAAATTGATCACATGGTGCATTGTGGGACAATGATGATAATCAGGTAAATTTTCTGAAAAAGACTTCCGACTTTAGATTTTCTTTCTTTAAAAACAGAGATAAAGACTGTGTTGAAAAAGAAAATATTCTGTGTAGGTTAAGCGCACCGACTACGTTTGGGGGCACTGAAAAAACAAAGAAACATTTTCAATTTTAGTTTGATTTTTCAAAGTACAATGTCTAAATGCCCATGAAAAGTGAAAGTTTTTAAAATAAAAAATTAAATATTTTTTTTTTAATTACTTATGCTTTATTTCAAATATATTTTTTGCTGTCCCACAATGTACCACGGGGTGGTGTATGTGGGGACAAGTGGTGTATAGTGGGACGGTCCCTCTATTTGTGTACCTTTATTTTTTTTAAATATTTTTTTGTATATGCAATGATAAACTAAAGCAATATGAATATCTCATATTAATTTGAGGTATGCAAATTAAGCCGTTCAAAAGTTACGCCAAATTTAAAAAAAGTGTCCCAGTATATACCACCTTCCCCTACATGAGAAAACATGCTAAACGTCCGTTGTATTTTTTGCGTTTTTAGTTTGCCATTAATTGTTTCTTTTTATAATAGTCTCAATCAAAAATTTCAACCTATGTTAGGAAGGCAAAATTAAAATTCGTTTAACATGTAAGTCTTGTTCATTTTGAAAAACTAGCATCTTTGCATTTTTTTCATAGGGATGTGGTTGGCTTATTCATTTTTTACTGGAACGAATGCAACTTGACCCAGTTTTAACACCTGTTGAATCTTTTTAATCGTTGAATTAGTTTTTTTTTTCAGTAAAAGTGTATAAAATACTTTACAGTTACGTACATTTGCAAAAGCACATTTAAAAAATTTGTTTTGCAATTTGTAAATAAAACAAGTTATTAAAGTTAAATAATTATCCTAGCAAAAATAAAACTCACCAGCCTGTCACACAATTACAGCAAGGTTATCGTTATATGATCGAGGTATAACATAAGATCACCAGAAATGCTAATCTTTTAATTTAATGTAGATTTAAATTTAGCAGTTTCGATTATTCGCTCGTAAAACTCTGCTACAAATGCTTTCATGAAAACGTTTTTTAAATGTATGTACGGTAATTAAAGTTTCAATACAAAACAAAGTTGTTCTGTACATATTTAAATTCAACTTCGCAAATGAATATGAAGCTGAAGTCTCCAGCAATAATTTAAAAGGTCCTTGTCTTTTCAAGTGCAATATTTACAAAACATACACAATATACAATCAGAACCTGTTGAAACATAAATTTGCATACGTCACCCCTTTCCGACAACAGTGTAGGCACAAGCGAAATACACTTTTTGATATTTCCCTTGCAGTCTATTCGAAATTAACGCTATATTCAAGAGGATTTTCAAAGACGCCATTGTGGCTACAATTTAGTCTTATTCATAACATTTTCTAAAGAAGCCAGTTTGTTGAGAGAAGTCGAAATATTTTGAGAGCATATATATAAGGGTTTATTCGTATACACTATACACTGTAAAAGATTGTCCTTTTATGTTCAATACTCCCGCAACAAAAACAAATTCGCTCTTAAGAAAGCGTATTCCAGTTAATGAAAGGATCCGTAGCTATAGATTCTGTGTTGCCATAATCGGTGCTGTAGTTGCACTGTTGCACACTATAAATTTTAACCGTTTTATCGTTAACGTGAATAAATTCAGAAACTCTTTAGAACGATATTTCCATTACAAAGTGAAAGATTAAATATTTCAAAAACCCGTTTGCGGTTGGTGTTCGAAACTGTAGCTATTGAATGAAAAGTGTAAATGTAAAAATTGTTGCGTTTCGAGGGTAGTGTGCTTAAAATTATGAAAATGTAAGCTTTAGTTTTAAGTTTTATTTGCTTCGTTTAAATAAGCTTTTATGAGCACGCGATTTTTTTTTAGAGTAACTTATAGAAACCCAAGGATTATAAACTGATTTTAATTGCCGATCCGAAAGATTCGTAAAGATGTTGATGATACAAGGTGTCCCAAATTCGAGTAAATGCATGGGGGTCTCGCTTATCTTAAGAGCTACGAGGTAGATTAAATTAGGGCAAAGTTGCGAAATTATATGCTAATCAATATCTACAAAGAAAAATTTTATAGCTGTCTTAGTTCAAAAGTGATTTAAAAAAACTGAAAAAATTGATTTTCGTTTTTTTGCCCCATTTCCTACATTTTTCATGATATCGACAATCTGTAAGCACTTCTCCTTGGCATCTTCTTACGCTTTATATTTTGAGAAAACGTGAAATTTCCAACAATGTTTCGTCTCTTCAGAACCATCTTCAACTTAATTTTTTTAAATACGGCGAAAAAATTTTAATCTCATAGTCGGATAGCATTTTGTCTTCTGATTTCAATGATACATGACTCTTAATATCTAAAATGATATTTTACCACAAAAATTTGAGAAAAACTAATTTTGTCCAATTTTGGAATCAAAAAAGAAAATATAAAACGAAACAATTTTTGTTGTTGTTCTGTTAAAACAGTCACTTTGACATTAATATGATCGTGATTAATTGTATAATTTGCAACCAGCTAGAAATACTTTGATATTTGTGCTTTTGTTCGCCATTTTTTATTTCCTCTTGGTTTCATAATTTAATAAAATTATTACCTAACAGTAAAGCTAAACAATTTATTAACAAAAAACTTAAATTAACATTTACTATACGCATAATTAATTTCTTAATATAAATATTATTTTCATTTTGATGTGTACCTACGGTAGTTTTTAACTTTTTTTTGACAGGAAATTAAATGCGTTATCAGTTTCAATGATCCAAGGACATACAAATTTCGCAATAATTTTGTCTTGTTGCCACGAAAACGTGTTACTTGGTAACAGCCCAATGCCGTCCGCTGATTTCTGTTTTTCGACGGATAATTTCTTGCAGTTGCACTATTTAATGTCAGTATTGAATGAAACTATAAAATTATACTGTCAAATTGACCATTTTGTTTATTTATTGTTATTTGGTAAGAATATGACATTAGTGATAATTACACTGTTATTATTAGTGCACTTAAGCAAATGCCCGATTTTCATTGATTTTCTATTAATGCAAAAAAGTATTATAATTTTATTACAAGCTGTATGTAATCAACAAATCCTGGATTTAGAATATAAACGTCCATTGACCGATGTCCCCCATTTCACCTGTCATTCGCCAGCCTTCACACCTCGGCCCTTGATCCTCACAATTACATTCTATTATCAAGACTTATTCACCGTATTCCTGCAGTCCTGAAACACAACCTCTGATCGTATTATTGTGACTCTAAAAGGCTTCCGATTTTCTAGGCAAATTTTAAGTTGTAAGAAATAGAATTGAGCAATTTTTGGTAGGTAATAGATCGAAAGATGCACAACTTCAAAATTAAAAATCAATTTAAGATTGTTTTGCTGGGAATAAGCAACAAAACGAAATTAAATAGGCTTTTAAATTATTAATAATGTTAATAACTGCCAATTATTTGCATTAACCCATCTATACTTGTTAACAATTAAAAACTTCCAACGTCATTAGTTAGAATAAGTCCGACTCACACATAACGAAGACTGTAGTCAAAAGACGAAACAGAAACTACTCAATCAATTCGACTGTAACATGAAAGAAACCGTAACAATGTTAAGCAAGGCCGTAAGCATTTAACATTTGCTTGCTTTACATCAGAATCGACGTTGTAAGACGTTTAAACAATGGCCATTCTACTCCCACCTCGCGGAAACAAAAAACATTCAACAAAGAGCGCGGTTTCAATTGTCACTATTCAACTCCTTGCAAAATAAAAGAGTAAGCCATGGAATCATAAAGGAAAGTTGGCTGTGTATTTGAGAATGATAAAAGCTGGTGGAACAAACATACAATGAGAATCAAGAGGCCTTTTGTCCTGATAAACTGACGTCAGGCTTCGTCTTGGACACTAGATCGATCTGTAATCTATTGTATGTACATGTGTATCTAGATTAGACCGCCCCAACGTATAATTCATAGCAACTGGAATCGCTTTAAAAATCTGCAAGTGCTTAGCACCTGTCAAAAGAAAACAAACGCGGTGAAGACGCGGAAATGACATTTACAAGCATACATTCTACATGCAAAGCTATTGAAAACTATAGTATACACATTACTACAAAGAAATTTTAAAGGTTCATTAACTGGTTAAGAATACCTACTGAATCTTGATACATATCAGACAAGGTCAATTTCGATGAATTCTTATTTTACTTGGTAATAATACTTTGACATATTTTTATAACCACCAAAATCTTTTTCAAGATTCTTAATTGCAAGAATGACTTGCAAATTTTGTTAAACAAGCATCTATTTTAGCATAAAACGACTCTACATGTAGAATTATTTACCTCAGTTTAGTTACATTAGTTTAATTTTTTTTTAAATTGTCGATGCGATTCAAAAATGTAACAAAAGGAGTCACTTTATTTATTTGTTTTAAATAAAGTTATAAGATCATTAATAACTTTAAATGACGTTTAGTTGTTTAATAAGTGCAAACATCACTTGTTTACGAAATCATGGGCAAACTTTGATGATCGAATTTTTACAAAATTGACCATATCTCGGTTATTTTTTGCACCAAATATATAAAACTATATATTTTTGAACAGTTTAAAAAAATACTCTTTCACATAAAATCATGGCCAACTAGGGTTTCAAAAACATGAACATAAAATTGCTTTTAATGCTTAAAATGAACTTTCAGCAGTATCTATTTTGATATTAATGATAAATACAGATTTTTCTGTCTTTTTCTTTGGCGCTCTACTTGTATAAGATACATCCACAGAACTTTTAGAAGAATTGTACAATCGGCATGAACCATGAAAATTATGTGCTCTATAAATCTCTCTGTGTTGCTATGAATATAAAGAGAGCTGCAAAATAAAAAGACGTTCCATTAGGGGCGATCCTGCGGTTATGAGATGAGGATATGCTTTCAACGTAATGCCCCCAGTCACCATCAATTCTGTAGCCTACCGCGATTTCTTCTGCATCTTGTTACACTATCCCATAACTTTAAATAATCAAGAGTATTATTTCTATTATTTATTTTAATCTAGGGAGATCAAACACACGATTGAAATTATTAAAATTCACACATTAACCAAAATTCTTTTGAACTGCCTGTTTCCAAGTAATACATATCACTGTTCGATTATAGATTAAAGACGTTCCAACAACTAATAATGTAATATCAACTTATTCGATTTGTAAACTATGTCACAAACACATCTTCATTTAGTATAAGAAGGATTAAAGGCACCTCACAAAAAAGTTATGTGAGAAAAAGAAATTCGACGTTTTCATATTTTTTGGTATAACATCTAAAGTACGAAGAATTTTGCACGTTTAAAAATTGATTGTGGCTCCTCTCATACTAAGGAATTATTCATCTAATTTAAACAAACCTGCATCTCTTATAACAAGCAAGATCCTCATGCTGGAAATGTAATCTAGGATACCCTGCACCTATAATTATGGCCTTATAGATTAAGATCTTATTTTCCAGAGATAAGCTTGAATTCCTACCGATGAGCCAGTTGATTCTTTTGTGACTATTATGTCCATTTGCTTTTTTTTGTTACAATATGCTTTTTGCAGTTAATTTTGTTGTCTTAGTGTAACCCTAGGTATTTCAAAACACTTGATTTCGGCATTATGTTGTTGTTTATTCGCACTGGTGAGCAGATTCTAAAAATCGAAGTGATTATAGCAATGATAATTTATAACTGTACACCAACGAATTTATAAAAAAAAGGCCGTCCAAGAACTGCTGGCAAATATATTTCTGGCTTGAAACCTTAGTTGCTGGTGTAACTATTTTTGAAAAATTTGTTTCTGCGGAGGTGGTCCTCTTTCGGGTTCCTGTACTGCGACCTATTGGTCTATTGTACCCTCTGGTGATAGCTCCTTAAAGGAGTCCTGTGTTTTTGAAAAACTTTATTTGCTTAAATGTGCCATTTTGTTAGTCTTAAGGGTCAACCCTAAATTGACGATCAGAATTTTGTTGTAGTATGATATAAGTATTCTCAACATTGTACTATGTATGCGTACTTTTATCTGCTTGTTGGAGATGAACAACATGGACTATTATTTTTAATTTTGATATCTAGTATTTTCACATAATAGCTAATTATCCTTTCTCATTGTAACAATGCCGGTGAATAGAAATAGTCTAACAAAGCTTAATCTAGGCTTCAAAGACCTCAATATCCTGTTTTCTGTATTCCAATTTCTAATTAGCCTGAATATGAAATTAACCAGACAAAAGGTATAACTATGTAGCGCGGTGTATTGCTTAATAATAGAAGCCGAACCGGTTGTTTCCGTTCTTCATTTGTTTCTATGCGATGAGCACAAACAATCGCATGACACTCACTCATTGTAGTCGCAACAATGGCGCCGCAAAGATGGCTGCAGTGTTTGTGTGGTCAGTATTGTGGGGCCATTGTGGTAAGACAAAACAATGTTACAATGAACCAAAGATACGGGCAAGTTTGTTTCCCCGTTCCGAAATTACCTCGACAATTATATCTGCGTTTAAGGTATCGCATACGTGCACTTGCTGCTGGAATTATCAGTTTCATCTTACCACACTTACTCTGCAATACCACATGTTTGAAAGGGAAGTTAATAAACACTTGCAATCGTTTCCAGATGAGTTTGTAGATGTTAAACTTTGCCTTTTTAAATTTCATTTTAAATATGTGCATTACCACAAATATTTATTTAATTCAAGGAATCGTAAATTCGTAACTGAGTAAATAAAAGAGGATTCTTGGTAATATTTTAAGCTTTGGATGTGTCATTAAATGTTCCATTTCTTCCCTTTTTTATATATTAATTATTGCTTAAACAAAAAAAGGATTTACATTCACATTTAAATATAAGTAATTCTTGTAATTTACTTTGAAATTAAAAAACTTTAAACCGAATAGTGAAATAGATTCTTACTTCACACATAATTTAAATTAATTTGGTTAAAATTTGATGTGTCAGGATACAGAGTGACCCAGATTACATTTCCAGCATGGGGATCTCGCTTATTATAAGAGATGCAGGTTTGTTTAACTTAAATGAATTATTCCTTAGTATGAGAGAAGCCACAATCAGTTTTTAAAAGTACAAAATTCGTCGGACTTCAGATGTTACAGCAAAAAATATGAAAATTTGTTTTTTTTTTCCGTAACTTTTTCGTCTTTAATTATTTATTTTTATTTCCGCGGAGGTTGTCCCCTTTCGGGTTCTTGTACTGCGACCTATTGGTCTATTGTACCCTCTGGTGATGGTTCCTTAAAGGAGTCCTGTGTTTTTAAAAAACTCCAGGATTTTCTTTAAGGGTGATTTTCTTAACTCTTCTTGGTTGGCTTTTTCCAGCCCTAGAAGTCTACGCCGATAGGGTGTGAATCCTTCACACTGGCATAGTACGTGAAGAGAAGTTTCTTCTTCTTCACCACATCCTCTGCATATATCGGTCTCTGAGAACCCTATTATGGAGAAGTTTGTTTAGCCACCAGTGTCTTGTGACGAGTCCTGTGGTTGCTCTGATGTCTGCTCTGCTCATCCTGACCATTTCTTTTGTCTTTTCTTTGGAGGCCATTGACAGTATAGCCTTAGAATGGGCTTGTCGTGCAACTTTTTTCCAATGAGCATTGTCCTTGTATTAATATGTCATTAAGACACCGTTTAACTGTTTCATAGGATGTACCAACTGCGGGTTCTGGTCCGAAGAAAGGTATCCCGCTGCCAATTTTGGCTAGGCGATCTGCCTTCCCGTTCCCTAGTATATTGGTGTGCCCTGAGCACCATACCAGTTTAAGAATATTCCTGCTAGTCCCAATTAACTTTCTTGTGTATTGACTGGTTTTTGTAAATATTGAAAAAAAATCCTCGAATTGTTTTGAAATCCATCTTCTGTTTCACAGGTTACTAAAAAAATGAACCTCTAATTGTTTTGAAAAATCGAAAAGTCAATCCCTTTTAATATTGGCGACTAAAAAAAATCTCACTGGTGACTTTTAGTTTAAAATAAATAGTTTTCCCTTTCATTTCTTTAAAAAATCGTCAACTGTAGCAAATAAATGCATTATGGCACATATAACATAAAATAGTTTACTATCGCATCTTAAAAGAAAGCAGTCTGAGACCATTTTAACACTGCTGTATGATAAGGCCTTTGCTTGACCTACGCATGCCAAATTTCTAACTTTAAATGTTTAAAAGAAAAATTGTATTAAAATTATTTTGTTTTGTTTTGTCAGAATATTTTAAAAACGCACCATATGCACTTTTTTTTTGATAGCAACCACCTGTAAGCAAAGTAATGCTAAGTAAATTTTGTTTAATTTTCTCATAAACAGTTATAATTGTGAACAAGATCGTTCTATCAACCAAAAATGGGCCAGGGTTTATTCATTTTGATGTTATTTTTAATTGAAATTTGTATTTTTTTGTAAGTCGGCGTTGCGAATCAATACACCTGCTTTCATTTATTTGTTCGCGTGGATTGCACACGCTCTCGATTAGCTTTTGTTCAAAATAACAATAATATGGAAATCTGATTGTCGGAAGTAAATGGTAATTAAAAGGTACAAAATTAATGTACAATAGGTAAGAAGCTAATCCCCCTTTCATGTCGTTTTAGATGGCGATTGTGTTGTTAGAATACAGTAACTAAAATTGGGAGATGAGTTAGTATATTAGAATTTATTAATTGTTAATTTCTATTAGTTAAATTTGTTTTACACATTAGTAAGTCTAGAACCACAAAAAAATTATTTACCTTTTAAAGTATAATTTACTGATATATTTTTGGCAATTTATTTTTTTTGTGGAAAATCAACCAATGCTAGGAATTTTTTGTGAATCAGAGAAATGGAAACACATAATTCTTCACATTTCTTGATATTGTAAAGCAATGTCGATGATTGGTGTCTTTTATAGGTGATGTCATTGTAAGTGGAAGCCTTTTATTTGGCAAACAGCAGTCGATTTTTGTTATTGAACTGTACAATAATGTAAGCAATATGCAATTTTCGAGTATAAAGAACTGCAATTCCGCGGCAATAATGAATAATACAAACTAAAATAGATGTTGATTATGCCAACACAACAGATAATGATATTTACAGTATTTCTTGTGAATTAAGTTTGTATTTCGTCCTTAATTGACTTGTTTTATTGGTGTTAATAACCTCCGGTACTAGAATAATATGGAATTTACGAAACGTAGTAATGAAATCATTCCCAAAATTTGATTGTTAACCATTGTAAGAGGAGAGGAGTCTTAAGTGCTGTATATTCACTTGCTTTGGCGTGTTGCAGTAATTAAAAAAAAAATAAGTTAACAATTTTTTAAGACGCAACTTAAGAAATTTGTTTCAAACATCAAATTCCTTTTAGATTTTTCGTACTTGCAAATAATGTTTAGACCGCTTTTTATCTGTATATAAATGTGCTGACACACAATATTCACTGTTATGAGGTAATCTTCGACTAATTTACGATTAGCTGAAAAATTTAACAAAAATCAAGAAATTGCGAAATTTTCAAATAATTTTAAGTAAATATTTCAAACAGACATAAGTTTACTGATGATAAAATAATATCTAAAAGTTTTTTCTACGAAAATAATTCTTTACGGCATGTTCAGAGGGACTATACTTGAATAACAGTTTTAATATTGAAGGGGTGCGTCGAGAAATAAAGTGTTTTATCAATCGTCGAATGTCACTTGTTTTACTTTTAATAGCCACGTGTAACTTACTTACTGATTTGCCCTCGTATATTTACGATCAGAGCTTGATGGTTACCTACCATTCAGGAAAAATTTTAGAATCTTCTACCATCTGTAAATACAAATTAAAATAAGCTCTTTTAATATTTTTACAAATCTGTAATGGTTAAAAAAAATTAAATCATATTGTCACTTTTCATTTTTTTACAGTTTAGGTAGTCAAAAAGTTGGAAACGCTGGGTAATTTTTTAAGCGCTAATGAGTTTCTTTTCTTCTTTTGCCTAGTGGCGTAGGCAGGATGCTTTCATAGGGGGAGGGGGGTTATAAACGCAAAAACAGCCAAGGGGCTTTTTAATTCTTGGGTCACTAGTCTCTTTTTTAGCAGGAGGATGCTTGATGCTTTTATTTAAGAGCTAATAATCCTTAATTTGGAAATGAATAACGTGTATAAGAAGTTTAAAGTCATTTGCTTTAGTTTCAAAAAATAGAAAAAAGTGCAAGACTTTGTACTTTTCCATTTTTCACGAAAAATTAAAAGTAATGTTTTAACTCTAATAATCCTTAATTTGGCCATAAATAACGTGTATAAGAAGTTTTAAGTCATTTGCTTTAGTTTAAAGAAAATCGATTTGTTTGTCGAGAAAAGTGCAAAGACTATAAGCCTTTGTACTTTTCCATTTTTCACGAAAAATTAAAAGTAATCTTTTAACTCTAATAATCCTTAATTTGGCCATAAATAACGTGTATAAGAAGTTTTAAGTCATTTGCTTTAGTTTAAAGAAAATCGATTTGTTTGTCGAAAAAAGTGCAAAGACCTTTGTACTTTTCCATTTTTCACGAAAAATTAAAAGTAATCTTTTAACTCTAATAATCCTTAATTTGACCATAAATAACGTGTATAAGAAGTTTTAAGTCATTTGCTTCAGTTTAAAGAAAATCGATTTGTTTGTCGAAAAAAGTGCAAAGATTATCTACAGGGTGTGCCAGATTACATTTCCAGCATACACATCTCGCTTATTATAAGAGATACAGGTTTGTTTAAATTAGATGAATTATTCCTTAGTATGAGATGTGCTACGATCAATTTTTAAAAGTACAAAATTCCTCGTGCTTCAGATGTTATAGCAAAAAATATGAAAATGTTGAATTTCTTTTCTCTCTCCTAACTTTTTTGTCATTAGAACAATTTTATTTGTACCTTCTTACGATCCTTTTTCATGTAAAATGTAACAATTATTTTAGTTTTTTTTTAACACCTACCATTTTCGAGATATTACCCCTAATTTCATTTTTTCTTATGGGCCGCGAAGTTAGCTATTGAATAGCTAAATGTGATTTTTCTTTCTCTTTTAAATGATATGTTACTTGCTCGAAAATGATAGGTGTTAAAAAATCTAAAATAAAGGTTACATTTTACATAAAAAAGTACCTAAAGAAGGTACAAATAAAATTGTTCTAATGATCAAGACAAATAAGTTAAAAGAGAAAAAATATATTCGACGTTTTTGTATTTTTTGCTGTAACTCCTGAAGCATGAGAAATTTTGTACTTTCAAAAATTGATTGTGGCTTCTCTCATACTAAGGAATAATTCATCTAATTTAAACAAACCCGTTTCTCTTATATTGAGCGAAATGCTGGAAATGTAATCTGGGACACCCTGTATATAGCCTTTGCACTTTTCCGTTTTCACGAGAAATTAAAAATGTTATTTGAGAGCTAATAATCCTTAATTTGGCTATAAATAAATACTTTGTATAAAAAGATTGAAGTCATTTGCTTTAGTTTTTAAGAAAATCGATTTTTTGGGCAAAAAAAGTGCTTTTGCTCTTTTCCCATTTTTCACTTTTTGTAGTATTTTAACACAAAATTGATCCATGTAACACGATAGATTATTGTCATTCGGTATATTTAAAAGACAGCTGGGTAAACTATAAAAAAGAGCTTATTTGTTGTTCACATTTGTTTTGGATTAATTAGGTATTTATCAGTTTTTAACATTACTTGGTTTCTTTTTATACATTTTATGTTGTAAAAATAGTTATAGTGTTCAAAGCATCCACACTTTTAAACTGCTGTTGCCTGTTTAAGAAGACTTAAATTGGAAAATATTCACTGTTCTTTAGTCAAAAGCTGTAATCCTATAGGGTTGTTTGGTGTTGGGCAGAGGTCTGATCCGGAAAGCGTTAAAGCGTTTAATGTTTCGGTCTGTGTTGTTTTTATTACGCGGCCCGGCATTTAATGTAAATAAGCAATCAGCGGAATACACAGAAAATGGCGAAAAGATTGAAACATTCGCACACGAAGGTCGTTTCCGGAGCAGGCCGTCGCAGATTTACGACTTTCCGTGGCTGGAGACGCTACAATTAGCTCCGACTTCCAGCACATGTGGCGCTAGCAGCGCTGCTGATAACAGCATGTTTGAAATGGCATTAAGCTTGCTTCTATAGTTCTATTATATGTATACAATACTGAATACAACACTATTGTATTGTATTCATTGTGTGTTGTATTGTAGAATCTTTGTCCCTTTATAATATTCATCTCTGCACAAAAGCGCCACATCGCGAGTTATCTGGCGCGCTATTGATATTTTTAACAGGCTCTGCGTCGGAACAAGTGAAATAGAATTATTTACGTCTTTTCTTCTGTCCTCTAGAATAGGACCACTTAGTATTGTTGGTTTTCTAAGCCGAGTAATTATTAGAATCAACTCGCGAGCAGTGAACGGCACACAATACCGTACGAGAATAAGTTAATAAACGAAATACAATAAACACAATAAAGAATTGTTCAATTGTTCGGCGAAATTGTTCCTCATAGTCCAAATATACTTGCGATGAGTGGAGGTCGTCATTGTAAAGTTATTATAAAATGTATTGCTGTTCGGGTCATGAATAGCTGCCGTCCTGGATGAAAGTGCCATCGAGACGAACATACCCGAGATGTTTGCAAAAACAGCGTCAAAGCGGGACATAAGCAATCGTCAATAACACAGAGACATTAATAACGTGGACTTTTCTATAGGTTCATTCATAAACGATGTTATTGTGTGTTTTCTCATTCGATGTAGCAAATTATTTGCCAACACCTTTCAAATTGTATCAAACAAAATAAAACGTTAAAATGTTTGTGAACGATTAATGCTTTTAAGCAAGTTTTAAACTTTTTGAAACATAAAATTTATAAGATTTTTAAAAAATTAATGAGTTGAAAACTGTTATAGAAGCATATCATAAATACATTACTACAGAGGAGGTCCCAGATATCATTCTCGAATATTTTGATTATAATTTAAATAAATTTAAAATAACCTTATCTCATCTTATACAGGTGTATCATAGGGAATTATGAATGCAGATTCAGGACCAATAGATCGACCATAGACCAGATTTTTACTTTAAAACAAATATAGTTGAGCCACTACGAATACAATACTGAGCTACATACGGTGTGTCCAAAAGGTATGGAATATGCTATATATCTCAGTAAATATCCACTTTAGGGAAAAATGTTTTCAATAAAAGTCGTTTGGTACTTAGTTTTCAACCATAAGACAAATATAAATTGTTTTATCGAATGAAAACCAATTGAATTTTTTAAAATGACCAGATACCCCTATATTATACTCATTTGATAGAGAATTTTTTCTATTTTTAATGATGCAAAACTTTAGTATCCTTAGGTACTTAAACACGGAGTGAGGTGGCGACGCGACAGCCGTGTACACGGCTCCGTCACATCGTGTTAGTTAAAGGAAGAAATTCAGCTGAAATAATAAAAAAGAAATAATAACAATTTAGAGAATCGAAACACGCTATTAATACATTTAAAAATAGTTGTGAAAGTTAAAGTGATTTTGAAGTTAATAAAAGAAAGACATATTTAAACATCATTAACAAAAACTTAAAGGGTTAAACGTACATACATTTAAGGGAAACGCTGAGTGCGCGAAACGTAGGTAATTGACCCACGGCTAGAAACTAGTGCAGCGCGTCAACTATAAACGAGTGCGGTTACTATAAGTGAACGATCTAATAGTTTGTGATAAATGGACAAATTATTTGACAGCAACACTGCACATTTTTAACAATCAAGACAATAAAACCGGACATTAATATGTAGGAGGTAAAAGCTATGTTGGAGAGCATTAGGAAGGAGATTAGAGAAGGTTTTAATGAGTGCAATGAAAAAATAAGGAAACTTACTGAAAAAATGATAGAGAGAGAAGAAAAAGGGGAAGAGGAAAAACAGGGCATGCAAAAGAGAATTAAAAGATTAGAAGACAGACTGGAAGCACAAGAAAAAGAAAGGAAAAGAAACACCATAGTACTCAAAGGTATAAACATACAGCAAGAAAAACTTGAAGAAGGAGTGCAAGAATTCATTTGGAAGGAGATTGGAGCAAAAGTTGACGTGACAGAATCGTATAAGGTGGGAAAAAAGCCGGGGCAACAAGTCTTAATAGCTAGACTGGATAACGGCAGGCAAAAGTTAGAGGTAATAAAAAACAAAAGCAAAATGAAAGGGAGAAAAATGTACACGACCAACTACATACATGGGATGGAGTGGAACAGAAATTGGCAAGAAAGAAGGGAAAACAAACACTCAGATTCAAAAAACTAACAGAACTATCTAAAGATGGGGTAATCTGGAATTCCCACATGAGTACCCCAAACGGAAACATTGGGAATATAAATGACAATGAGCAACGAAAAGGGACAGTAAATATAGGAAAATGGAATACAAGAACCATACAAGGTAAAGAAGTAGAATTAGTAGAGGAATTCGACAATAGAAAATTAGTTATATTAAGATTAATGGAAACGAAGAAAAAAGGGAAATGAATAGTAAAGCTCGACAAGGGGCATATATTAATAAAATAGGATGGAAAATGCAGATAGAGAGAAAAAGAAATAGAGGAAGACGAAGAATAAAATGGGAAAAAGAAGTGAAGAAGAGACTAGAAGAAAAAGGAGTCAGCTGGAGAGATGTGCCACAATTAGCTAACCATAGGAAGGAGTGGAGAAATAGAAAAGCATACCTCGACACCGAAAGGTATCCTCGACACCGAAAGGTACAAGAGGAAACGATTAAGAAAGGTACTTAAACAACTTTTTGAGAAAAACGCAAAAATTATTTTAATTGATTAGTATTTATTTCTAACAAACACTTCATAAAAACTAATTTTTTTTGACGAAATCTACAATAAGTGTTTAAACTGAACCATTTACAGCTTGGAATGATAAACTCGGTTTTTAAACCTGTTTATAACATTCCCAACTATTTCAGGTGTAATTTTTCCGGCCTCTTAGCATAAACGGAGCTAATGTTTGTTCACAAACGACATAGTCTTAGTCGCGGAAACAAAAAACTTCTATACGGAAGTGAAACGTGGACACTCACAAATAAAAATAGTAGCCGAGTGAATGCAGCAGAAATGGGATTTCTAAGAAAAATCCAAGGAAAAACCAAAAAAGATAGAATCAGAAATGAAACATATGTATGGAGAAAAATTAAAGATAAAATCAGTTGAAAAAAAAAATACAAGAAAGACAGCTGGGATGGTTGGGTCACATTTATAAGATGAAAGAAGAAAGGTTAACCAGAAAAGCCTATGAAGGATAATTACAGGGAAAAAACAAAAGAAGTAGACCGAGAAAAACCTGACAAGACGAAGTTAAAAAAGCAGCAACGGATAGGAACATCAAATGGAAAGACATGAAGAAGCTAGCATAAGACAGAAAAACATGAAAAAAATCCAGCACAGCACAACTCAACAGTCCTACTCCTACCAATAGAAGGACTCATGACTAAAAAAATAATAATTTAAAAAAAAAATTAAAAAAATCGTTCATTTCATAGAGCGCGTTAAAATTTTAAAACTGTAAACAATACCAAAGTTGCTTAATAAAGACTCCCAAAAACGATCCTTCAGTCACAAAAAAGGCAACAGTTTCAGCAGTGTAGCAAAAGTAAAGATGATTGTTAAACACTGTTTTATTGTGACAATATTAATAAAAGCTTAACTTCCTTTTTATTTAGCAAATTTCATGAAATAAAAACTGTTCAAAATATCTGGTAAACGTTTGAAGTTGATAAATTGTTGCACTTGTTTTTAATGTAACGCCCTATTTATTCTTTCATTATCTTATTGGTAATTAAATTATCTTAAAATAAATTTTGGAGGACAATTTTGTCTAAAATTAATAAGAGAAGTGATTTTCGAATGAAATTATTTGTTAAAAAAATTTTTCTATACTTCAACGTATATTTAAAATTTTGAATCTTATTGAAACGTGATAATAACTAACTTAAGTATAATTTAACTCCTAATTATCAATTACTTAGTTTTTCACCGACCACACACAATTATTTATAGACTTCCTCCACCGTCGAAGAAAACATAATTTACTCGGTTTCATATCTAATCAAATAATGTGGCAAAACAAATAAAGCTCCATTAAATCCAACCTTACGACTTCCCAACACGCTTCCTGGTACGTCTTTAATTAAATTAATGCACGACTGGTTGCACCTAAA
Source organism: Elmis aenea (assembly GCA_947652605.1). Taxonomy (NCBI): domain Eukaryota; kingdom Metazoa; phylum Arthropoda; class Insecta; order Coleoptera; family Elmidae; genus Elmis; species Elmis aenea. The sequence continues at coordinate 5,787,897 of OX393580.1, forward strand.
TGAATTAAGTCATAAAATATAATTGCCATACAAACACTACGTCAAAAAATACATCGCAAAGGCACGCATGGCGAGAGCATGATATTACACTTTTAACAATAGAATTAGTGATGAAAAACAAGACCCCAACAATACGTGGCGGGTCATTAGTTTGCCAATACGGCTCACACGCCCTACTGTCAGTACTTTTTATGTTTTTACGTCTCACGAAGTAAACATATGCTTGCTTTATTCAGCACGTGTGACGTAAAAAGAATAATTGTGCATTATCTTACGCTTTCACTGCTAACTTTGATGTACAATTGCCCACTGTCAGAATTTTTTTACCATAACTCTTTGATAACTTCCCGCACACTAATAGTTTACAACTAGGTTTGATGCCTGAGTTTAACAATTAACACTATGTAGGTACATTATTATTAAAAATTTTAAATGTTATTAAGCTTCAAATCTAGTGATTAGATTGGATTATCTCTGAGCCTTTTGGCATATTCTGTGGTGTGTTGTTTTATTTCTCCTTTTACTGTTTTAACCTGCAGGTTGTGCCTCATAGTTTACATTGTTGCGTTATTTTTAACTAAGCTTATTTATATTTAAAATGTATCACTCAAATAAAAAATTTAGTTTTTATTGGCATTTGTTTCCAAGGCTTACTATTTAAAAATGTTGCAATTTCTCTTAACTTTATCAAAAATTCTTAACAACTCGAAAATTGTTGCAGATAGGTGTAGAAAACGCTAATACAGATTGATGCAGAATGTAATTTTTCATAAGAAAATGAAAAAAAAAGTTTGGGCATTGTATTTAAAAAAAAAACGAGTTTTAGTGGTCTGCAGTTGTATTAAAAAAAAAATTAGATTTTGGACACCCTGTAAGTAATCAATCGATGGCAAAAATTCCAGGATGTACTCCAAGGTTTCCTCTATGCATGGTCTAAATTTAAGCGTTTTTTTTTCAAAAATGGCGGCGTTAGATAATATTAAGCATCACGATGAAAATCAAAAAATTTTCAAAAAAGTCCAAAAATCTATAAAACGACTGCACTTAGGTATAGGGAATGCTAATAAAAGTCTCTCTAAAATAACGTTTTAAATCCAAATACACAATAAAAAATAGACCATTGTATTTGAAATAAGAAAGTAGACGTCAACTTCCGGTATTTCCGGAAGTGTCGCCGTCTTGAAAATATTTTCAATAAACAGATCAATGCCATTATGGTCATAACCAAAATTTCAGATCCATACCCTGTTTCATTCTTCATATATTTTTAAGTCCCGGTCTCAATCAATCACCCTGTAGAAGTCCTATACTTCGTATTATGTGACAAATATAGTGATAACACTACTCAACCACTTGAAGTTGAAATTACTGCAAATTCTTGTCGCCCATTTAGTCGCTGAGAGAATCCAGTAGGCACCTAAATTCGCATAATCGCCGCAATTGTAATTCAGAATATCTTTCACGTTTTTTAAATGGAACAATAAAAACTTTTAACATTCTTTAAAATCTTAGAAATGAAAGAGACAATAGTCCACATATATACAGTATAATGGAAATGAACACAAAAAAAGTCGTTCTATCGTTAGAGGTGGAGGAAGCTGGCAACAATACACACAATGCTCGTGTGGCGGCTTACAATGGGACTGAAAGAATAGCCGAATGCACCGGCCGTGAATGCCGCATAAAAGAAGTCACTTCTGTATAATTGTGTAAATAAAGGACAGGCCTTTTAAATGCTATGCAAAAGAGGAATATTTTTAAGCGTATACTTGCCTGCTTACGTTGCATGTCCATTTTTGAACCATTAAAAAGCGCAGTATTACATTTAACTAGACTTTATTATTTAACGTACCAAACTTAAAGACTCTATTTAAAATTACGTGCATATTTAAATAAAGACCCCTTTATGATGAACGTAAAAGCAGTGTAAAATCTTGCACTCTCAAATTAAATTTTATTTCTTCATTTTCAGTGATGTAAAAATATCAAACTGAATCTTAGAATACCAGACTTTACTAGTTTTATTTATATTCATGATATTTCTCTCAACTACCTATAGATTTTTATTATTTATTTAGTCATGAGTCCTTCTACTGTTAGGTGTGGGACTGATGAGTTGTGTTGTGCTGACTTTTTTATGTTTTTCTGTCTTGTGCTAGCTTTTTTATGTCTTTCCATTTGATGTTTCTAGCCGTTGCTGCTTTTTTAACTTCGTCTTGCCAGGTTTTTCTCCGTCTACCTCTTTTGTTTTTCCCTGTGATCTTGCTTCATGGGCTTTCCTGGTTAACCTTTCTTCTTTCATCCTCTAAATGTGACCCAACCATCCTAACTGTCTTTCTTTTATTTTTGTTTGAACTGATTTTATATTTAATTGTTCTTTCTTTCAATTCTGATTCTATCTTTTTTGGTTTCTCCTTGAATTTTTCATAGTAACCTCATTTCTGCTGCATTCACAAAGCTATTATTTTTGTTTGTGAGTGTCCACGTTTCACTTCGAATATAAAAGTGCCGGAGTTACTACCTTTTTTACCACTTCCACTTTTGTTCGTTTTGGGACTTCTATGTTTCCAAAAAATGTTGTTCTTAAACTGTTAAATATTCTTCCAACTTTTGTGTGTTGAAAATAGAAAAAGTACAAGACTACATATATCTAGGAACTCTGACGATTAATGTAGAGAAAAAACAGAAATAGATTTAAGAATAGCATAAAGCGCGGGCGGAATTAACGAAACAAGGGCGAAGGAAGTATCGCGAAAAGCGAAAATAAGAGTATACAACACTCTCTTAAGACCAGCTGTAACAGCAGCGAAACATGGGTAATGAACAAAGCAGTATACTTAAAGCTAGAAGCTTGGGAATGGAAGAATCTTTGAAGAATATTTGGTGGAAAAAAAGTGGGAAACAGTTGGGAACGAAGAACTAATGCAAAAGTTTACGACTTATATCAGGAACCAAATATAACTCAATTCATCAAAGCTCGACGATTGCAGTGGCTAGGTCATCTTGAACGAATGGAAGAGGAAGGGATGTAATATATGTGGGCTGGAAGATATCAGAGGGAAAAAGAAAAATGGGCAGACCGAGGAGGAGATGAAGAGGCAGTTTTGGAGGATATGAAAGAGAGAAAACTCAAAACTGGAGGCAGATAGCAAAGGACAGGAAGAGATGGAAAAATGTTACTAGGCAATGGGCCTTAAAGGCCTGTGAACGCTTCATATATACGAGGGTTGTCTGGGTTCCGCGCGGAATTCAGTCCTTCGCGGGCCGCGAGTGTAGAACTACTGTAACGTATAGCCTCTAGCTAGAGTGTAGAGGAACTATTAAAGTGGTTGTACATTTTTTTGCAGTGACTAAAGGTCGCTCCGAGGACCTGCGTCAAGGTTTTGAACCCTCCACCCTACTCACCTGACCTTGCACCCTGTGACTGTTGGCTCTTCCCAAAGCTGAAAGATTTCCTGCATGTCCACAACTTCAAAACTCGGAAAGAATTGATTGCAGTTGTCTAAGAACAGATGGACAACCTGCCAAAATCGGCGTTTTTGGCGTGTTTTGCGGCATGTGTCAAAAGAGCCCAAAAGTGCATTGCAGTTGGCGGCGAATACTTGGAGAAAGTTTAAGAAGGATGGAAGTACATAAGAAAAATTTAAAAAATATTCCTTGCCTATTTATTTCCAGCGTTTTCGCGTATATTAATTCTTAAATTAAATTGAAACGTCTTGGTTAAATTTGTTCTTTTCTCTATTAAATTAAGTTTTTCTTATTTTTTTACGTAAAAAATTAAATCTTTAATGAAAAAGGCCTGCCATTTTCGAAATATTAAAGAGTTATGCAGTGTCGTAAGCAGGGGGGTCAAAACCCCCTCTATAGGTTCGCAATAAGTCGTTATAGAGCCGGAGACCTGTAAATTTTGTGCTAATAAAAAGGTCTTCCGCTCTTTTTTACCGCTTACTAACCCCCCCACCCCTTATGGTGAAATCATCAAACGTCCTGCTGCAAAAAACTTAAAAAGTTAGTGGCACACTATAAACATAGGTTCTCAGCTCTTTTTGCGTTTATTAACCCTCCCCATGGAAGCACCGTACCTACGCCACTGGAATTATGTACCGGTTGCGTTAAATAAAATGTCACTTGCTGCTATTATTTCGAGCGCGTATTCTATTTATTGATTTATAGCGTTGTAAAATGAGTTTTTTGTTAGAACTTTGCAGTGTTTTACTTTTATAGAATTGTTTTGAAAAGAATAACTATTGTCGATATTCATTTATTGTTGTGGTGTGTATTGTTTACTGGGATTCTCTATATGTCATCGAGCACTCAAATTAATACACAATGGTCGCGGCGAGAGCGCTTTGTTATTCGGCCGCATTGTGTCGCTGTCAATTAACCTGCATTGAACGACTATCCTGAAATATATCCAAGACAATGAGGACTGGCCTCGCCTCGTCTGGTTTTGCGTTTATAATATATTTAGATACAAATAATAATCTCTTTTATATGAATTGTAATTGTAAAAAGCGTGCAGTCTGTTTTTATCTTAGATTATGTAACCGACTATAAAGTACTGTAAAAAAACTAACTTGCCCACTAGAGCGTTGACGATGTTTTGCTTTTGTTTGCTCGGCTTTTTGATACGATATTTATGTAAAAGTATTATGAACGGCTATACAAAATTGCATGGCTCCGTACTGAAACAATAAACACATTTTTATTTCATATTTTAGTAAAAAAAGCTTCATCATTCATTTATTAAACAATAAATCGCCTTTGCTTTAGATTTTTAAACTTTTTTTATAATGTTCGGCAGGGCTGGCCCTAGGCGCTCCGATGTAAAATTATTTGCAGGCGGCCCCCTTCCCCATTTTTCTTAACACTCGATTAATTGATCGTTGCTCAATTTCTCACATGCATTAATTTCTATAATCAACATAGAAAGACCAACCTAATACTTTCGTGACTTGCTTGAGCGTAATTTTTTATCAGCTCAGAAATAGACCTTCCTCCCCCCCACTTGCCAATGAAACAGGTAGAGTTAGGAAAGGTCAAGGAAAGGTCCAAACTCCAGTTGTTATGTAAGAGACCAAGGCAAATTGATGGAATGCAAGCAAGGCGGATACCAGCAAGAACGGAATAATTTTTAGGAGCAATGCACTCTGGAGTCTCGTTTCGTAGAAAAGACAATGGAATTGGGATCATTCCTTCCAAGGAGTAAGAGAACACGCGTGTGTTCTCCAGAAGGGCCTTCTTGAAGGTGATCGGAAGATCTTTTAGAAAGAAGGGTGGAGAGGTAGCAATAAGTTTGCTCCCATGACTCTTCAGTGGTGTTGCGTTAAGACTGGTCGGCAATTGAAGTGGGAAACTTATTTTGGATATTTATTACATCTTTTTTTCTGCGTACTTCTGGGTATTTATATTTATTCCTTTCTTTTCTGCGAATCTACTTCTCGGTATTTAATCCATCCATTTTTCTACTTGCTTAGTGAGTATTATCTACGAAAATGGAAGGGTGCCCCTTCAAATCCCTGAAAAAGCTTTAACTGCCTTAGTCTTATTGAGATGCGATAGTCAACTGTTTAATTTGTTGTTGATTACAAGGTTCAATGAAGTATATGTAAACAAAACTTGTCGGATTATATTTGTTGTATTTTTTGTTCCTCATTTTTGAATATTAATAATATTTTCTATTGTACCAAAGTTTTTTTTTTGTTTTTTTCGTTTTGCTAATGGGTACATGTTTTGGAATCAAATATTAATTTTGTTGATGAATACTAATATATTTACCCACCACTTATGAGCTGTGTAAATTATTTTGCCGTTATAACTTACCCTGATCATTGTTACTTTTAGCCCAAACGTTAAGGTTGGTAGTAACAGCTGTCTTACTACAGAAAAAATCTCTCATATGCTTTACGAAACAAATGAAATTAATATCTTGGAAGGAAGACTAATGTCCAATCTATCATTAAATCAATTTGGACGTAAAAAACTTGTTTTACTCTATACTAAATAAAAACAAAAAAAATTTACTTTAATCCCCGGTCTCCCCTATATAATTTTCAAAATAAATTAAAGATTTCGTTGAACATGTTTTCATATAACTAAATGTATATGCGATTAGGTGGATGCGCTGGTGCAAATCACTATAAAAAGATTTCGCACAAAAAGAAAGTACTCGGAGTTTGCGAAATAATTACTTTGTAGATATAAAAATTTGTCAAGCAACGATAAATCCATTGATTGAGTGTTTTATCTCATAACAAATATGTTAGTGGATTAAAACACTTTATAAGCTTTTGTAATAATACAACTTATGATAATTCTAACTGCGAAACTAGATTTTAATTCATAAAGCACGTCATTAAAAGTGAAATTTAAATAATTTCTTTAGCTGTTTTGCTAAACATGTCTTTATTCCAATTGGCACGTATATTCAATGTATTTTAAAACGTCGATTAAAAATACTTTTTTTTGAAATTTGTTAACTCAAATCTTTCTTCTGCAATATAAAAAATACCAATACAGTTACATGGAAGGACGATCTATAGAATTGAAGGCTATTGTTTAAAACATTTTGTTTTGAAGATAGGTTCTGTTTGAAATTACAGTGAAATTATAGAATGTCTAAAAGAGAATGACTTAACCATCCATATTTATTATTTTTAGTAACAGTTATAGATATGACATGTGATATATCGTTAGAAAGAGGGAAAAAAAAGCACATTTACCTAACTATTCCAAAGCCAACTTGACGGCATAAGAAAAAAAGAAGAGTGATAAGGAAAATCTAAGAATATAGTTACATTCTACATAAAAAAGTACCTTCAGAAGGTACAAATCAAATTGTTCTAACGATTAAAACAAAACAGTTATGAGAGAAAAAAGAAATTCGACATTTTCATATTTTTTGCTACTTATAACATCTGAAGCACGAGAAATTTTGTACTTTTAAAAATTGATTGTGGCTCCTCTCACACTTGGGAATAATTGATCTAATTTAAACAAACCTGTATCTCTTATAGATAATATTTCACTTAGTACAATAAGGGATGCCTTACCAGTAATCGGGCAAACATTAGTTAACATTATAAATGAATCATTACAGTACGGGGTAGTACCAGAAATTTGGAAAATTAATACGGTTATTCCTATTCCAAAAATTATTAACACTAAAAAATGCGGTGAGTTTAGACCTATAAATATGTTACCTAAAATAGAACAAATATTAGAAATTATAGTTAAACAACAACTCGTAGAATTTCTTAACAGTAACAAAACTATATCAGATTCTCAATCAGGATTTAGACATAAGCATTCATGCGAAACAGCATTGAATTTAGTTTTAACAAATTGGAGAGATGAAATTGAAAACGATAAAATAATTTTGGCAGTTTTTGTCGATCTGAAACGAGCATTTGAAACCATCTGTAGAAAAAGACTTTTGCAAAAATTACAAATGTACGGAATCCACGGGAATGAACTAAAATGGTTTGAAAGTTATTTATCAAACAGATTTCAAAAAACCAGGGTGGGAAAAGTAGAATCAAAGGCAATTATTAACGAGTTAGATGTACCACAAGGATCAGTTTTAGGTCCAGTTTTATTCAATATTTACATAAATGACATTACGCAGACAGTTAAATCGTGTGACATGCATTTATTTGCAGATGATACGTTAATTTCGGTATCAGGTGAAGATTTACAAACAACAGTTAATGTCATAAACGAAGATTTAATTAAAGTAATAGATTGGTTTAAAGCTAATAAACTGGAGTTGAATGTATCTAAAACAAAATGCATGGTAATAGGTAGTACACAATTCAGCAATATGTCAAATGTTAACGTATTATAGATAATAATAAGGTAGAGATAGTTGAAGAGTTTAAATACCTAGGGGTAATTATAGATAATCATTTAAAATTTAAAAAGAACATAGATTATATTGTAAAAAAAGTTGGTGCAAAAATTAGTTATTTTGGGAGAATATCGAATAAATTAAACTTTGAAGCTAGGATATTGGTCTATCATACAATAATAGAACCATACTTTAATTATTGCAGTAGCATAATATTTTTAAGTAATGAGGGGGATCTGAAAAAATTACAAAAGCAGCAAAACAGAGCTTTGCGTATCATATTACAGTGTTCTAAATTAACTAAAATTGAATATATGCATAATAAGTTGGGGTTCCTTAATATATGGCAAAATACAGTGTATAACGTTTTGGTTCTAATATATAAATGTATAAACAATATGATGCCAGGATATATGAGTAACTATCTGATATACAACAAAGAACAGCATGATTATGAAACAAGACAAAGAGAACATTTTAGACTGCCTAAATGTAAAAAAAGTAGTACACAGAACTCGCTCTATTACAAAGGGCTAAAATTATTTAATCAATTACCAAACGAATTAAAATATTCTGTTAATCTGCATGCGTTTAAAGAAGGTTGTAAGACCCATGTAAAACTGCAATTTTAATTTGAAGTACTAGTTGTAAAGATTGATGTATAAATAGTTTCTTTTATAACTAAATAAAGCCTATTATTATTATTATTATTATTATTATATTATTATAATAAGCGAGATCCCCATGCTGGAAATGTAATCTGGTTCACCCTGTATATAGATCGATATTTACTTTACAATTTTGCTCTCTAATTGCTTTAAGAATTTGGCGATAATACTGTTATGCACGAAATTATAAGCAACGTCCCATATTTTAGTCCCAAGCTGTATTCGTTGTTATCCCTTACGGTTCAACTTTAATAATACCCCGGATAAGAAGGCCACGGAAAATTCAGGCATCAACGTATTCATTTGTTTGCGCTGCGTGGATATTGTTTACCAAACAATAAAAGGAAGAAGGTCGAGATTTATATCACGTGGTATAAAGTTTGGCCATTATGTACTCAAATAATCAACCAATACCTTATAAATTGCTATGGGAGTGATGAACGTGCTATCTAATATGCACAGTGAATGGGCTGGGACCGGTTAACTTGTGAAAGCCTCATTGTCGAAAGCTCACAATGAGCGAGCGCCAGTGGCCGGCGTCTGGACTCCTTCCTATTTCGGTGTCTCCTCGGTTGCTCTATTATTACCTTTTGCCAAAGATCCCACATTTGAATGAACGAGACCCGTTGATATATTGTTATGTGTTATTAATTCCACAGTGGGTGTATCAACGAGTCGTAGAAGAAGCTTACTTTATTTTAATTGTTGTGCATGGTAATCTCGAATAAGTATACAGGGTGGTGCTTTTTTCGATGCTCACCATTGCTATCTTGGAAACGGTAAGAGATACAAGGTCGGTTAAATTATAGAAAAGTTGCACATTTTTATGGAGATTAGAATCTAAAAAAAAATCCTGGATATTTTGATTCGTTTTTGATTTATTACAAAAAAACTGAAATATGTGATTTTAGAAAAATATTATTATCTTCCCTACCATTGACGCTATTTCATTTAAACTTGGTAACTTTATGTTTTTGACCGTCCTGGGTTTGATGACGTCAACAGAAATTTTCTATGCCTTCTAGATTTCAAGTTGCGATAGTCAACTTTTTTATTTCTTATGGCCGCCATATTGGATTTTTACACCATCAGACTGACAAAAAAATTAGCTTTTCAGATTGGTAACCAACATACCTTTTTTCTTTCAAAAAACTTGTTGAAATTTGAAAATTTGTATAAATAATCTATAAAATCGTGAATGTTTTGAAAAACAATTGACATTATAATATAAATAAAAGTGACACAACACTTTATAGGTCTAATAAAATAACGAAAAGACAATAAATTTAAAACACCAGATAAATAATTATTTAAATTGTTTAAAGTGCGCGCCGTTATGTAGATATGATGTAGTGTTTAGTCCTCAAATTCATTTCGTCCACTGCCTTTAGGATAGTTTGTCTCGAAATAGAGTCGAAAGCATTTTTGATTTTACGGCGAAGAAGTTCAATATTTTCCGTTAGGGTTGCATAAACAACATCAATGTAAAAGTAATCCTTAGGCGTTAAACATGGCGATCGCGGAGGCCAATGAACAGGACCAAACGTACCAAATCATGAATTTTGAAAGCGTACATCTAAATTAATATCCTTTTACAATGCGGGCGTTGTGAGGACCAGCTCCTTCTTGCTGAAACTACTGATGTTTTGAATTGTTAATAATGGCAATTCGTCTAACATATCTTCTAAATATGTTTCCAACAATCTTAATTTCGTTATCATTAGACCAATAAAATGTTCTGTAGCTTTTATTTACATCATAGTTTCAATTGTTTTTCAGAGCATTCTCGATTTTATGAATTATTTACACAAATTTTAAAATTTCAACAAGTTTTTTGAAAGAAAAAAAGTATGTTGATTACCAATCTGAAAAGCTAATTTTTTTGTCTGTCTGATGGTGTAAAAATCCAATATGGCGGCCATAAGAAATAAAAAAGTTGACTATCGCAACTTGAAATCTAGAAGGCTTAGAAAATTTCTGTTGACGTCATCAAACCCAGGACGGTCAAAAACATGAGGTTACCAAGTTTAAATGAAATAGCGTAATGGTAGGGAAGATAATAATATTTTTCTAAAATCACATTTTTCAGTTTTTTTGTAATAAATCAAAAACGAATTAAAATATCCAGGATTTCTTTTTAGATTCTCAACCGCCATAAAAATGTGCAACTTTTCTCTAATTTAACCGACCTTGTATCTCTTACCGTTTCCAAGATAGCAATGGTGAGCATCGAAAAAAGCACCACCCTGTATATGTGCATATAATTTATGAACACATTTGAAATAAAATATTTAGTTTGTAAATGCTTTGCGTTACTAATTGGACAGTGTTTACACAAAGCAAATAACTTTTTGCAATCCAATATTCTGATTAAAAGCTTACACATTTCTTACAAATTTTCCTCCATTAATGTTCATAATATAATTAAGTGATTTCTTTTTAATACCAGACAAAAAGTCCAAGCAACCAGTAAAAAATAAATATGACGTCCATAGATATAACGCGTAATCTCATGTCAGAAAAAGCGAATTGAATCACCTTACCAAAAAAATTGCTAGACCTTTAAATGTGCCTTTAAGGTGTGTCCACTTATAAAAAAAAAACTGAAAAGAAAGTTTTTCAAAATTTTTTGTTTTCATGAAAACAGTTGTAGATTGTATATATTTGGTTTGCTATTCTTATTCGGTATAAAATTTAGCAATTTACCAATTTCAAACTATGGTCATCTCTAATATAAAGTGGAATTCTAATGGACCTCGTTTTTCGCGTTTTTCTTCAGAACCGTTTAAGATTTTTCAAAAACTTTGCACCTTTTACTTGCAAAGGATGCGCGAATTGGTGAATAGAAGAATTTCGATTTTATCTCTGACTGTTTTATGGTCAACGCAATCGCAAAAATTACTTTTATTGTTCAACTTTACAATTTTTCCCCTATTTTTCCGAAGGAAATGGCCAGTGGCACGTATAACTCTGCAAAACATTTGATTCGGTGAGTGGAAAAAGGATTTTTTTTTTTAAATCTAAGTAAATCCCCTCGGGGTATTTGCTTATATTATAATCTGATCAAAAATAAGATCAATGAATAATTTTGTTCTAACCTAATTTATCTAAAAGGAAATAACTCCTAAACCTACTGTTTTTTTTGGAAACAACATTTTTTTGTTTGTAGGTTTTGGTTTCAGGTTTACATCAAAACACAACTGAACATTTGTCATAGACGCTCTCTAGAGGATAACAAAATGCAATCAATTTATATTTTTTTAAATTATTAAACTACACAATGCTTCTTCATTTTTTACATCATGAATGAACCGCGAACTTATTTTTTTTTCAAGTTTTCATGTTATTATACTGCTAAGGTACATAAACCCTATCATTCCTCTGAACAACACGCTTGACAGTAGCAAAATTCCTGTCGCAGGGCAAAAAACTATGGCCTCTGTTCGGAAAATATTGTTGTATCACCTTGAAACGCCCTGACTTTGAATGGAAGAGAGTACTAACTCCAGGAGTTATTTCTTTCTTCCACTCAATGAAATATTTTCCACCTCGTTTCAGTGGCAACCAATACTGGAATTAATTCCTTCTTCTATTCATAAATGCTCTTAGATTTGTAGAAAAAAATGGCTATCTCAGTTAAAAATGACCAAAACTTGGAGTTATTTCGTTTTTCCACTCACCGATTCATTTAGTTTCGATGTTCTTGTTGCAATAAACACAGTCTTGATCAGATTCTAGCGACAACATATCGTGACCCTTCCTGTTAATAGTATCTCATTGTTTAAATACTTTAGATATTTTCACCTTTTGGATGTGTCTTGGTGTTGCTTTAACCTTTCTCGCTATTATTGTTGGTAAATAAGTAGTAAATCATTAGTATTTAGTTAGATACTTTTTAGATTTACAAGAAATCAATGTTTCTATAATAAAAACTTGCCTTTTGCGTAATAACACAAATATCATCCACTGCAGATATCTTTATTTTCTTCTAATAATTTGATGTGTTTAGTAAATCACAAACTTTGTAAAGATTTCCTGATAGTAATTTCGCTGTGTTGTTAATCAAAGTTACGTAAAGTGTTTTTATTAAAAACTTTCGTATTTATTTTAAACAGTGGCAGAAACTTGTACAAAGATGTTCGGAAAAATCCGGATTGAAACTTGTGTCAAACATTGTCCAGTGTTGAAAGGAGGCTAAAATGACTTCTTTGCATGTCACCATTGACAACAAAAGTTGTCTATTGTTTAGCTAAACAATGCCATCATATCTCCTTGGTGATGAAAAGCTGGGCTCTCTGTCTCACTATTTGCGCGTCTGTGTCTCCGTCCTTGCCATTATCAGAGTCTCTTTATGTATGGCTCGATGCGGCATTCAGAACATAACAATAGGAAATGCGGTGACATTTTTATCGTGTGTACATAGAGGATAAAGAATCCGCTGCATGGGTTGGCAATCACTGAATGTCACATACACGGTTTTGTTGTTTTCTGCCACATTTGCAAAATAAAAATACAATTTAAATACATTTCTTAAAAGATTTCGTAACATTCTTATAGGATTTTCAAGATAAGTGTCGTGGGCGACCTCTATGTTTGCATATTTAAAAGAGATTTTTGATTAGCAGCTAATTGTAAGAAAAACATTTTATTTAAAACGTATGATAGCGTATCATTATTGTTGCGTTTTTAAATGTGTAAAAAATATTTAATTTGCGTTTCAAGAGTAGGGAAATCAATACGTTTTAAAATCGTGTTCTTTATCAGCTGAAGAAGTACATTGGTATAATTGCGTTTTGCATAGCAATTTCTCCTTTAAAAATTTTGAGTACTTGATTTATTATGAATGGATTTATTAATCGCCCACTTAAAATTTGAATTCAGCAAGTTTCGCCTTAATTTTGGGTACTTTTTCGTCTAAAATCTAATATAGGAGATAAATGATGTGCATGTAACCAGAGAGTCGAATCGGAACCGAACCGAAAACCGAAATTAACCTGTATTTTCAACAGAACCAAAACCGGAACCGGAACGAAAAACTGCAGAATTTAAAAACCGAAACCGGAACCGGAATGAAATTTTATTTACGGTTAATTTCGGTTAAAACGAAAAAATATAGTAAGGATAAATTTCGGTTATATAGGGTGTTCGGAAATTAGGGCCGAATTTGAATTTGGCGGCATTTTTTCACATGACGGTTGAGAGCCGTGACTTTATATTTTTCGTTATCTGTCATCATTCAGATTATCAACCTAATAGCGGTTTTGTGGTAAATATTGTTGTTTGTTGTTTATTTTCGTGATGGCGCAGATGATAACTGTGCAACGCATTCAAGTAATAAAAAGTTATTACAAAAACAATGAAAGTCCTACAGCAACCGTTTGTGAGTTGCGCGCGATACTCGGACGTAATATTGCTCCAAACGAATCATCAGTTCGTAAATTGATCCGAAAGTTTGAGACCACGGGTTCTGTGACAAACGCCAAAAGAACGGGACGACCGCGTTCTGCTCGGACCGAAGAAAACATCGCTGTTGTGCGTGACAGCGTGACCGTAAGCCCCGAAAAATCAGTTCGCCGACGAGCTCAACAGTTGAATTTGTCATCATCTTCACTGCATAAAATCCTCTCGAAAGATCTGAAAATGCATGGCTACAAGATTCAACTAACACAAGAGTTGAAGCCTGCTGATCATGGTAAGAGACATCGATTTGCTCAATGGGTCTTAGCTCGACAAGCGGAAAACGAGAACTTCACAAAAAAAATTAGTTTTTCGGATGAGGCGCACTTCCACCTCAGTGGATACGTTAATAAACAGAACTGCAGAATTTGGGGTAACGAGAATCCGCGAGTGAGTACGGAACATCAAATGCATCCACTACGCGCGACTGTGTGGTGTGGGTTCTGGGCAGGAGGGGTGATCGGGCCGTTCTTCTTTGAAGATGACGAGGGAATTGCTGTCACTGTGAACGGCGATCGTTACAGAAACATGCTTTCTGACTGGTTTTATCCAACTTTGGAAGGTATGGGAAATATTGATCTTTGGTTTCAGCAAGATAGTGCTACCTGTCACACATCCCGCGAAACGATCGCTCTCCTGGGTGAAAAATTTCGTCAAAAAGTCATCTCTTTGCGTGGTAACCAAGAATGGCCTGCCAGATCATGCGACCTTACACCATGTGATTTCTTTTTGTGGGGATTTATTAAATCAAAAGTCTACGTTAACAAACCACAAACAATACCCCAATTGAAGGCCGAGATTGAAAGGGTTATTAACGGCATCTCGCCAGATGTTTGTGAACGCGTCATCGCGAACTTCAATGAACGGATTACTCAATGCTGCGACTCTTTGGGTGGTCATATGGCGGATATAATGTTTCATACTTAAATAGGAGATATTACTTAACATGCTCATAAAAAAAATAAATTCAATTCCCATTAAAACCTAAGTTTTATTGCATCTTACAATTCGTCCCCATTTTCCGAACACCCTTTAGAAAGGTTCAATTCGTTTTCGCTTCATAATTTTTTTTTCGATATCTACAACAATAACGGAGATATAACCACATTAGAAATATGATTTAAAAAAACAGTTTTTCGCTAATAACTTAAAAACAGGTTCTGGGTTTGCCCTAAAAAATGTAGATTTTTGGTAATTTAACCGCATAGCTATCCTGAATATTAAGCTAGATAACCGAACCGAAACTGAACCGGAACCAAACCGAAACCAAATTTAAATTTTCAGCCAAACCGAAACCGAAACCGTAAACCGGAACGAAATAAATTTCGGTTTGACTCTCTACATGTAACTTTCCACTTATTTGATAATACAAAAATGTATGTTGTTTGGAAATAATACTCGATTTACTACTTAAAAAAAAAACCTTCTGGAAAAGTGTGGTTTTCCTTCAAAAACCTGTTCAGATTTCTAGGCGGTAAAAAATAATAAGTCAATTGTATCTATATTTGATGGGCAAGATTGAGGTTCCAAAAATTGAGGATAATATTTGTTAAGATAACGTGTGTTTTACCAACTACACTACTACATCACTGCCAAACTAGGCGAGTGCAACAGGTGCTATAGCAGATGATGCAAAATTTGAGAGTAATAAATCAATATTTACTTTCAACAACAGTAAATTTATTATATGGAATATGGTAATTTAAGATTTTCTGGTTTTATAGAGTTGATTTGTATAAATAGAGTTGCAGTAAAATTGTATGGGCGGAGTGCAAAAGAGCCGGTTAAATTAATAAAGTTGCTCAAAATACACATAAAAGAAGCATTAACAAATTAAACATTGCCAACTTTTTGAGAAAACTGCAAAAAGCTAAAAGATGACAACATTTTCAAACCAAAAATATTTTACTAAGTTACTATTACAGAGCATGATGGAAACATTAATGTTTTCGTGGTTAAATGCTTGTCGAGATGCAGACCAAACATAAATTATTTAAAAATATAGTCCATCGCAGTTGGCTAAAGCTCTAAATCACTAATGTACTGGTTCTTTATTGATATTTTCATAAATAATTTGGGGCAGCTTAGGAATTGGCTCACACGTTTATGGTTACTGGTAATATGGTGATAAATATTGATGCTACGTTTGGAGTTTAGAAAAAATTAGAAACTGAAAGTGCTCAAATTGCAGCGTAAAGAAACATGAATTAATTTTCGGTAAAAAATATAAGGAAGTTCATCTTTGAGCATCTCAAAATTAGCATGGGATTTGCCGTGTTACGTTCACTGATGCAGCATCCGGTGTATAAGTATTATTTTTCTACGACCACTAATGTAAACGACTCTTACCGTACAACCTGCATGGTGAGTCCTTACGCACGGTAAGCAAAAAGCACAGTTTTTTTTTTTAGAAATGAACAAAGTAGACCCACGTCAAACACTTTCCTGCATGCCTAGTAAGTGAGTTATAACGCACGGTAAGCAAAACGCACACTTGTCTAGAAATGTCAAAGTAGGCTTACGTTAAAATTGACAAGACGACGTAATAACATGTGTATATTAGCCAAAAAACCGTTAAAATCGTAGGTATTATGTGTTCGTAGAAAAAGCAAGCCACATAACACGAGTTGTTAAGTAATTACGCACTCGTAGAAATACGCACTCCGTGCGGAACTTTTCCACTCGTGCGTAATATGCTTCTTACAACTCTTGTTATGTAATGACAATTTTATTGTAACAATAGTTCAAACTTTTAAAATAAATGTAAGTGAAAACGTATTAAAACTACTTCATGCAAACTTTGTTTTCTAAAGTTTCACAAAAGTAATACTACCTTAACCCTTAACGTGTGCTATTTTAATTTTCCATTCAACTCTTCACTATGTTTAAAACGAAATAAAATGCAAATGGCATTGCTGTTAAATGAAAACTATTCTGTCCTCGTCATCTTCGACTGCAGTGCATCTCCGTCAAAGCTATTGTTCTCCTACTATTGTTCATAATCAAATGAAAACCCATCTGTATCAACTCCGCTCTGTAGACAGTTGATCTTTTCGATATTGAACTTGATCTATCCAAGAAGCGAGTACCAGCAATCTGGCCATTTGTACATATGCTTAAACGAATGGATTAGAATTCAGATTTTGCTAATAAAGATGTTACGTAATTCTTGTGTTTTTGTGTGCGTGGGTTTAACAATAATTGGGTTTTCAACGCATATCAAACTGAGACTTAAAACTAATGAACTGTGACAGTTTTATATATATATTAGTAATTGTTTTAAATTGGTGTGAAATACCTTGACTGTTTGTAGCATATCATAATTGCGTTTTAAAAAGGCCATTTAAATGGTAGTAGTACGATTAAAAAATGTAAAATCAGATGGCAAATATTCTTATCTCTCCAATCAAATAAACATTTGAATGTTTTCAGTAACATTTCTTTTAAAAAATATGGTATCAGATCAGTAGACCATGCAAGTAGTTTTTTTTTGGTATTAGCGTTAGTACTTAATTAATTGTATATAAGAGATTAATATAAAAACTTCATTTAATGAAAAAATGAAAAAATGGCCGAGAGGAAAGAAATTTTCATCAAACGATGAGGTGATTGCCGAAACAACTGCCTATTTTGAACAAATCATACTATATGGACAGGATAAAAAAAGCTTGAGCATCGATGGACTAAGTGTATAGACCTCAAAGAAGACTACGTCAAAAAAAAATGTTTATCCCAAAAAAAAATAAATATTTTTTTCTTCATTTTTGTACGGACTTATCGAACAACCCTCGTTAAGTGCCTGGCACATGGTACATAATTATTTGTCAATGTAGGATAATTGTGCTACTAACTACTCTTAGGAATAAATTAAGTACAAGAAATAATAGGAAATTGATATGTGGATCTAAAAATAAATGGCGTTAAGTGGGAAGAATATTTCCACCGCAATATGTTAACCCTCTTTGGTTAACTGACTGGCACACCCCAGTCAAGCCACACATCAGTTTAACAAGTGATGGTGTAAACATAATCAAGACGGCTTTACATAAGGGTCCATCACCCCAGTTTCATTAAATTGACCTCTTTTGGTAATAGATTGAATTTAAATAAAATGCGTTATGTGTACTACAATGCGTTGTAAATAATTAAAAAGACAAGCAATTTCTAAATCGTAGCTGATACAGGATAATTCATAAAGAAGTGAGTTACCTATTGTATTAGAGTACTGTGACATGTATTTTTTCCATACATTTCTGCAATACCAAGGTGCATCACAACAATACTATAAAATTCTAATAAATGATACAAATAGTAACTATCATTCGACATTTAATTAGTTGTTTTTTGTTTTTATTTTCATAGATAAGTGATGGGTAAAATACAATTTTTCTTTATTTTGTGACTTATTTATAAAAATAGATTTAGCAAGTAATATCTCATTTAAAAGAGAAAAAAAAACATAAACTATTTCATAGCCAACTTCGCGGCCCAAAAGAAATAACGAAATTATGGGTATTATATCAAAACTGTAAAGTAATAAAAAAATCTAAAATAACAGTTACATTCTCAATTAAAAAGTATTTTTAGAAAGTACTAATAAAATTAATCTAATGAATAAAATAAAAAAATTGAGAGAAAAAAGAAATTCGACATTTTCATAAATTTTTGCTATAACATCTGAAGTACGAGAAATTTTGTACTTTTAAAAATTGATTGTACCTCTTTTTGTAGCTAGGAATAATTAAGCTAATTTAAGCAAACTTGTATCTCTTATAATAAGCGAGATCCTCATTTTTATCTTTGACACACTGCATATTAAGCAATTTGTTTACGTTTTTCATGAAAATTTCTTAATTATTGGAGACTTAGACCCTAAAATGCGCCAAATTTAACACAATTATTTAACAGACTCACCAAATCCACATTTAATGTTTTTATAGAAGTTATCAAAATTGACTTAATATTTCTAAAATGTTTGCTTCAAAAAGGTTGAAATTTGACACACACCTTAAGTCGTATATTATTTAATTTTTCTCACAGAAAAACTGCCATTATTGTACCAACCCAGTGTCGTTTTGGTGTTAAAATTAACACTACATTTTGCAGAGGGACAAAATGTAGTGATACATTTAGGATAACAATACAAAGTTTTATTCTTTTAACAACAAATTAAGGCTTTCTTAAACCAATTTAAAAAAGAACTACTGCGTGCTTACAAATAGCATAGTCATTATTCATCTTTATTACGCTGCGTATTGGTGAAATAAAAATCTAAATACGCTTTGAGCTTTACGATAATCAAGCAGGCAATTATTTAAGACATTTGAAAAGCTTCCCCAGAGATAACAAACGCATGCGCTTCTGTCTATTGTAACTCGGTTCTTTTGTTGCATTATCTGCATAAATCCCGTAGTGCTTTTCATCCCACTATTATGTCTATCCACTTGCATATATTTACCCCATAAAATACATGTGGAACAATGAACATACGAGGGTGTTGCAGCAAGGGAGAACTTTAAAGATATTCTATCAAAGTTGTAAATAAAGTTATTTGGTGGTTTTATATAGTAAGCGCATATAAATCCCCAATAAAATTTTAATACGCTGCCGCAATATGGAAATTTAATACATGTTTAATTGGCAACTTTATGGATATTCAACTACAAAATTTTGCAAATTAAGATTTTATTTCCTTTCTTTGTCATGTGCTCAAATAAATGTAAATTGACTATTGACTAGCAATTTTGAAATAAAGCGCTGATATAAATGGAAATTAATATAAGAACTTAAAAAATACTATCTACAATACACCTACAAAGTCCAGTCTAATGTAAGTGCGATATGCAAAATAAGTAAGTTTATTACAGCCAATCAAACACAAAACTTCTAATACAACATTTAATTGGGTCAAAGTGAAGTCTATAAAACGTAATTTTGTGAGAATATACAGGGTGGTCCACATAGAAGGGCCACTATTGGGATCTCATAAACGGTAAGAGCTACAAAGAAGCTTAAATTAGATAAATTTTTCCATTTTCTGAGACCTATTCATCCTTGCCATTTTAGCTGTTTTTTTTCTATACCATGGATTATTGGTTTTTGCTTTAGTCTTTTCTGTATGTCTTTATTTTCACACTTGTTTCTTTTAGTTTTTCCTGCATATTTTCTTAAAAATTTCATTTAAACTGCCGTAAGTCTGATTTTATACCAACCATTCAGTAAAATTTTCTTAGCGTAAGACCTAATTGTTTCCTTTTAGCGAAGATGTGTGAAAGGCTAACTTGGTATAGCCTTTTATTTAGGGATATTCCAAGATATTTCACATCTTCACTTTGTGGAATTTGTTGGCAGTTTAACGATACTGGCGGACATTGTTCTTTTCGGGTGGAGAATATTATATGTGCACTTCTTTTCGCTTATCTTGATTTTCCACTTTTTTTTAACCACTTTTGCACGTACCTAGTAAAGATTTTCCTGCAATAGTTCCGAAGCTGTAATTGGATTCCTGTTTGACGCTAAAATTGCGGTTTTATCAGCGTATGTTGCAGTGGTTATACCAGGAACTGTTGTTGGTACCTAAATCAAATGTACCAATATAACAAATATAATATCGGACCAAAAACGCTTCCTTGAGGAACTCCCACATAAATTGGCTGCAGATCTGTATATTCGTTTTCGAACTTAACTCGAAATTTTCTGTTTTCTAGATAATCTTTGAGAAAGTGGTTGAGACAAGGTAAATTTCTTCTTATTATCCGATCCTCTTGTAGCTTATTTCCTACTTCTTGATTTTTGTCTTTAGCTGTGTTCTCTTTCTTCTAATTTTTGTCTCACTTTGTTTTTCCATGTCAAATGTAATTGTATGGGTTATTAATATTAAATGGTCTTTTTTAATTTTAAAAAACAAAGGCAATTAATCTTTTATTTTTATAAATTTCTGTGATGTAGTAAATTGTGTCCTGGTTACGTGTGTCGTCAGTTAATTTAAAAATTAATTTAATAAGCGTGACAGTGTCGACATTTTAGTGCAATGCACACTTGTGAAATTATATTATTTCGCCAGTATTAGTTTTGTAAATAAAAATCGTTAACAAAGCTGAAAAGAACCAATTTTATTATGTACGAACGTATGAACCTACTAAACAGGATCCAAACGCAATAAGCTTAAAGTTATTTTTGGAAAGTATACGTTGGTTTTTAGAAGCTTAGTATAATTTTCATGATAATACTCGAAAAAAGCACATTATATTGAAATGCCCTTCAAGCTCTCTTACATAAGCGGAAACTGTGATAAAGCATCTGATCGCCGCTCCCGCATTTATAATGAAACAAAAGGCATAGTGATGTAATTAAAAACTGCATTCATCTGTTTGTCTTCCCCGAACAATTGAAACAATACGTTTTTTACTGTGCTCTTCTTTTGTTCGGCCATGGCTTGCTGTGATTGTGATACTCAGCCACAACACTAGTGCTCTGACGTATACAATACTTTTTTGTTTTTGAATATTAATGGTCTATTTTTCGTGTTTTTTAATTTGTTTTTCAGACTAAGCTAAATCGGATTGGCTTATTGTTAACTCTTCTTTTATATTTGTTTTTGTCAAAGATATTTTCATTTTATATAATGTTAAAATAGTTGAAAAAATTACTCTAAAATTAATCTTTAAAGCAATTTTCAACTTCAACTGAAAGGGAAACTTGTTGTATTATTATCATCAATATTTTAGATTTATAAATTTAAAGTAATAGCACAAAGGATAACCGATTTCGTCTTTAGATTTCGTAGTGGAGAGTTCTTGTACTAGTTCGTTAAAATTATTGTTTAACAAATATACCGTAACCGACTCTTGGTTGCATTTACGCTCTGAATTTGCAGAATTATTAAACAAGGCGCCGAAACATTAAATAGCATTTGTTACGACTTATTTGTGCACAATAGGTTTTAAACTGATAAACTGCAACATGAGGGTAATTTTTGCGATCGCGTTGGCTATGAAACCATAAGAGATTAAACACAATTCTTCTATTAACCAATGCGCGCATCCTGTGCGAGTAAAAAGGTGGAAAGTTTTTGAAAAAATCTTTAACGGTTCCGCAGAAAAATGCTAAAAAGGAGATTTGGTTATAACAAATATACCACAGCTTTTCTAAACATAGCGCTTTTCGTTTTTCCCCGGAACCGTTTCAGATATTTTCAAAAACTTTGCACTTTTACTTGTGAAGGATGCGCGCGTTGCAGTGGTGTAGCTAGGGTGGCGGGGGTGGGGCAGTCCGCCACGAGCGGCACTTTTTTTTTGGGGCGGCAATTTTAGTGTACCCAAATACCCAAAAGGGGTAAATTTTAAAATCTCGGGGTATAAAGGAACAATGAAAAATTCACATAAAAAGAATTCTTATCGAAGTTACAGGGTAAAACGGGTTAGCAGAACTGGCTACACTTAAAACCCGCCCCCTTGTAACGACATAAATTCCAAGTAATAACATTTACAAACCATTCAATAAAATTGTGAAACATTTCATTTATTTTAGGCATTAAATTCCATGCAGTTTAAACTCTTATCAAGGACAAAAAACCATGCCAAAAATGTCTTTAAAGTTTTTCTCTATCTTTTTGTTTAAACGAGATATTTAACATTTTTGAAAATTGCCAAAAATCGGCTTTTGGCTATATATCGAAAATTAAAAAAGATATCAAAAATCTATTTACGGCAATGAATTTCTCTCAAAAAAAGAAATCGAGACTACGTACTTTTTTTTTTTTTAATTTCTGATAATAACCCTGTATGGGCATCGAAAATAGGCCACCCTGTACACACATAAACACCCTCCTGGGCTTAGCCATTGGTGTCCGGGATATTTTTCAAGTTAAAATTGGAGTCGCTGTCAAAAGATTGAGAAGCGCTGGAGTAAAATTCGGTTTAACCTCACTTCTTATTTAAAAGATTGGGGTACCTACATTGGTATGTTATGTACGAAGAAAATGAAAAATTGTTCGTTTAATTATTAATTTTAATGTCAATAATACACATTCTGTTGCTACAATTTCACAAACAGCTTAATTTTACAACTAGCAAAAACAAACATTTATTTTAAACATATAATACATAAATAATTATTCTCTGTATTTAAAAGGCACTTAATGGCATTTGCAATGCATTTTTGGCTTATAACACGCAATAGACTAGAATAATCAGTCGAACATGGTAAATACCTAAGCTTATTTAAATTATTTAACAACATTTGTCCTTAACTAGTACTTTTGATTGAAATTTATCACGTTATAATAAAAGAATATCTTAAATAAAACACAATACACGCTTAAACCAAATAGAAATACACATGCAACATATTTTTAATTAATAGTATATTACAATTTAGTCATATATCGAATAATTAAATAATAATAGAGATCGGTATAATAAAAAAACGAACTCAGAGTTGTTTAAAAGGCTATTAAAATAACAGCAGTAAAAGCTGAGCGGCCTATAGATAACAAACTTCTTTGAATTGGCAGTCCGGAAAAGTACATGTTGTTATCCTATGATGCGGTGGTTGGTTGTTGTAGATACGGGATATTTGTGACCTGTTTTTAAAAAAATTACAAACTCCTGGAGAGATCTCTGCGTATTTAATAAAATTTCCTCGAAGATTGGCACTCAAGTCTAAAATGTTTCTTTTTCCATAATTTATTATCTGACGTCTGTCCAGTGCTGTTTTCGTTTTAGGTTCAGGTTGTGTTCTTATTATGGAAATCTAACCACAAAAAAAGCATTTTAAAAATTTAATAAACAGTTTTGCTCGTTGTGTGATGTTTGAAGAACGAGGCACTTGTAAAAACTATGTTAAACGCCTATGCAAGTCGCATAGATTTAGTTATACAACTTCTCAAATCATAGCGCTTTTACAGGGGTTACGTTTTTGACGTTTTTCTCCGGAACCGTTCAAGATTTTTCCAAAAACTTTGCACCATTTTACTTGCAAAGGATGCGCGCATTGGTAAATAGAAGAATTTCGATTTTTCTCTGACGGTTTCATGACCAACGCGATCGCAAAAATTTCTTTTATTATTCAACTTTTCAGTTTTTTTCCCTATTTTCCCGAAGGAAATGGCCAGTGCACGTATAACTCGGCAAAACATTTAGTTTTGATGTTCTTGATGCAATAAACCCAGCCTTGATCAGATTCTAGCGACAACATATCTTGACCCTCCCTTGTTACTCTACTCTACATAGTTACTAAACGGGGTTTTGTTTACGGTATTAAATGTTATTATTCATATAGGCGGTATATAATGCAAAATAGGTACCGACGCTTGGGCGTCTTTTGCTAAAATTTACAAAAACGACTTCTACTATGTTAGCTTAACATGCCTAGGTAATTTTAAAACCATGACCGTAATAATTTTCTAGTTATAGTATCTTATACGGGGTGTTGTCTTGCGGTGTTAATGTTATAATGCATATATGCGGTTATATTGCAAAAGAGGTACCGACGCTTGAGCGTCTTGCTAAAACTGAAAAAAATTGCTTCGACTATGTTAGCTAAACAAGCCCAGGTAATTTTAGAACCATGACTTTAATAATTTTCTAGTTATTGTATCTTATACGGAGTGTTGTCTTACGGTATTAATGTTATCGTCCATATATGCGGTATATATGGCAAAAGAGGGACCGACGCTTGGGCGTCTTTTGCTAAAATTGACAAAAACGGCTTTGACTAAGTTAGCTAAACATGCGCAGGTAATTTTAGGACCATGACTTTAATAATTTTCTAGTTATTGTACCTTTTACAGGGTGTTATAGAGGGTGCTTTTCACAAATAAATTTTTCCTGTCATTGTGTTTGACACGTTTCCCCTGTCGACGTTTTACGTACCTTTTGAGGTTCCATGAGCCCTGGTTTAGAACCCCTGGTGTACTGAAAATAATTTTAAAAATATCGTTCACCTTTTCAAAAAATTTATATTTCAAGACAAAAGGTGAAAGTTCACCTTATTAAAATTATTTTTAGTGACCCTTCCAAGCTTTCGCATTTTCGCTATAAGCTATAAGTGTAATATA
Source organism: Elmis aenea (assembly GCA_947652605.1). NCBI lineage: Eukaryota > Metazoa > Arthropoda > Insecta > Coleoptera > Elmidae > Elmis > Elmis aenea. The sequence goes on from OX393580.1 coordinate 5,812,930, forward strand.
CCTAATAAATAATGTCGTTCGCAAACACAGTTTTTCAAAAATGAAACATAAGTTTAGGAACTAGGTCAGCAGTTCTCAACCTTTAAATTACCGTGTTCCATTGGAAAAAAAAACAAACTTGGAAATTTTGGTACCACCACCATACACAAAAATAATTCTATCACGGCATATTATAATAAGTTGTAAAGATTGAGGATCTGGCAAAACGTATCAAATACAATATATTTCGCGTACCACCTACTTTTTCCTAAAGTACCACCAGAGAATCGCTGATCTTTGTCATAAGATTCACACAAGCGTGTATGAAGTAATAAGATTAAGATTTTTTTCACATTACCTCCGTTCTATTCATGTAAAATCTTCCTTCTGGTCGTTGAGGATAAAAATGAGCGTTAGAGTTGGAAGGAAGCGAAATTATTCCTCCTACGTTATGACGTCTGATTTCACCTTGGGGTTGCTCTCTTGGTTGTGGGTAAAAAGGGACACACGAGCTTGGAGACGGTGAGAATATTCCACTCTCCGTCGACCTATACGATTCTGTATCTGAAGATGTTTCACAATGATCGTTCGAGTTTGCCAAACGCCCGTCTAAATTAAGTTTACAGTAAAAGTTCTTGTAAATTTCTAAAAAATCGTCCAACATTAGGTCAGGCTCTGCTTCAATTACACCTGATAAAGCCATAGCTGCAATAAGAGACATTGTCCTGAAAAACAAAAGCATTTATTACTTTACGGAACGAGAAAAGTCTTTTTTTTACTTATTTTAAGTAACATTTTTTACCTAAGAAATAATTTTTGGGTGAAAATATTATCGAATTTCTTGGAGTACAGATTACCTTAGTACAAAGAAAGCGCTCTTCAATAATAAGTATCGGGTGGCCAAATAAGAGTGATACAACTTTAAATTTAAATTATTTTTATACCAAATGAAAAATACCAGATATTTTTTTATAATACTTTATTTAAGCTTGGCAATTATGTATGGAATAAAACATCTATCAAATGTCCATCTCTGCATAACAAATTCGAGCTCTTTTCATCGCGTTTTTCATCACATTTTCGCATATTTCCGGCGGTATTCCACTTACAGCGTCTCGAATATTCTGCTTTAAGTGTTCAAGATTCATCTGTCTGTTAGCATAGACACGTCCCTTTAGATAGCCCCCACAGAAAAACAGCCAGGAGCTGTCAAATCCGTTGATATCGGGGGTCAATCAGTGTCACCACTTCTTGAGATTAATTGACCTGGAAACATCCTTCTCAATGTTTCGATTGTGTCTCGTGCTGTATGGCTTGTGGGCTCCGTCTTGTTGAAACCACATGTTTTCCAGGCGCAATTGATTCATTTGATGTAACAAAAAATAGTCAATCATCTCACGGTCGCGATCGCCTGTCACAACAGCACCTTTAGCGTCTTCAAAGAAGTAAGGCCCAATTATTACCCCTTCTGGCCAGATTCCACGCCAAACTGTCACACGACGAGGATGCAGTGGTCGTTCGTGGATTAACGAAGGTTGCTCCTCGCCCCAATATCGAAAATTTTGTTTGTCATTTGTCAACAAATCCACTGAGGTCGTAATGGGCTTCCACTCATAATGATTTTTTGATGAAAATCTGGGTCGCCTTTCAATCCGGTAATGATCAAATTATTAAAGTTACTTAGGCGTTCATGGTCCTGAGGTTCAAGTTTTTGAGTTGACTGAATCTTATAGGGGAAAAGACCCAGATCTTTATTCAGAATATTCTGTAGACAGGTCCTCTTGAATCCCAGGTGTTGAGAACGCCGCCTGGTAGACAATGTCGGATCTTCGGCTACATTTTCACGGGCACTTACAATATTCTGCTCCGGACGAGCACTCCTGGCGCGATGAGGAACTGGTTTATGTGTTACAATCTTACAATGCCATGTTGCTCAAATTTATCCACTAAACGAGCTGTTGTTAGTCGCGAAGGTAAGTTGTTTCTTCCGAAAATAGGACGCAATTTTCTAAGACTGATTTGGGTAGAACGTTTTGATAATTAAAACACGTTGCTCAAGCGTAACGAATTTGCCGCATCTACACCAATTAATTGTTATCAAACAACTGTTAAATTTGGCTCTGAAACAAAATGGCGGCAAAATAAAGTTGTATACCTCTAAGTTGGCCACCCGCTATATACATAGTGGATTTATTACGCTTATAAGAAACCACTATATTTTATAAAAATTTCTTTAAGAGAGCCAAGCCGAAGAGGAAATCTTGCAACCCTTTGACTAGTTATTTAAAATGAACGTAAACTTAAATTTTTGTGTACATTGAATAATGGCGACATCTAAAAGTAATCATGATGAATGTTCAATATTTTGATTCCTGTATATTTAGGGAATGATTAGCACACGGAATAAAAACCGCACTTGGGCTATGTTCTGATTTGAGATCTCGGGGCCTATTTGGGGCCCTTTGGCATTCCGCTTACCGATTAATCCGCCACCGGGGCCTTACATTGTTTAACCTAACTTGATCTTAAAAAAAAAAACCTACCAATTTCACTGCCCCGATCCTCGTGTTTTCTCTAAAAGGCCCTGAGTGTAGCTACACTTCCAACTTCATAGTGTATCAGTTGCAACAACTTCGCCATAAGACAAGTCACCAATAACAATGTGTTACTACTTGTGTTAATTTATTCGTTATATTGGCAAAACTTTCTCCCAATAAAGAATTGACCGTTACAGAGTTAACAAAAAAAAGTAGTTAAATATAATTCAGTGCGAAAAAATTATCTGATTGAATAGAAAGTAATGTTCAGTTACCAAATGGCCGGATATTTACCGAAAAAACACCAGATAACCTAATACATTCCATATTTTAATGTTTTGATTTAAATTCAAGTTTTTACAAAAGGGTGTACCTCGTGCGCTGTGATTTGTTATTTTGCGAATAATGGTCAAATTATATACAGGTACGAGATTTTTTTAAAGTACTGTAGAGTTTTTGTTTTGAAATCGTGTGTTAGTATCTTAGTTAAACTTCAAATTTTAAATTACTCGCGCTTATAAAATTTTCTAGAGGTTATATGTGATAAAAAAAATTGTTATCAATTGCATGTTATTTATAAATAACAAATAGGTGCTCACCTTTAAAATCGATGTATGTGTTGTTTTTTGTTATTTTTCTTAATTATTTAGCAGTAAATGTTGAAACTATAGTACCCACATAAACACAACTTTTAAACCAGAAAAAATTGAATACCACGTTTTAACCTACTAGAGCGCCATCTCTTACCGAGAGTCCTATTTGGTGTTGCAGTTCCGAACCTAGCAAAATGCGACTATACCCATTTTACAGTGCAGCAAGAACAGAAAACTGTACAAGTCGGTAAGCCGGTAATGTAAGGGTCTTGTTTATACCGCTCAAGTTTCTAAAGCTTTCCGCTAGATGTCGGCAGATAATTCAAGAAAATTAATTTTGTGAAAAATTAAAAACTTTAAAGCTTTATCTGGACGCTTTTCAACGTGATTTATAAAAACGAATGTTAACAAAGTTTTAAACTCAAATTTGGTTTAAAGTTGTAATATCTGTCAGGGTGTCAACTCTTAAAATAATTAAACAAGAATAATTTTTGTTTAAATTGTTATATCAAGTTAATTTTGGATTTTCGATTATTTAAACCGGAAACAGATCAATCTTTGTATAAATAAGAAAAAGCAGGAGCTTGCCGATTGGTGTATACCAGGTGGGCGGGTCCGGTCAACAGTCGTGCGCTGATTAATGGATCCGGGCAAGTTCGCTTTGTTTAGACAAATGAACGTACCTATATTTAGCGTTACTACCTCACTCTAATAGCTAATGACTGTTTGATTTACAGCTTAGGTAGGGTGTTTTTTTTTTTTACTACGGCCCTGTCTACTAGTGACGTTTTATGTAAACAATTACTATCGATTTATTCCATGAAATTGGACATATTTTTGGGCACTCAATTTTTAGTTTTATATCTACGACTTTTGTATGTTAAATATACAACAATACATAGATATTGGTTCAATTATATGGATAAAATTCATAACTTTAATACATGTTTTTAAAATAGCAGTAGCTTATTTAAAAACATTAAAGGTTCATGGAATTTACCCTCTGCCTGAGTTATTTATTTACATAGCTCCTGCTTTAGCTAAAACATGTGTTTAAATCATTACCTATGCCAGTGGCGTAACTATAACAGTGTAGTAGATTATTATAACAGTGCTCAGGACACTGGTAGCGTATTAAAGGTTGACAACTTTTCATTTGTTGTCTATTGACCACCAGAGTCAGTGGCGTAGCGACGGGTGACAAGGGGTATCGATAAAATCAGTAACTAAAAAATTCGAGAGTAACAGATACTAAGAAAAAGATGGAGACGAATCAATTAAGATGGCTTGGACATCTACTACGCATGCCAGAAAGTAGATACGCGATAATAGAATGGAAAATGAAGATGGATGTAAAAAGAAATAGAGGAAGACTAAGAATAAAATGGGAAAAAGAAGTGAGGCAGAGACTAGAAGGAAAAGGAGTCAGCTAGAGAGATGTGCCACAATTAGCTAACGATAGGCAGGAGTGGAGAAAGTTAATACAGAAATAGTAAAGCATACCTCGACACCGAAAGGTACAACAGGAACCGATTAAGAAGAAGAAGAAAGAGAGTATCTAAAAACTATGAAGTACTTTAATTTTAAGTTTCTTTGTGAAATTGGTATCACTTTTTTAATTATAGGTGCTTAAAAAATATAATCCTTCGCCTCCACCATTTTTTTTTGGGCAGAAGATGCCGTGCAAAAAACATGTTTTGTTATATATTTTGCCTTGGTTTGCGCCATTAACTACACTTTTCATAGTGTTGTATTGATCAAACCGCAAAATTATACACTTTATTGTCTGACGGCACCTGTCGCACATCAAAAGGTCCAACTTCTGTCGTTCAATTAAAACGTTTGTTGACAAAGTAACACTTTTTTACCAATGGACATAAAACTGGAACTGTTTGCTTTTCGGTTACTGAAAAAGCGACAACGTACTACGCTAGACGTGGCATGTCAAATTGCGATTAGTAACGCGTGAAGAATGGATCCAAGGGTGCCATGATGATGAAATAAATAATCGAATAAACACACTTCACTGAATTAATGTTGAAAGACACGCGATCTGCCACTGTATTCTCTTCTCATTATTGGTGAGTGGGCGAATTTTATATTTACAGGGGAATTTTATTCTAAATTAAAAGTGTGTGAAGCAATTTGTTACATTAAAAGTTTGGAGGGATACAACCTTAAACACTGACTGATAAATACGTGTGTAATAAGTTTGTTTTAATTTGTTATAATTGACTGGTTTGCAATGGTTTACATTGGTTATAATTGACTATGTTGGAATGGTTTTTGGATCGACAGAAAAAAAATTAAAATTAGGTGTTTTGGTTTAGTGCAATATGGGTGATTATTTAATGTTTTCGTTAAAAAATAAAGTTTTTAACGTTCCAGATCTGATCATTATAATATACAGTTAATGTTTTGTAAAGAGTTTTTTTTTTTTCAGAAGTATTGTCTTACTAATATTAATTTTGTTATTATTTTATATTAACTTAATGTTAAATATATTAATAAATGTGTGCATTCGATTTGCACATTTGTTAAAAATAAAACAAAACTGTGTGTGGAGAAATGATGGATGTGTTAGCGGCCATGTGTATAATTCCTAGGCACTCTGTATAATGCAAAGTGAAATTTTTGCAAAGTATGAAATGATAACCTTTACCCGACCCTCATTTACTTTATCAGCAATAGAGGGCCAGGTTAAAGGTTGTTTAAAGCTTTTTTTTATGCTTAGCAGTAAATTAAGTATACTTATAAGATTAATGCCATTATTAGTAAAGTTATTATTTTTATTTGGGAGAAAATAAAATTGTTTTGATTCTTACTAAAATTTTCTAATTATACACTTCACTTAACTATCATTTGACGTTTTATAAAATGCCTAGGTATTCCATATAACGAATAAGTAATATTTATAAGATCATTGTTACTTTATATTTTGCCAAACTTCTCTTTGCATGACACAGAATACCTTGACATTCTGTAGAACACTTTGCAGCTAATTTATTCTTTTCACAAAATCACCCAGAGAAACTGATGAGAGGTTTTAATGTGTTGTTTGTTTTGGGTATTTGTCTCTTTGATCCTTCCAGCTCTGCATTTTTTTTTTTGACGGAAAGTACGCTCATTTTTTATTTGTTTTTTGAAAGTAATAGGGTTTTTCAAAATTTTAATTTTGTTTAGCGTTTTTATTGGTGAAATTTCAAAATCTAAGATGTTCCTACTTAATGGCGAAAAAGGATATTTACATTCAAAGTGTAGAAGTAAAAATGCTTCCACGGTGTAACTTCTTTATATTAAAAGATAGAGCTTTGGTGTTTTTTTAAACGTACCTATAGGAATGTACATACATATATTCATTTTTTATAAAATATTTAGTTTTAATAGTTTATGATTTTTTAAATAGCAACCGATATTTTACGTGTAGGTATATTTTAAAGAGCTTTTTAATAATATAACTAAAATTAACGTCGCGGGTACCAATTGAAAAAAATAATAATAACACAATTAATAATTTGAGCTATGAGCATTAAATGTTTTAAATTTTGTAAAATAAAAAATTCCTTAAATTATTAATAACTTTTTTGTGATAGGAGAAACAACTTTTAATTTCTTATCTATGGATTTATGGTATTCGTTGATATACCTTTGATTTGACAGGCTTCATTTACAATAGTTGTTTACGTAACAAGACCGGAAAGTGGTATGCTTTCAGGTATGCTTTCAGGACTCGCCTACGGCTCGTCTCAAAGCTGTCTGCTCGTCCAGTAAAGACACTTTACGGGTATGTTACGTACAATATTTTTTCTGCGTCCGGCACTGGCACCAAAATCACTATCGCCACCATCCATAATCAAACAGTAACTTAACAAAACTACAGGTGAAAACTCGCTTGGTGGTATAATGACGCTTGTTTGACAGCGCAAATCAGCAAAACAACAAATCACCATGGCAACCAGCTACTTTCCAGCCTAGGCCGGTAAAGACCATTGCATAACAAGATAAAGTAATGAGCATTTTAGTGATCCTAAGGCGTCCAAAAAGGCTTCTCAATATGGCGGATGCATGTTTCCGCTTCTCAGTGGCGTATCTAAATTTTTTTAATATGTATTGAATAATGTAAATACTTGATTTGTTTTGACTTGAGCTTGTTATTAACTTAAATATTTCCTGTTTTGTAGTTGGGGAATTAAAAAAAAACGACAACATACATCAATATTTGGATTGTTTATTATGAGAGTTAAAGAATATGCTGTACAAAAATGCAGGCCACTGATATGACATAGGTACCTTTTTGACAGACCACGTCACATTTTCAATACATGATTACACAAAATATTAGTGTCTACTTACCTATGAAACGTAATCTTTTTATCATTTTATCTTTAATATTTTTTGATTTAGTAAGACTTAGGACAAAAAACTAAATTTCTTGACTTTTTGACTTGTCAGAATCGGCCGCCATGAGAAGCTTTTTATGTCGTCATTTCCGTCGCCGACAAACGCTGCTGTATAATATTAAAAGCTCCTTCCTTATCTTTTTATTCAATGGGTAAAGATAGGGTTGCCAATTGTTGAGTACAAAGAAAGAGAATTTTTTTTTCAATAAATTTATTTTCTTTATAAACTTATTCGTATCCACGTTTTTTACAATAATTATATAAGATTGGTAACTTAAAAACAAATTCTAATTGCACTTATTCGTATACACGTTTTTTACAATTATTATACCTAATATAAGATTGGTAACTTAAAAACAAATTCTAATTGCACATAAAAATTAAAAAATTAAATTTTTGATCTTTTGTGCATTATTAAATCATTATTAATTAGCAAAATTTAAAAAAGAGGACATTTATATAAATAATAAAAAAAGAAAGAGAACAAAAATATTCTCCTAAAAAAGAAAACATGTTCTCTTTAAAAGAGACCTATTGGCAACCCTAGGTAAAGACAACTCATTACCATGGCAACCAGTTACTTTCTGGTCTAGGCCAGTAAAGATGTATTTTCCAGCCTAAATATATTTACTGCTTACGTTTAGTGGAAAAAGCAATGCAATTTTGAAAATGATACATTAATAGGTTGTTTTAATTTTTTAGTTTAAACCATCTATTTTATATGTCTTATTTTGGAAAAAGTATTCCTGTTCTTTTAGTTTGCACTTCGTTCGAACTTTTATCAACTGTTTTAATCATTGTTAAAAGTTGCTTTAAAAATTATGAATTTTATAAGTGATGACTGATGACATAACGAAATACATCAATAATTTTTAACCAAACAAAAAAATTGGCAAACCAGTTACCGGCATTTTCTTTCGCTCTTTTGTGATGATCGTTTGTTCGTTTTTCAATATAACTAAATGCTTCCGGATGATGATAAATAAAAAGTAAACATTCATTTAAAAATGAAATTGGTCTGTTTGAGCTTTGAATGCGAGTAATCAATAAAATTGTAGGTGTGAATGCCACAACATCGAGTCGTGATTTTCTCAAATTGCGTTCATTTCCGTATTGTCCGGATTCTTTTGAACGAAACCGCTTTCCCTTATAGTAGTGCAGGTCATGAACTTAACAATCAATGATATGTTAACAATAGTCGTTACGTCACGGCATCGTAAACATATTTGCATACATGAGTCGAAGCAGCGCCAAGGTGGCTCTGCGCAAGTCTGGCCGTGTTTACACCGACGCCGTGCGATCCAATGGGAACAGTTTAATGGCTGAAATTCCCCTCTGCCTGTACGCAGGCAACTGGTGTTTTACCTCCGTTGGTGTCATGTAATTTACAAAAACTAATTTGTTGAAATTATTACCATAGAGAGATTCATACGCATAATATGTTTGTAAATCTTAAAAAGTTTGCATTTGTATTGCGATGCGAAACAGCACTCGACTACAGATCTAGTTTAAAAATTGCCCGAGACATCTATTTCAGTTCTATTTTGCAAGGATATATTAATTTGTAAAATGACACTAGATCTTTGTGTTTCATTATTTTTGTAAGCAATTATTCTCCTATTAACTAATCAACCCATGAAAAGACAATAACTAACTAATTAGCGCTTTGTCTTGCAAAATGTGCAAATGGTAGTGCAGTGTTTTTCAACCTTTTTAATGTCGGAGCATACTATATACAGGGTGGACCAAATTCGAATGTTTTACCCCGTATCTCGGTTACCGTAATATTTAGCGAAAATTTGATTTCGGTCTCTTGGGCTATTTTTTTGAGAAAATAACGCTTATGCAATCAGATTTTTTCTATCGGATTCCATTTTGGCACTACAGACGAAAATGAAATTTCATCATTTTTGAAAATTTGCTGTTACTTCTTTATTTATTAAATTAGAACAAACCGTTGTAAAGGTTTTTTATATAGATTTTTATGCTTAATTTAAAAACAGAAGTAATTTTTTCTTAGCCACCTTGACTTCACAAAAAACCTTCCAAACTTCAAAGTGACATAACTCTTCTTTTTTTAAGGTAACACCATTATTTTATTTCACTATTCGATAGATGTTTTTCTGCTCTTTAATTTTTATAGGGGTTGTCCTATGTCTAAACCCCGTAGTTGTTGAGATATTCAATACTTTTCACAGCAGTAGCCATTTAATTGCATTTTTATGCACCGAAGTAGGCCGCGCTGATGCGAAACAAATGCCAAAATGTAAGCATGTATCAACTTGACATTTGAATAAGTTTTCTTATTTTTTTAACGTCGAGGCGATCCAGATCCTGGACACTACAGGACTAGTTAAAAGGGCCAAACTTGTTGAGTTAGTTTAAGTAAAAGTTTAAAAGCAGGGACTGTACGGTAGTGTGCACGTTAATAGTTAGTGTACTTATATATTTGCAAACTAAGGACTACTATTGGGTAAACCTTAGACTAATTTTAAACATTATTAATTTAGGCTAGAATTAAACTACTCATTGGTCTCAAAGACCAGATTGCATTGTCATAAACTCTATTAAGGTTTAAATAAATAAAAAAACTAATAATCCGAAGAAATTGAAAATATCTCAAACGGTATCCGAGAAAATTAGGAAAAACTGGAAAAAACGATTTTTGAAAATCGTCTGTAACTCCTTTGGAGTATAAAATATTTCCAATGTATAAAAAATGCCAAATCGGATGGTCATCACTAAGTTTTTCTAGCTTGATTCGTTTTTGCATTTTGACAACCAAATGAGTAAAAAATGCTGGAAGTTAATTAAGCCTGTTAAGAGTCTAAAAACAAAAACGCAAATAAATGAAAAGTTCCCACATCGTTCTATAATATGTAAATCTCATAGTGGGTGTGAAATCGTGAGACAAATCACTTAGCAGGTTTAAAGTAAAATACGATTCCCATGGCTGTATGTCACGATAAGTCCAACAACAATTAATAACTGGTAACGATTAATCCTTCTTGGAATTCTTGGCGTCCATTCATCAAGGATACATAAGCATAAAGAAATAAAATAAGGCAAAAATCAACACAATACCAAACATAAAACAAATGACTCTTAAAAATGAGGCTCCCAGTCGTTCAAAAGCGAGAAATGTGGAGCAATATTTCACGGCGGTTGTGAATTCGTGGAAGTCGTCGCATTCTCCAGGTGTCAGCGTGACTGATGGCCTCCCGCGTCACTTCCTCTCCCAATGCCCTGTACGACACTTGGCAAAAAATAAAATATACCACCGGCTCAATGAAAGGACCCATTCATGTCACCTCACCTGAGGAATGTCGAATTCAGTGGGGGTGGTTCGGTTTTTATTCCTTTTCACTGCGAGTATGTTTGCCTCTTCCACTATTACATTATATACGATTGCTCGGCCAAATTTTGATGGATGGCGTTTATAACGTGAAAAATCGAACGCGTATCAAATGCTTAAATGGATTACAAATGCAAATTCAAGAGTCATCGTTTATTTTAAATTTAAGTTCAACATATATTGAGTTTAGTTTAACTAAGGTGGGGTAAAATACACAAAATTAATTTAAAAGAAAAACCATTTTCCACACCGAATACAACTAACAAACATTAATTTTCAAACTATTATTTAAAATATAAATCACTAACAATCATTTCAATTTTTTTAATTGTACAAGAACTGTCGAATTATACTTCTAGACCTTTATTTCTATTAATAATGTAACAGAAATATACAATGTTGTTTCAAAACTGTGGACATATTATGATTATGCCAGTACACTGTAAAAAGTATTTCTGAAAATTTACCCTGAAAATCATTGGCATTATTAAACCATTGAAAATCATAGTAAATTTCCAATTTAAAATGTACCTATATTTACAGAAGTGATGCTAAATTACTTAACATGTATAAAGTAGTTTTACATTAGAAGATTAATAATTTACATCCAATTTCCATATTCTGGGAGGCAATATTACACTAAAATGGTAAAATTAATGTATTTTAGTAACGTATATGGTAAAATCTATAACGTACAGCAATATTTGGGTAATATTTGATTAGTATTATTACTCCCAACTGAAAAATTCGATTATATTCGATTGATTAGCTTTATTTTGTATTTATTTATTCTGATGTACATTACGTTTAGTGTTTAGGACGAAATGGGCCGTTTAAATGTTTATTTTTTCTGGACCAAATTTGCGATTATGAAATTTAAATATAGCATTGCCTTACATCAGCTACTTTTATATTCTGTATTAATCGTGCATAAAATATTTATCTTACTTTGCAATTAATAAAGTGTAAAATGTATTTGTTTAATGGACGGTATAATGTCAGTGACCGTTGGAACGGTCGACCACCGTAAGACAGACAGACTGATATTTGTGGCGACTTTGATACTGATGCCAAGTCAGGACCTATTAAATTAAAGGCCTTTAAAGGTCAATATTTTAATTATACTTGTAATCTGAGAGCAAATTAACAGCCTTTACCGAACGACCCTCTTTTATATGCTAAACTTTGGCAAACAAATTCTTGCAGCGGTGTGCGTTATTTTAACAGCAATTTTGTTATTTGAAAGTTATATGCTTGTTGTAATTTTGTAATTGAAGAAACCATAAATAAATTAATATATTTGGATGATGCATAGTTGACTGACAGCTGTGATAGACAGTACAATGGGTGTAGGAGGGTAATCGTCCACCGAAAACTTTCAATTCATTTTGGTTATACTGCATTGTTGGTGGTAACCTTGCTCAACACTTCAGGGTTGTTGTCACAAATGTGTTTGTATTGCTCATCTAATTTACGATCTAATGTTTAAATGTAAAAGCTGTGCAAAAAGTTAAATTGGAGGAAAAATTCTTTAAATTGCATCGACATTTAAAATCAAACTTATAATATACAGGGTGTATTAGACAACGTGAAGAACATGGGAATCTCGGAAACCGTTAGAGATAGAACATTGGTTAAATTAGCATAGAAGTGTGTTTTCATGTACTTAACAAAAATCTGGAGTGTAATGGGCGCCATATTACATTTTAATCAGTTGGTAAACTTTTCCATGAACACAATAACTCTTTTTTCTTTTTAAATATGTGTACAAGATATATGGTGTGTTACTGACGAAGTGGCAAAAAATAATTTTAAACAATATTCACCTAAATTAATGAAAGAAACAAAAATGAAATAGCTGAATTTATTTGTAAACTAAGAAATTGGCAAAAGTAGCATTTATTTATACTTTTAGTTACTATTAGCAATTAAACATCTTAAAAAAGCTACTCTTTAGAGTTTAGACAGAGTGAAATAGATTTAAATAAAATATTAGAAAAGCAAATTTGTGAGTGTTTGCTGTGGAAATATATTTGTAGTTTTCTTAAATTAAAGATTTTAAAGGTTTATGATACTCACTTAAAATATCTCTTTATAAAGATACATTTACATTGAGATTACTTAAAAGCCACAGATTTTGAAAAGTAGGATATATTAGTTCCATTAATATTTTAATTATTATCTGTAATCATGCAAAAAAGTATAATCTTGGTAGGTTTATATTGATGTTTATCAATAAAATATAAGAACAATCTATTTTTCCTTAACAATTTTGTGGAGACTTATTATATTGCTAGATGTCTACGAGATCATAAGGAGAGCATATTTATATCTTCACAATATTTTTCATATGGGTTCTCTAGATATTTCTTTTTTTTTTTTTTGTTCCAAAAATGATCTTCTCTATAGAGAAGAGGAATTCTCGATGCTACTAGTGTAGATGTCATATTGTAGGTTTCATATGATTGAAGCAAAATTTAAAAAGCTATCAATATATGAACAATACAGTGTTTTGCTAAAATTAACATTAAAAAAGGGACATTTTTATTGAAACACACAGGCGTTCTTTTTCTGGACTGTTGTCCATAAGCTTTCAAAAAAACATTCATTACAATATAGCATCTTGGAAAGACCAAATTCTCATAAAAATGAGCTCAAAGAGAACACAACCCAATTGTTTTACACTAATCAATTAAGTTTCTACAGCCCAAATTCGGTAAGGAAAAAGCATGAGGTAAGTGTTAACCTTAACCAAAATACAAAATATATGCAGTGCTAATATACACCCTCCTGTTGAAGTGACAAAAAGAAAAACAATTAAATCCATCCCAAAACCATAAAACACCTTTAGCAATGGTCTAGAAAAAATAAAAGTCACTGACAAGAGATTAATATCGTCAAGGTGTATCGGCACCATCGCAAACCGTGTAAGTTTTATGAGTAGTAAATGAATATGAGCGATTCTTTGCACATTCCAGACAGCGGGGTATATTTCTGGGGTGACAGCAGCTTGGGGAGGTTGGCACGGGCGGCCCCATTGTCACGAATTCAGGTAAGGACATTTTAACGTGCACCTGGTGTACCCGGCCTAAGGTAATACCGATCAATGGACACCCGCGCAACAAACTGACAAAACGCAGCTGGGACTGTGATGTGATTACTGAGAAATTTTTAGCCTCAAGTGATTGAAAATAAACGATCCAAATATAGATCGCAAAAAAAAGTAAAGACGTCATCCTTAAGAATAGTTTTTTGTGTTCATTTCAATGAAATTATTAAAAAGAACGGAGTAAACTCACGTTGAGATAAATATAATATAATACAAAGGAAAACCCGAAAATGGTCTGGTTCTCTATACTTTTCAATTATTTACACCGGTTAAGAACTTGACTTCATTCATGTTTAATATTATTATCATCTGAAGATGGACTTATTTAGAATATCGAAACAAGTAATACAAAATAAATTATTTGAAATTTGTGAGTAACAGTCCACTTCTTTAACTTCACCTTGCATTATAAAAGGTGTAAGATTCCTAATTAATATTAGGTTCTTAGAAATCATAAAGAACAGAAAAAATAAATGTGTTTTCTTTGTAAAACTCCTTCCTGATAATGCGCATATTATGCCCAGTTCTTACAAGGGAGGGTCACGATACGTTGTCGCTAGAAGCCTTATGCTTATTGCATCAAGGACATTAAAACTAAATATTTTCCAGAGTTATACGTGCCACTGGCCATTTCCTTCGGAAAAATAGAGGAAACACTGAAAAATTGGTATAAAAAGGTCATTTTTGCGATCACGTTGGCCATGAAACCATCAAAGATAAATCTAAATTCTTCTAGTTACCAATGCGCGCATTTGAGAAGTTGTGGTTAACAAGATCCAAGTTTTCACTTTAAATGTAAGAATTCGTAAATAACAATAATGTTTTTAATTTTTTTGGCGCCAAACTTTAATTTAAAAAAATCTGCAATACCAGGTGTAAATGAACTCTGGCTATTTGAGGTTATAAAAATTAATTAAAATTATACTATTGTACTCAAAATTGCTTCCTCTTCCCAAAAATGTAAAAATATACAGGGTGTTCCATTTAAAATAACAAAGTGATGGTCATTTCCGGCGAAACAGATTTATCTAAAATCAAAACTAAAGAAGAAAAGAGGGTAACAGAGTTCAGTTTAACCTATTTCGTGCAATTTTTTAAAAATAAAAATTCAGTTTCAACGGTAAGTTTTAAGTTTTCGGGGCAAAAAAAGTTGGTACTCTTTCTCATTCACGATCTTCATTCGGAAAATCTTAGTCCTATCAACCGACTTAAGTACCACCAAGTGAGGTTCCCTTGTAAGATAATTATTTAATAGAATCACGATATAAAATAATTATCGGGTTTTGATCCCCAGTTGAGTAGGATTTGTCGATTAAAATTTTCGCAGTGAAAATATAAAAGTGCATATTGTTGATTATATTTTATAAAGTAGAGGCTTTTTTTTTACGATATTTCAAGCTCGAGTTTATCTACAGATAAGTTAGTATGCAGTTCTCGACTATGGACCACAAGAAATAAGCTTCAGTGGAGGAGATATGTTTGAGTATGTTATGCGACATTTCACACGATGCATTAATCAACGTCACGACGAAAAAGGTGGATATCTTTTGCATCATATAATTTTTGTCAACAAATCCTAATAACGTATGAACTACGAACATTTATTTGTTGTTACATCCTTAGGCATCAGGCATACCTAAATGTTTATAACACCGAACGTTTACTACTACAAAAGGATTCTTGAAATGTACTTTAACTTTATTTTTTTTTGCAGATTGGTGACTTGTCATCCAGCGATCAGCAAACGGTGAGTACTCTTAACACTTTTATCGTGTCAAAAAAGTGTCCGAGACTTCATTAAAATGTATTTAAGCTGAAATAAGAAGGTCTTGGCGGTGTAATTGAAAGATGGGATTAGGCATTGTGAGCAACAACAATAGAGTATTTTAGGTTGGGGAAGCGGAAGAAGAAGCTGAGTAGTGTAGCCTGGACAATACGGGGATTAGGTGACTTGAGATGGACTCGAATCCTCAGTCTGTTATTAATATAAATACGGCGGCGGATCACTGGTAGTGTTCTGCTCGTGGTTAGGAAATGGGCTTAGGGGTGTAAGATGCTCTCTTACGTCTTTTGCGTACTGTTTTTATTGCTGTTGTGGGTTTGCATCTCCTTTGCTTCGAATATTATGTTTATTACATACATGAATGTTGATATATCGAGTCCTAAAATAATAGGAGTATTTCATTTAGGTATGTTACTATTATTAAAATTTTACCAAACTTTCGCGGTAGTTCGGCTATTTTTATGCTGGCATATTCTGTTTCTTAGAAGTTTGTGAATATACTAAGGATGTGTTTAATCCAGTAAAAGCATATCGTGTTTTTATAAAACAGAGTTAAATTTATTTTGTATTATCCAATAAATATTTAAAGGTAGACCAACATCCTTCTAGACTTTCCAAATTATGCAGTGTTATTCTGTAATTTTAAATGTATAAATTGATAAACAAAACTGCGACTCATGAAGAGATGAGAGTCTTGAAACTGATATTGCCTTGCGACAAAAGATCCTCCAAAAAATAAGTAGTAATTTTTAATGAAGCTTATTTTTATTAATTAACGAATCACTTAAATATTCCATCAGTTTCAAATATATATTTTATTTCCAAATATTTGAATCATGTTTTAATTAATTAATCAATCTAACACAAAAAGAACTGCATATGAATTTGTATTTTACATATTAAACAATCGAAGAACAAAATATTAATAAATAAAAATTGAACTTATTAATATGGCACCTTTGTTTATCCAGTTCAATTTTTAAAATCGCCAATAGGTGAAGATGAGTTTTTAATTCAAATTTAATTACAAGCTCTGGATGAATAATTTGTGCATTGACCTGAGTAACTCTGAATATTTTTGTGTTGATTAGCGTATACAGCTATAAAAAGAAATTTGCCTGGGAAAACATTATCATCTACAAGGTGCAGATCTGAAATTTGTTTTGCTCATGAAGAGAGGACTACACCTTCAACACATGTAATAAATTAGATTTAATAATAAGTAATAATAAGAAATAGTAAGTGAATACTAATAAATTTTCATGCGTTGTAAAGAATATATTAAATTATTTGAGATTTCAATTTTTAGCGTTTAATTAAGTACAGCTAGCTTTATATTGTGATCTTTTTTTTAATGGCCATTTAGATTAAACTTAATAAATACAACAATATTCGCTATAACTTGCTTATTTTTGAAGATAAACTTTACAACCCATACATCAATAAAATAAATAAAGGCTTATATTTTATTAGTAAACACTTATAACGTACTATGTTTTTATGTTGTAATTGTTTTAAACAATGAAGCGTTTTTATTTGAATTTTGCTGTCGTTTTTAGAAAAGACGGATGCAGTCCGAAAATATTAGTTTATCTCGAATTTCAGAGTTTAGATTTAAAACGAACTGTGTGTGCCCTTAGTATTCAATTTTTGTTTTTTCGACAAGACCCAAGTAACCAGAAACTGTTATCCTAGTAAAACCCTTAATCTTAATAACAGCTGTCTTCGCTAATGTAAGAAAAATGTCGATAACGTACATGAATCCGGTGGATTATTTAAGATGCTGCAAAAGTACAGCCAACAATGTGGATGCAAATAAAAGAAATATAAATGATGCAGTTGCAATGAGCAGGTTAAGAGTATGCAAACAGCGTGAATGGCAGTCCCTCATCAGAATTTCTACAGATGAATCTGCTTCCACATGTGCATGTAAATTGCCAAGCACTTAGCGTATGCAGCGCCTGTGAGAGGTGTGGCAGTGGCAAGATTTAATTTAATTTGTCGCCTTCGCGTTGCTACTCGCTGCCATGAACGCTCGAGGGTCCAATTAGTGCAGCCAACCTATGCTTCCTAGACACCTTCATAAGCAAATGAAGACCTATCATAAACTTTTTACTCAGAATTTCGTCATTTTGCTGCTAACGAAACCACTCGTTATGGATACGTGTCGCTAGAAGTGTTTTGTAATTTTCCATTTTCTTGAAAGAGTAAATGTAGCATGTATTTTTATTCATTAAAATAACGATCTGCACTTTAAACATCCTTTGGACATTTATTTATTTTAGAAGAGTTTCTTTTTAAATATATAACAAATTTAAAAAATATTTTAAGAAGTTTATTTGAACAATTTAATTATTTTTTTGAATTTAATTTAGATAAGTGGTAAATAGGTGGTAAAATCATCCCATAATTTAGGTTTTCTAATAGATAATACGGTATTTAGATCCATGAACATCCCCTTCTTATAGATGCAGCCTATTATGTGTTCTTTATTAATTGTTTACACTAGTCTATATTTTACTGGCCAAATTTTATATCAATTTTAATTGTTACAACTTTAATTGTTTGTTAAAACTTTCACTTGAACAATCTTCTCTGAAAACCTCTTTAACTTAAATCTGATGTATTGAAAGGGCGAAATGTTTGTGAAAAAATTGTTTTCTGTTGCATTTAAAAAGGTTGTGCATAGTTTTGTTGTAATAATTGATAGTAATTCGCGTTTGTTTGTATTATGTTCATAATTTATAAGTTCAGAAACGGAGGGTCGCAACTTTTACAAATCATCGTTTGCCGGTTAAAAAATTACGGAACCATATGCTGCAGTCATTTCCTGAAATTTATACGCAAAAGAGCATCTAAATACAAATCCCAAGGACTATAAATATCAGGCAAATCCTGGAGTTTCGTAATACAAACATATCGCTGCCTCTTTAGTGCCAGCAAATCTAGTTCGGAAGGCATTTGTATTAAAGAGCTAGGAGAGAGGAAGCATCTTCTGTAGGGAGATGAATTGGTAAAGTTGCACGCAGGAAGCGGGAGCGCTAAGACAAAGTGGAGCTCTCCCTAAGTTGCTGCTATTCGTTCCTTGAGAAGGCGGATTTCTAGGTTATGATTTATTACGTATATTGTGTACACGCAAAGTCGGTCAAAGTTTGCAGATAATAAATTTCTCCATGTCACAATCGTTTTTATAAATAAATTCAGGAAGCAGCTGTTTATATAATTTAGCAAATATTCCCATTTCTGCCTCATTTATTATTTGCTAAATGTATTCTGTTTATATTGGTAAAAACACCAAACGACTTTTGTTTTATACTGTTCTCGTTGCAGTATCTTAGGTATTTTATAAGGTTTTTTATTATTATGTAATTTAACTTTTATTTTCATATTATTAATTCCGTCTACAATTCCAGAAAAGAAGTCCCAGCTTCTATTTCTATGAATAAAGTTTCATTTTATCCATATAAATAAATACAGGGTGGGCCAAAAGTCACTTTCTGATTTTTTATGTGTAAATTTTGTAAAAATTAATTGAGCAATAAACTTAGGTTAAAAAAATATTTTGAAGGTTGAATCTTTTTTTTTTGTAATTGGGTATGGAATATACTTATTTGTCTTCTAATCGTTAACAAATTTGAGCTCGTTTTGCTTTGACTTCACTTAAAACTTCAGGTGATCAAATATTTGTTTCTTCGGTAATGTATTTTAACTTTTAACTGCATCAAATTCCTTAGCTTTTCAATACAAAGCAACTCTTTCAGATTCTCCTCAAAAAATAGTCCGATGCTGTACGGTTTGGCGATCTCGCATGTCACAGTATATAACCAAATCTGGAATTCAGCGATTTGAAAACATTTCTCTTAACATTATCGTAGTTTCGCGAGATATGTGGGCAGTAGCACCATCTTGTTGAAACTCTATTTCACCTATATTCTAGCTAAAGTGATTTCTTTTTACTTTTGGCCCACTCACTATACTTATACCTAAAGGTAAACTTACTATAATAATGCATATTTCAATTTAAATATCTGTTTCCGTTGTTGTCGGAAGTGTAAAAAAGTTTTTCAGTAAGTATCAGTAATGAAAGTGTAATCTTGAAAGTGTGCAAAAATAATCTATACTAATTTTGATAAATTTGACTTCAATCTTACAATTTTATTATCAAACTAAATTTTATGAATACAGAGAACTTGTGGGAAAATCTGTATATGCTAGACCAGGGCTGGCGAACGCTTGTATGTCCGGGTGACAATTTTTAAAAATGTTCACATTTTGAAATGCTGGCGTGCCAAGTAACGTTTGCAATGAATGGAAAAAAACTTTACTGATTGTGAGGAGGTGAAAAGTAAATATTACAATATTTGTATAAATGAATATTTTTTATTGACTATTAATAAATTTGTAATTAAACAACAACTAAAGATACAAAACTAAATTTAAAAAAAAAAGTTACATATTTTATCAATAGAAAGATAAATAATTAGACAAAAATAATGCTTGCACATTACATGTGTTTACTTTCCAAACAAAATTAATTAAGTAGGTACCTACAATAAGAATTAAAATATAAGTTTTTAACGCGATTTTTGTTGTTGAACGCTTCTTGTCAAGTTTTTTTTTCTATGTCAGGTTGGTATTTCGTTACTTTTAATAAAATGCTCGCTGAACTAGAATCATGCGTTAATGCATTTCTGAGTTTATTTTTTATCAAATTCATTTGTGAAAACAGTGCCTCATGTATATGTGGAAGAAAATAAAGTTAAAATAGCCGAAGCTAATTTCTTTAAAGATCTGAACTCTTCTGGAATCCTTTTCCAGGCATGAATAATATTGCTTTCAGCATTATTATTAATTTTTTTCTCCAAACGTTTCCTTTCAATAATCTTTAAAGTTTCCCTTAAGTCGATAAACTTTTGCCTCCGAATTGCAGTTGATTGAAAATCAATTACTTAATTGCATTTCAAAATTTTCCAATTTTAACCCTTCAAAAGTTTCCAAATCAGTTCATCAACTTTGATTATGTCTGGGTAAATTATTAATTTTGAAATTCCTTCGAAATTTTTAAATTGAGATCGCGAAGAAAATTCACCTATTATTGATTTCAAAGCGGGGGTTAAATCTTCAATCAATTGAATTTGATTTATTTTAATTTGATGTGTCGGAAATTCTATAAAAAAATTGAAATTTGGAAAATATTTGAAGGCATGAGAAGCAATATCTCGTTTAAATACTTATAATTTTGTTCGAAATTCGCATAGTTCGTAACAAAATGCATGTATTTTATTTGAATAAATATAATTTCGTGTTATTAATTCATTATTAAAAAAAAAAAGTATTAATTTTCCAAAAATTTTCGAAAAGCAACATTTCTCCTGCGTGCCAATAAAAATTTTCTACGAACCAGCTGTAGCACGCGTGCCATAGGTTCCTCAACCCTATGCTAGACTTTTCAACCATAAAAAAATATTGAAATGCATTTTTCTGTAAAACGTCGAACGTCTTAGTACCAATGTTATATTTTCACAAATAAATTATATTGAGCTTAAATTTACCAAACACATTGTTTTTTAGCTTTTTTAAGTACAAATATATTGTTAGTGGATATTTAATATTCTCTTTTAATATTGTATTATTACCTACTTAAAACTCTAGAAATTTTAGTAACCCTAGTTAATGGTTTAAAAATATGCAACCTATTTTACATAAAAATGGATCGTTTTGCTTTCAATAAAAAACAATAATTCGAGTTTGGAAATATTTTGCTGAAAATAAAATAATTATTGTTATAAAGGTGATAATTTTTAATATAAGGGCATACTTTTTGGTTAAGCTTGTATTCGAGTTCGTTTTTGGTGAACTTATATATTTTGCATACATATCCGCAGAATGTACTGGAGTCAACTGTTTTCTCAGCGTAAGAGACGTAGACTGAAATTTTCGAATATATATCTTACACTTGGGGTGCGAACTGCATGTAAAATGGCTACAATTTTCAGGGTAATGTAACGCTTTTATCATCTTGGCGAAGTTATCAGTTGCGATTTAAAATTTAAAAAAATGATAGAGACATTTTGTATTACTGTGTGATGTTATAAGGCTCAGTTTCGCGGGTATATGAACGACTTTGTTTAATCGAATTATTTAATATTATGAGTGAAGTACGGGATAAGTAAGATTCTTTGAGACAGGGTAAGTTGTAGGGTGTAATTAATGACTAAAGTTGGCAACGGTAGAACGGGTCTCAGACCTGCCAACAGAGCTTGAAAGCTTTGCATGCACTTGAATAATTACTAGCGACGACTTTGGCCTTTTAGTTTAGAGTAGTTTACACAGAAAACGAATTAGAATAATTCACTAATTGCAGAAATAAATTAAAGGCACTGGAAAAAAATAAACTTGCTGTAAGAAAAAACGCCAGCTTTTCAATCTTGTGTTAGCCTGAACAGCAAAAATTATAAATAAACAAAAAATCTAAAATTCTGTTTAAAATTAGTATTGACAAAGTGGCTGTAATATTTAGGTAGTAATAAAATATTGTTAATACCAAATTCTTTTGCAACAAAACTGCGAATAAAAAACAACCAGAGCATTAAACCAGATAATCGAAGTGGCACATGATTGGTCTTCATAGTAAAGTATGAGTAACGAAACTCTGTTAATAAGTTTTAAAAAATTACTTTCTTTAACGTTACATTTATAGATCTAAAGAAAGCATTCGACTCCGTTCCCCTCCAAAAACTATGGCTTACCTTGGAACAAGCTGGCATAAATAAAATATATTTAAACGCAGTTAAAACGCTATACAGAGAAAACCAAGCCGTCGCAAAAGCCGGAAACCAAGTCTCTCAACCATTCTCGCCTTCGAAAGGAGTAAAACAATGCTGCTGCCTCTCACCTACACTTTTTAAAATTTACCTATGTGCGGCCTTAAAACATTGGACCAGAAAATGCAGTCCGATGGGAGCACTGTTGGGCGAGAGCCCGATATACACGATCCTCTTTGCAGATGATCAAATAGTTATTGCAGAAGATCAGCAAGATATGACGTACATGCTAAATAAACTTATAGAGGAATACAAGAAGTGGGGACTGGAGGTAAATACAGATAAAACACAGTATATGGTCATAGGTGGAAGAGGACATGACATACAGTTAGACAACGGAACGATAAAAAACGTTAGTCAGTACGAATATCTGGGAGTAACAATATGCGAAGATGGAAGATACGACAAGGACATAATGAAGAAAATAGGCAGAGGAAAGAATATGATAAAAACATTACATCCAATCTTGTGGAATAAAAACCTAACTAGAAAAACAAAAATAAATATATTTAAAACGATAATAGAACCAGTATTGACATATGGGGCAGAGATATGGGTAAGGGACAAATCAATGAATCAAAGACTACTCTCGGCCGAGATGGCATATTGGAGAAGATGCTGCGGCCTATCCTTGTACGATCACGTTAGAAATGAGGACATCAGAGATAAAATGAAAATAAAAGGCAATATTATAGATCATATAAATGAAAAACAGTTAAGATGGTACGGACATCTGCGCAGAATGAAGGAAGAAAGAATACCAATAAAAGTATGGAACTGGACTCCAGCACAAAGAAATAAACGAGGGAGACCACGGAAGATGTGGAAAAACAACATAGATGAGGAAATGAAAAAGAGAGGTTTACGAGAAGATGACTGGAACGATAAGGATAAATGGCGATTAGGATGCGAGAAGCGGCAATAGCTGCAAATACTCGCTATATATATATACTTTCTTTAACCATTTTATTTCACATTTTTACATTAATTTATTTCAACTTTTTTTTTGTCTATCAAAAGTACCATTCATAAACCATTTTGACTAAGCAACTGTATGAATATTTAAGTTGGTGCTGCTCTAGACAGAAAAACTTATCCAGAAGACATTGAATACCATTTCGAGTAAATGCTATTCAGTTAGATAACTGTAATTCACAAGAAGTTTGTAAGATGCAAAAGTTATACTATTCACTTTGCTTGTGTAGTAGTAGATTGTAGTAAAGTTAGATTAACAACTGCGTTTGGCAAGGGTAATTAATAATTTTTTGAAAAAGGGATTATTTCTTTTAAATAACTATAATAATAAACATAACTGAGCTAATATTCGCAAACGACATGGTCTTAGTCGCGGAAACATAACAGAATCTGCAACATAATCTAGAAACTCTAAACTTGGAACTGGAAAAAATTAATGCGAAATAAATACCGAAAACACTAAAACTATGATCGTTACAACAGAGAACAAAGGGCATAACATTACTTTAAAAGGGCTTATGTTGAAACAGGTAGAAAGCTTTAAATATTTAGGATTGATCATAGAGAAAAATGGAGGAATGGACAAGAAAATAAGCCAAAGGACAGGAAACGTGGGAAGAATATTTAACAGTTTAAGAACAACATTTTCTGGAAATAGAAAAGTCCCAAAACGAACAAAAGTGGAAGTGGTCAAAAAGGCAGTAACTCCGGCACTTTTATACGGAAGTGAAACGTGAACACTCACAAATAAAAATAGTAGCCAAGTGAATGCAGCAGGAATGAGATTTAAAAATCTAAGGAAAAGTCCAAGGAAAAACCAAAAAAGATAGAATCAGAAACGAAACACATTGAGAACAATTAAAGATAAAATCAGTTGAAACAAAAATACAAGAAAGACAGGTGGGATGGTTGGGTCCTAGTAGGATGAAAGAAGAAAGGTTAACCAGAAAATCCTATGAAGCAAGATCACAGGGAAAAAAACAAAAGAGGTAGACCGAGAAAAACCTGGCAAGACGAAATTAAAAAAGCAGCAACGGATAGAAATATCAAATGGAAATACATAAAAAGGCTAGCGCAAGACAGAAAAACATGGATAAAAGTCAGCACAATACAACTCAACAGTTTTGCACCTAACAGTAGAAGGATTCATGACTAAATACAAAAATAATTTAAAATGTGGATGCATTTTCGGGGTCTGAAACGGATTTATTTAATTTCCATTATTTCTTACAGGAAAATTTGACTCAAAAGTCGAACAACTTGAAAGTCGAAACATCTTCTAGAACGGATTGTGTTCACTGCATTGGTGTAAACAGATCCTAAATTTGTGAAAAATTGGTATAATTCCAGCATTTTTAATTACAGTGAAACCTAATTTACACATAAGCAGAGCTGGGTATTACTTGAATACTTAGTATTTTGAATAGTATTCAAAATACTTTTTCAGTATTCAGTATTCAGTAATCGAATACTTTTTTTTTGAGTATTCTTTATTTAAAATCTTCAATACTTTGTTAGTATTCACTATTCAATACTTTTTTAAGGTATTCATGAATACTTTTAGTATTTATGAATCCAAAATTGATTTTGTTTGAGTAAAATATTGTTTACTTTTTTAGGTTTGGAGAACTCATTAAAAATGTTATACCGGGTGTTAACCACCAGCCGTGAACATAGGGAATTAACATTGGTTTTAACTTTTTTTCGGATTCCTGCTCCCCAATTGAGTTTATATTAAAATTAATGGTAACCATAGAAAGATTTTATTACGCATCATTTGAGACCATTAATAAGCTTAAATGTTTAATATTTAGTTTATAATTAATATTTTAAAATTGGATTAATTTTATAAATATAAGTGGCCATGACAGCCAATCTGACATTTGTCTTCATTAATTTTTGTTATTATCTGTCAATTTTTAAATCAGCGAGTTATTTCTTTTTTCACCATTAAAACTCTTCCTCTATTATAGTTTTTTTTCTTCATTTTAATCAAAATCGTTAAAGAAATAACTCGCTGATATAAAAATTGACAGATAAAAAAAACTAATGAAGACAAATGTCAGATTGACAGTCATGGCTACTTATATTTGTAAAATTAATCCAATTTTAAAATATTAATTATAAACTAAATATTAAACATTTTAAGCTTATTAATGGTCTCAAATGATGCGTAATAATTTTATCTTTCTATTGTTACCATTAATTTTAATATAAATTCAATTGGGGAGCAGGAATCCGAAAAAAAAGTTAAAACCAATGTTAATTCCCTATGTTCACGGCTGGTGGTTAACACCCGGTATAGGTAGGGTTGCCAATAGGTCTCTTTTAAAGAGAACATGTTCTCTTTTTTAAGAGAATATTTTTGTTCTCTTTCTTTTTTTATTATTTATATAAATGTCCTCTTTTTTAAATTTTGCTAATTAATAATGATTTAATAATGCACAAAAGATACAAAATTTAATTTTTTAATTTTTATGTGCAATTAGAATTTGTTTTTAAGTTACCAATCTAATGGTGCCTTTCCACGTGAGAGTAAACTACTCTCGATAGCAGCGTCGCCAAGGATACAGCCCCTGAGAGTAACTCGCGATTGGCTGTATCATTGGCGACGCTGCTATCGAGAGTAGTTTACTCTCACGTGGAAATGCACCATTATATAATTATTGTAAAAAACGTGTATACGAATAATTTTATAGAGAAAATAAATTTATTGAAAAAAATGTTCTCTTTTTTTGTACTCAACAGTTGGCAACCCTAGGTATAGGTATATTACAGGGGTGGCCAAGCTCCTTGATAGTCCGAGCCATTTTTCAAAATTTGAAATTTTTCTCGAGCCGCAATTAAATGAGTACCTATTTAAAAGTATGCAAAAAAGGTATTAAAAAATTTTTTTTTACAGAAATTATATTTATTGAAAACATATAAATAAAAGTACAAAATATGTGTATTGAATTTAAATATTAAAAATTAAACACATTTATTTTACTTCTCTTGATAATTCCTTAAAATTTGGTGAATAATTGGTGACAGCACTTCTCAGTAATTCTTTGAGATGCTGGTTAGTTAATACTGATCGGTCAAAATCGGTCTGGAGTCGGTCGATTACGGACGATTACGCCACTGTTTATGTTCCTTCGCGCAGTTTTCGATGAGTCATATCATTCTTAACTTGGACGGAAATGAAATTTGTTACAACGTTGCACTTAGTTATTCATATTTGTTGTCAGTAATTTAAAAGACATTTTGAAACACATACAGAACGATAATAATTTTTTAAAATGAAAAGGGAACTCGGGTACATTTATCGAGAGCCACAAATAATCCTTTAAAGAGCTGCATGTGGCTCGCGAGCCGCAGGTTGGCCACCCCTGGTATATTACATATTGCAAGCTCTTTACAAAGAATTATAGATTTACTTATACCTATATGTATAAGCAATTATATATTTTTTATTTATTTATTTAAATTCATTTACTTTTACTTTATTTTGCTTTGTTACAATAAATCTTGGTTAACCTATTATTATATTAGTTGCAGAATGTCTCCAGCTAGTTTTAAATTTTTGCCATAGCTTTCTCATTTTTAATGTCCTAATAATTGTATAAGCCAGATAGTGTAATCAAATTTTTGTTATATGTACCTACTAGTAAAGATGTTTTGTTTGTTGTTTAAAATATATAACCAATTGAGAAATGTTTTGTTTTACTTTGGTATTCAGTATTCAGAAAATAGTATTGAATACTTTAAGGAATACTTTTTTTAGTTGGTATTCAGTATTCAAAATTGGTTGATTATCTGCGGATATTTAGTATTCAGTATTTGAATACTTTTTTTGTCGGCATTCAGTATTCAGTATTTAAATACTTTTTCGGTATTCATACCCAGCTCTGCACATAAGAAAATACATAAAAATTATTATGTCATGAAATTTTTGTTTTATACAAGTTTAGTAAGTTGTTAAGGTATCCTTTCTGCGCTTGTTACATAAACATTATGTCAAGTACGTCTCTGTGTAGAGATGAGATCGACCGTCACGACGCCAACAAGGGTGCCTGACTTTGGTTCTGCGCACTGCCGAGTGACAATTACGATCCATACTTCACAGCAGAAATGATTTCAGAATTAATATAACTTTTACTTTTACTGGGGAAAGACCCTTTTAAAATACCACATATTTCCGGATAGGATGTTTGCATTCTGTTACAAAATGAATTTTAAGTCGCGCATATTTTAGACATGCATTATATTTCGCATTCAAATTTTTAGTATAACGCAATTATGAAACCTTTTTCATTCGTTACTTATCAAGATGCGGAATAATCGAAAAAGTTAATTACATGTAACTGTAGTATTCATTTATTTGCGTAATTAACGCAACTCTAATTAAGAGATGCTTGTCATTTTGTTTCGCATGTTTATGCCAGTAATAAAAAGGTGGCGTAACAAATTTTCAGTTATTGTTGTGTGAAAAATTACCTGCAATTTGTGTTAATTTCCACAAAACAACGTTAACTGGCAATTTACATGCACTATAATGTATAATCAGTCCAGCTGACTATCTTTATTTAATGCAATTACATGCTGATTTATAGTAAGTTAAACTAACTCATATTTTAACTACCGGAATAAATTCGTATTTGCACAAATTACTACATTATACAGGGTGTGTATAAATTGGCGGAAGCGCTACACGTGGCGATGTTCTTCGTAAAATTCTAAGTCGAAAATCTTGATACAAAAATGTTGTACCATGCTTGCTGTGTCTGCAAGAGGTCCTCAAAGTTTTGACATTCAGTCCTTCAATAAGTGTTATTATTTAATATTTTTTAATGAAAAAGCTGCGATTTGGAATTAAAAAAAATTTCGAATATTTTTTTTTCCTAGATATTGTGTTCTTCCTTTCAAACATTGGTGTTGAAAATATGTTAATCACTGATTTGAATGGAAATAATACACATGGCAACATTGTCATTAGCTGTCATCTCTGTTTTTTTCGTAATTATTTCTAGTTTGTGTTAGACCAGCGGTGGGCAAACCGCGGCCCGCGGCCCTTGGCAGTTTTACATGCGGCCCTCCATGAATTACTATATTAGTAAAAATGTCTATAATATGTATGTATAGCTTTTTTTATACCTTAAATTATTGTCGCTCCCAACTTACACATAATTAATAAGTTGTTATTATATTTTTTTTTAGTGCGGCCCTTTTAGTCACACTATTTGCGTAAACTGGCCCTCTTCAAAAAAAGTTTGCCCATCGCTGTGTTAGACGATACCTAAAAGTTTGCAGCTACGTTTACGAAGTGAAGGCTTTCAGTTCGAACAAAAATTATAAATACCTAAGTAAAAATTGCTGATAAAAAAAATGTCCAAACGTAAATCAATGTATGCAATGTTGCCAAATTTTTGTTTCTTTAAATGGTTCCTGAGGCCATAGGAAGCATGGTACAACATTTTTGTATTAAGATTTTCAACTTAGAATTTTACGAAGAACATCGTCACGGGTAGCGCTTCCGCCAATTTATACACACTCTGTATAGGTACATGCGTTCGTACATCAAAAAGAAAAACTTGCTCAAAGTGGAAAGAAAACACATCTTTTTTTAAAGAAATGATCAAAGTAGACTCACGTAAAACACTGCCTGCATGCCTAGTAAGTGAGTTATAACGCACGGTAAGCAAAACGCACACTTGTCTAGAAATGTCAAAGTAGGCTTTCGTCAAAATTGCCAAGACAACGTAATTGCATGTGTATATTAGGCCAAAACCCGTTAAAATCGTAGGTATTATGTGATCGTAGAAAAAGTAAGCTACATAACACGAGTTCTAAAGCAATTACGCTTCTTACAGCTCTTGTTAGTAATATACTATTATTTAGCAGTATATATCTCATGGGAAATGCTTTATCATGTGTCGTCAAGTGTTTTAAGGAAAATTTGTCTTGTGATAAATTAAATTGAAGGGTTTGCTGCAAAAAGAGATTAGCTCCAATTTTATAAATGAGTGGAAAAATAAAAAAAACGTTTTAACAGTTACAAGAAAATATTTTTTTAAACTTATTGTACATAGGTATTCCTATGAATAAGCCCTATTAGCATGGAAAAAATATGTCTTCTGGAGTAATGGGCCATGTTTTGAATGTTGGAGCTACCTCCTTCTTGCCCCAAAGTATGTGATCAACTACTTTTTAAGGTAGGGGTCGCAAACTCAAATGGTACTACTACGGGCCAGTAAATTAGATGTGTGAGTAACGCGGGCCGTATTGAATAAGTGGGACCATTTTTTCTTTTTTTTTCAGGTCACAGCCTCTCTCTTTTTACCTTAAAAAAAAAAAGTATTAAAAAACGACGTCCAAGTACAAAAAGCACAAAACTTCTGTCAAAATAACGTACTACCACTCGTGTAACAACAAAATCTGTTAACTATAACCTTTCTATCAACAAACCACCTCAGCCATTTGTCGCAATAAGGAGACAGCTCCAGGAGCTGCATCTTTCTTGCCCCAAACGAGCAAGATAGTCAAATCCAAATGTGAAATAACTCAGAAATTAACGCTAGGAGCTACCTCGTTCTTGCACCAATCGAAAGAGTTTTTTTTTTGCACAAGATAGGATGTCTAACTCAAAACGCACAAAATTTGGAGCTAACCCCTTTTTGCAGCAAACCCTTCAATTGTGAAACATTGTTTTAGGAGTTTTTTTTTAAATGCAGAACGTATCTGTTTGTATGACCTCTTCCACTTTTTAAACTGTTTTTGTTTTTATGTGTTGTTTTTCTTCATTTACAAATTTGTTATTTGTTTATCTGCATTTACAAATAATTCAGGTATGTAGGTTCTCTGCTATATTCAAGTTTTGTGAGGTCAAGGTAATTTCATTTCTTTTGTTCGATTTCCTCGCGGCTGTAAGTACGTCACTGACTTGTAGTCGAGTTCCATTGAGCGCGGTTTCCAATGGCTCTGATTATGTACTATTGAATGGAGATAGAGAGCCAGGGAAAGCCTTTTGTACTGAGCACAAAAATCCTCAAATATAACCCATTACTATAGCAAGAGCAAGATTTCTATAGCGTGCCGACGCTGCAGACGCTGGCAAAGGCAGTCATGTTGAGGCATTCGCCAAAGAACGTTAATTCGGCAGTGATACGTAGTGTAATATAGATATAAGTTTGTATGTGCATACTTCCTGTGCCTTCCCGATCCCTACTTTCCATTGTGTTTTGTGCACGTGCTTGTTTATCAGAACATACATTTATGTTAATGTGATAGTTTTACCTATGACTAGAACTGCTGATTTTTATCATGTGACCTACTGCAGCTTTTGACTCTAACAATACACCAAGCTATGACTATAATTTCTATATTTGAACGTTTTGTTAACATGTTGTTGCGTTTTTAGAAGACATTGTCGAAGAAACCACGAAATTTGATGACCTGTTAAACCCCCATGAAAGTTTTTACAGAAGTAGCTTATTTTAAGACAGAACTTTTTTGAAAAATGTAGAGAAATGTTGCTGTTAGTGTACATACATTGGTAAAAAAGTTTAAATAAAAGATGTTTTTTATATTACTCCTATTTGAAATGTT
Organism: Elmis aenea; assembly: GCA_947652605.1. Taxonomy (NCBI): domain Eukaryota; kingdom Metazoa; phylum Arthropoda; class Insecta; order Coleoptera; family Elmidae; genus Elmis; species Elmis aenea. The sequence continues at coordinate 5,844,072 of OX393580.1, forward strand.
CTTTGTTCGTAAATATTTGCAACTTCTACACTGTTATGTTCTTATTGTAAACAATTTTGAGACGGTGTTTGAGATTCATGATCTGCAATTCGCTATCATTAAGTAAAACATTAACTTTCTTGCTGTTTTAGTAACATAAACTTCAAACTGTTTATGCTATTTTACAAATTCTAATATATTCTAGTGTCGTTTATTTTTTCATTTGAAGTATCCTTCAGTCTCAAAGTTTTATTGATCACCCTACGATATCAAACAAAGTTAAATATTTCAATTTACTTGAGTCAGTATCTTATAATTAAAGTACACGCGTTTAGTTGATTCAAAGTTTTTTATTACTTAATACAAAAATATTGATAAAAAATTATTTCGAACAAAAAGTTAATAGGAATTGGAAGTGTTTTAGTAAGCAAATCATTATTGGTGTTAATTTTAATATATTTGTGAGAGTAATTGCCCGTTGAAATATATTTAAAACTCTGTGATTTGTTATTGTTAATTTTTAAAAATCTAATTTAAACATTGTTTTATTTTCGCGAATTTGCAAATAACAAACAAATTATTTTTGTATCGAATTTAAGTTTTCTTCGATTTATCTTACTACAATAGTAAATAAAATTCATTTGACAACAACAGTAAAATTGCAAGATGCAAGACTTTTGACATTTAATTGTTTGGTTCTAAAACTTTTTATTGCATTCTTCTGTTATAATGATTCTTAATCGGTGATACTTTTGAAGATGTAGATGGTACGCGAGATGTAATGTATTTGATACACTATGCTAGATTATTCATTCCTCGCGGGAGAATTATATGGTACGGGTAATTAAAAGTACCTAGTGGTGCCACCGAGACGAGAAATTTCTCGTTTCGATAATTCGAGACGAGACGAGATTTCAAGACCCGAGATTATGACGAGACGAGAATCTGGAAAATCTATTTAATTTGTTATTTAAATATTTAACGTTGGATTTTTTTTATTAGAGTGGATAATCATATTATTTCATTATTGTTTGTTATCAAATGTTTATATACTAAAATAATTTATAATTATTTGCCGATCAATCTTGCCTTTATATTTTCTTAATTCTAATATTATTTGTAATTTATAAATAAACAATAACAATTACTAAAATATTTGTAATTAATTTTATTTAAATACGTTGTAAATAAAAACTATTATTCTGTTGGAAGGTAATTTAAATACACAATTTGTTTTAAAGTTTTGGTGTAATTGTAGTAGTCCTTAAAAAAAAAGTTACTAAATTCATTACTGACTACTGATGTTAAGATTGAAATATATAACCATAATATGTAAGTGTATAGTTGAATAAACAACAGGTATTTTGACAACTGAAAATATTTTATTATCTACCTAAAAAGTACCTACTCAATTGAAGAAATAAGTATAAAAAGTATTTATTTAAATGCAGTAGGTACCTAATAAAATTACCTAAAAAAACAGAAAATATACGAGACGAGACGAGATTCCCGACATCGAGACGAGATTTTGGTAGTCAAGAAATCCTCGAGACGAGACGAGGCAAATTTCTCGTCGAAAATTCTAGACGAGACGAGACTTGGCTATTTCTCGTCTCGTCTGGTCTCGTCTCGCGGCATCACTAAATTAAATCGTTGTTTTATACAAAATGCGCATAAATAAGTCAAAAATAATGATCAAATATAACAGTTTTGTATAATGCAAAACTACATTACTACATTACTACATTACATTACATTACATGGGACAAGAGTGGAGTCAATTTTTTTCTGTTATAAATTGGTTAACTTTTTTGCTTTATCCGTTCCATAAAACTTAATTCATTTCAGTCAACAGTTTTGTGCAACATTAATAGATCAAACAAACATTAATAGCATGACAAATTTAAAAAAAAAAGAGGCATCAGATTTGGGATGGTTTTATAACTACTGTTTTGTAGACTCATTTAAGTTTTTTAAACAGTTTTGTTCGTAATGAGTAACTTATGTGTAATCCTTGGTTACAAAAAGATCGTAACAATAAGCGCAGTTTTAAGTTTTGTAAACAAGGAGGTGGAAGGTCACGTTTACTTCCGTCCTCTATCTTTTATCATCGACAATCCTGCATGTCAACTTATTCATGAGATGTCATGGCCAGAACCAATATCTTCCTTCGTTCAATGAATACTTACCCTATGTGGCCTCTGCTGCATGTGTTTATGGCTTTAGAAAACGAAGGATCACTGCTGATGATGGATAAAAATATTATACTCATCGGTAATACTATCCAACTGATGAAGAGACCAGATATTTGAAACTAGACAAGAAATACTTTAAAAAAAGTGATTTTTTTATTAACTTTATCTACATTAAATTAACAAACTTTTTGAATTGGTTTTATAATTATATTGTGTGAGCATTTCGTTGAAAAATGCTTATTGTGCTAAGCACAAAGTTGTAATGATGTATGTACTTTTATTAAACTGTTTTGATATGCATATTAACGGAAAATGTATGTTTATCGTCGCTGGTAAACAAACTGATTGAATTTAACACCAAGGGTGGCTTAGCAAGTTCAATTAGAATACCAAATGAAGTGCACTAGCAATCTCCAGATTCGTTGACTCTGTCAGTTACCGACAGCCGGCAGGTCAATCGACTTATCACGGCACCCTTCGACTTGATTGCTATGTAATTATCGTAGATATGATTTGGTTGATTTTATATTGTTCTGTTTATTATATTTTGTGGTACCGACACGTCGACGGATTGGGTTGAAATCATTTGTGATTGGATTTATTGCCTTCGCCACTTGTTTTGGTTGTTTTCTTTTCAGAACGGTTGCATTCGCACATTCGCATTGGCGGATTGCAACGTACGCGACGGAAAATGTAACTTTAAAATGTTTGTATAAGTGGGTGATGAGAATAACAAGGCTATTAAGGGTGAATTCAAAACTTGAGGCTATGATTCAACCCTAATGGTTGTCACTGGGGTTTGCGCTTTAAGACACTTGTGCATTCTCACGTTTTGTTTGATGTTTATTTTGTGAAAAATATTATAAAGCTTTACTTAAATATTTTTTGAAATTCATGTCGAGGACTTACGGTTGATATTTTAAGCTACTGAAATTCTTAAAAGATTTATTGGACATTATTGCACATACCTTAAACTAATTATTTTAATTATTATAACCTTATAGACATGTGAATATTTTAAGCTTTTGCAATCAGTATTAAACAAGTATTAACAAATAATCAAAAATTGCAGATGTAGCTACGTACACGGTGGTCCAAATTCGAATGTTTTACGGGGTATCTCAGTTACCGTAGGTAATTGTTAGCGATTATGGTAAACGAGATACCCCGTAAAATGTTCGAATTAAGTGCACCCTGTACAGGGTGTAACACGAAATTCGTCCCACTATGGAATATTATTTATTATAGGATATGGCACTTCCATCAAAATAGCAAACAGTTAAATGATAGAGCCTAATTTCTAGCGATATTAAAATGACTTTAAAACTGCATACTTGACAGAAGCATAAAATGTAATTTTGTGGTTTTTGAAATTCATTTGGTACGAATTGCTGGCTTAAACCGTGACAATGAAAAACTCGTATACATTGCAAAACTCCTACATTTTTACGATCACTTTTCACGGAAGAAATATCTGGTAGTATACAATTTATAGTAAAATGTTAGTATTGAATCAGGAAACACGCATTTTCGTCAAACGAATTGATCCTTTTGACGTGCGTGTATACACATTTTTTAAAATATAATGCGTAAAGGTATTGAACATTTTCTGGCTTGACGGGCAAAATCAAATAAAGTAATCGTTATTCCAGTCAAAGCGGCGCTGTATTCTGAATTCTAAAATGCACACCTCAATCTTCATTCTTTAGCCGTCACTCGAATCCCCACATCTTGAAAAACTCAATACCCCTTATCTGGAGCTGCACCCCAGTTAAAATTCCTCGCGCACCATAATTGAATCGAAAAACACATTGAGTGTCTCGGGGTAGCGAGGTTTAATCCAATTGTTCGCGCTGCCAACACAATTCATTAGTAGCTAATCAAGTTCCACAACATTGCGCCAGCACTGCCATCTGTTATCTGTCTGCTGCAACTGTAATTGTTCCCCGGATTCGATTTATAGGTTTTACTATCTGCATTTTGATTTCCTGCCGAGTCTGTTTTTGATTTATTTTAAAATGCAGTATATTTAGGATTTTCTCCTATTTTCCTACCTATGGATGTATTATTATGTACAAGTAGGCAATAATACTAGTAAATCTAGTTTTTCTAATCGTCTTTTCTTATCTTAAACCCTTAAAAGTGGCAATTATGAACAACGTCTGTAACAACAATAAATTAAAAAATTTATTGTTAACGAAAGAGTATTGAAATTACTACCCCTGTGTTGTTTTAAAATAATAATTTAATGCAACACAAGTTGACCGTAAACTTATAGATTTTTTAATAGTTATTTTGTTCCATACGCCATTTTGGGACCAAGATTATGTTGAAAATGTTCCATATCCTTTAATATAACTAAAATTTAAATTCGTTCAGTGTTGACAAAGTTTTGAGTGTTAACTTTGTTCCATATCAAAAAATCTAATGATGAATGCGGGTTTATTTGTTCCATATCCATACATTACATGTTTTACGTTTTATCTGTTCCATATCCAAAAAATAACCTCAATTCTTGGGTTATGATATCGTCGCCTGAGAGTTATTTTGTGCCATACGCCATTTTGGGGAATATTGACTTATTAATACAAAGATTATGTTGAAAATGTTCCATATCCTTCAACATAACTAAAATTTAAATTCGTTCGTTGTTGACAAAGTTGTGAGTGTTAACTTTGTTTCAAATCAGAATGACTCTGAATTGAATTAGAATGATTTAAAAAAATGAATACTTAAAACTATGTACATGCCCAATTTATAGAGATAATAGGAAAATGAAAAGCATAATTAAGTTGCCATTGGTCGGATACGCTACAGAAAGGTCACTGCACCTGCAATGTGCAATAAAGGGACTTGGAATACCCAAAATTACAGAAGGGGTTTATTTTCAAGAATACAATAATTTGTAGATTTGCTACACAAAAATTTACTTTAACGGACGAAATAAAAGGATATACCTATTGTCTATCTTAAAATATATGCCTGATGTTGACAAAGACTGTCATAATAAAATTCTGAAGCAGTTCTGCTATTAATTTTCAAGATTTAATTGCGCTGTTAAATTCATATGTTGCAAAACCAAATTAATTTACTTGTTTAGAATAATATTTCAGTTGTTATATTATTGTTTTACGGCATTTTATTACGAGAATGTTAAAATGTTTCTTTTAAAGTTTAAATAAAAAGTGTTTTATAATTGTATTTAACATAATTTGACATTTCGTAAAAACCAATCAAAGCCAAATTTTCTTAAAATTTTTCCTAACAATTTGGTTATACTTATTTAAATTATTTTATTTAAATAAAATCAACTTTTCATTAAAATACTATAAAAATACCATGCACATGGAAGAAACTTATACAAAAATATGGTATCCAGCTTAGTAAATTGTTCCATTTCGATTTTCAAATTGGCGGTAACTCAAAATTTTATTAAAATTTCATAATTTTGAATGCATTAATTTAGACGACTTATTACTTTCAATTTCTTGCAGAAAAATTAAACGCATAAATATTTTTTTTTAGCAGAGTAATAAAAACAGAATCTTTAAAGTCGATTTACTTAAAACTAATTAAATGTGATACGGAACAAAACAACTCTTGGGCGACGAAATCTTTGTTAGTTTTGTATTCATGAACAAAAACACTTATAGCTCTATATATTTTTACATACTTTACATCATTGCTATTAGAAATAGTAAGACCATGTTACAACCAGGGACTGAGAACGGAACGAAAACGAAAACTTTAAACGAAATTAACCGAAATTTTTTTAAGAACGAAAACGAAACCGAAAACGAAATAATTATTTTTCGTTCAAGAACGAAAACGAAATAAATATTTTCCAAAACCGGTTTTAACCGGTTTTGTCGCTATTTCAATTTTATTTGTTAAACACAAACGCGAATTTACCTTCTGTGCTGGGGAGACTCCACGAGGCAGTAAAAAATCTCACTTGAAATAAGTGAGCTTCACTTTTCTCCATATATTTACGTGAATATGAGTATTAACAACTTTATTGTTTATACTTGCAATTTCGTGTAACACAATTAACGGTACAGATATTCTCTATTTCTAATTTGTTTTTTTGATCATCAATATAGAATATACACTTGATTGGATATATATTATCAATGTGTATGTTTTATTTGCGTTTAGACATAATAATAGTAAAATTTATTCTTACTTCGAAAAGGACTAATGTAAAAGAAGATTTATTGAAAGATGTGTTGCTAGTAAGATTTAACGGAATGTGAAAATGGATATTGTATGGTATGTACAAACTATAAAGTTAAAGTATATTTCAAGTTAATATAAGTTTTTTTTAAATATCTTTTTTATTTATGGCATTTAGTAAATTATCCACGTGAATTCATTATTTTGCCTTTTTAAATAATTACAGCAGGATCTTATTTAATACAAATGCATAGATTTTTAGTACTAAAACAAATTTAAAACAGCACTAGCTATATTTTCATATTTTTAGATAAAGATCGTGTGTCTAATTTAACCTAATCACGTTGTGTTTTTGCACCTTACGGGTGTTAAACTTAATAAAATGGTTAAATGTTAATGTGTTAACAATTTGGTAAATTTAATATGGCGATGGTTCGCCAGTCTAAAATATGCTGTCCGTGAGCATCAAACCCCATCGTCATCGATATATTCGTTTTCGTTCCGAACAGAACCGAACGGAATTTTTTTCGTTTTTAGTCCCTGGTTACAACCTTCGTTTTTGGGTTGAAAATCGTGTTTTCTTTGGTCAAGTCTTGACGTTTCAACTATTTTATCGTGATGTCCAATTCAAAAACGAAGCTTGTGACATACACATGGGCCGCGAAAGCTTGAATAGTAAAAAAATAGGATTTTTTCAAGGAAAATAAGTATAATTTCTATCTAACGAGTTTTAAAAAAGATGAATATGTCACATAATTTGTGTGCTTGTGTAAAATACAATAAATAAATGTTTTAGTGGTTATAGTTTAAGTAAAGAAGAGGAATAAAACAATCCTTTCATTGTTTAACCACCCTGTATGCAAATTTTTGTTTATTACTGGTTAGTAAATAAGTCAAGCGGGTACATGTGGCATACTAAGCCTTAGTTTAATATCAAAACCACGTTATCATAATCCATTTTCCAGGTTGCATCGTTCTTAAACGCGCCAGCATCAGAGAATAGAAAGATAAACCCGTGTTATCACATCCTGACCTGGCCGTGGCTGCTACCAGGTTGGGCGATATTTTCTAGTTTACGCGAACATAATGCTTTACATAAGTTAAAATTATCGGACATCTGGAGCCCACGCGCGGGACAATATCTCATGCATACATTTACCAGGCGACCGCGCTTATCCTGATTTACAGCCCATAAGCAGGGCGATACAGGGACGATAATTGTGTAACATACTATACGAGCATGGCCTTTTAGATATGCTCAAAATATACGCCAGTAGATTGCAGTAATTGAATTACACGTAAATTTGACTTACAACTGAGTTTTAATCTCGAGAGAAATCAGCTGAAAGAATCATGCAACAAATAGCTGATCAACTGTTGATTATTATTAGTGTGATGGGAAATAATAATTTAAAAGATCATAAAAAAAAATTAAAGAAGTTTTAGTGCAGAATTAAACTTTATATTTGGATACAAAAGTTGAAATTTGTTCGTTTAAAAATAATTTTACATATCCCGAAAAAGTTTCGTAATGATGAAAATGTAAAAGGAGACTTAAAGTATAATTAATTTACTTTAAAAAAAATCAGTTCACTAGTTCTACAGCGTCATTTAAAAAGTCTACAACAAATGGAAAAGTTTTTTTTTCTTACCATGTAGGTATATGAAAGTTGTCATTTTCTTACTGCCTACCCTACATGAAAGTTTTACTTTCGTGGCTAGTGGCGAAAATTAACTTTCGCCACTAGTGACGAAAATAATGTCACTGTCAAAGTCAAAATCAAATTGTAAAATTTACGTTTTTTTTTTAGCTTAAACTCACAAACAAATAATTTAATTTTAATATAGCATTTTATATAAAAGCCTAAGAATGGTACAAAAATTAATATTAAATATGTTTCGTTTGCAGGTTATAATTTTATTTATGTCAATGTCAGTGTGGTGGTGTCGCTATGGAAATGAAATGATTTATTAAAACTTTATACATAATAATAATTGTCATTTGGTTCGTTTACATTAACGTTCGTTCTATAGGTAATATACTTAACTGTAAATTCGTAGAAAAAATTGCGTTTACGACTCGAGATGAAATCAGTTTTTTCGTTCGTGAGAAAAAACTGGACTTTCATCTCTTATTGTAAAATATACCTACTATTATTATTGATGTATCAAAAAAGTTTATTCTTGAAAGTTGATGCATGGTCTAAAACTAATTTTAGAAAGTACAAAAGTTTAATAAAAAGTCATAGAACACTAGATTTTAGCGAGTTTTGTAATATTCGCAAGAGTAAAGAGCCCTTATGTTAAGAGATACAAAAAAAATGTATGAGAAAGAATTATTTGAAACCTAAAAATAAAGCTGGATTTAAATTTTGACGGTCGAATTCAAATTTTTATTTTTTTAAGAAATTTCAACATTCAAAAAGTCTTCAACAACTGGAAAAAAAATTATTATTGATTTCTCAGATAATTTTATTTTTGATGAAAGGTTGGTGCATGGTCTAAAACTAATTTTAAGATGAGAAAAGTTTAATAAAAAGTCATAGGACACTGGATTTTTAGCGATTTTTGTAAGATTCGCAACTGCCCTTTATTTTAAGTGATTCAATTTTTTTTTAATAAATAAGACTTATTTTTACCTACAAATAAAGCTAGATTTTTGTGTTGACGGTAAAATTTTTGTTTTTTAACAAATTTAACATTCAAAATAAGTCTGCGACAAATGGATAAGTTTTTTTATTTTTGATTTATCAGAAAATCTTATTCATGATAACAGTAGGCGCATGGTCTAAAACTAATATTAAGATAAAAAAATGTTCAATGACAAGTCATAGGACACTAGATTTTAGCGATTTTTGAAATCGCAAGATTAAAGTGCCCTTATTTTAAGAAATATAAACAAATTTTATGGAAAAGAGTTATTTAGAATCTAAAAATAGGGCTGGTTTTAAATTTTGACGGTCAAATTCCAATTTTTGTTCCTTAAGAAACTTTAAGCATTTTGCGAATATTTCAAACATCGCTAAAATCTAGTGTCAATGACTTTTTATTAATTTTTTTTAAATCTTAAAATTAGTTTCAGACCATTCACCAACTTTTATCAAGAATACAATTTTCTGAAAAATCGATTATAAGAAACTTTACCATTTGTTGAAGACTTTTTGAATGTTAAATTAAAAAAATAAATAAAATGGATATTGCCCGTCAAAATTTAAATCTAGCCTTATTTTGAGATTCTAAATAATTCTTTCAAAATTTTTTTGTATCTTAAAATAAGGGCACTTTACTCTTGCGAATATTTCAAAAATCGCTAAGATCTAGTGTCCCATGACTTTTTATTAAACTTTTTTTTATCTTAAGATTAGTTTTAGACTATGCACCAACTTTTATCAAGAATAACATTTTCTGAGAAATCAATAAAAAAAAGTTTCCATTTTGTTGCAGTCTTTTTGAATGACGCTGTATATTGAAGGTGACATAATACAAAAAGGCACGAAACATCTGTTTTAATTATAAGAAGGATTAAAAAAATTGAAGACAACAACAATATAAAATACGATTTGAATATTTTATGATCGTACCGACCAAAAACACTCTTAAACTGTTGTTAATGAAGTCGACACAATGCCCAATAAATATAATGTAATTTGTTAATAAATAAGGGACACCGTTCCGTAATTGGTAAGCTTCCTAAATGTGTGCTTCAAAGCCAAGCCGATGAATATTAAATTCAGAAGTGAAAAGATGCAGATTGCAAAACACACGTAATTGCTAAAACCAACAGACTGGGATAGAGATACTGTCTGTGCTTCGGCTCAGTTGCTAATGTGACTTTAGACTGAAATTACTACATAAGCTGTCATCTTTAGATGCTAGGTAAGGTTATTATAAGCTGTTTAACTATGCTATATGATGATCAAGTAAGCTGTACAATGGCTTACCCAATTATGGCGTACTAATGATTCAGAAAATATGTTAGCCTATTAGGCGTAGACCAGCAATATTTTCTTTTTAGGCGCATAATGTAAGGAAGTTAAAATATATTCTGCATGTTTGTGAATATACAGTCTGTTCTACAAAATGGGCCCAAGTTTATAGCGACTTCAATTGCGATTTAATCATCAAAAAACTATATATATTACTAAATGGGACAGTCTTAGCTACAAATTTTGTTTTAAACAACTTCATTTATTTGTTGTGACGTCTCCGACATTTTTTTTTTAAATTGGTTGGTGTAATGTTTTTGGTGTATTTGTGTAGAGTATTTTCAGTACTTTTCAACGGTCTAGACTTTTAGTAGGGTTATACCATGAAATGTTTTAGTTAATCGTGTCACTTTTTACGAAAGAAACAATTAGGTATTATTTTACATTAGTTCTGTTTATAAACATGTGTGTAGGTATACAACTTTTAAATGACAAACGCACGAAAACGTAAGAAACAGAGCCCTTAGATTTGATTTTACACGAACGCAATGCTTTTCGACACTTCCTTACATACGTTTATAACCTAAATTGTGTTTGTAAAAAATATACCTAATTGCTCCAATTATTCTATTTAAATCCCACTTGTATAGATCTACGCAGAGCAGTTTCATGTAATTCTAATATCGTTCTGGTACAAATTAAGGGTGAATTTGCACATATGGGGGTGTTTACGTTGCATGTGGTGATTAGGGATGGCAACCGATGATATAGCCACGATCCGATTACCACAGCTCGCTATGATCCTCTCTAAGCGGCTCAACTTTGGACGTAATATAGATTCCGGGCAACCGGAGTAATATCCCTCTGGAGGCAGCGTGGTCGGATTATACCACCGAACCATATGTGGTTCTCACTAGTAATCAGAAAAAATAATCTTCCCGCGTCGTCAATACACTCTCTAAGAACGTTATTAAGAAAAAAGCTAAATAAAACTATCCAATGTAAGGACTAAAGCTCTAGATATTTGGATAATAATAAAATATCTACTGCCAATTAGATGAACATATCAGAACGTAACTAAATTTGGGCACAATTAAGCAGGGTGGATAAAATCATGGTTTTTTAAAAAAAATAAAAAAAATCGATTTATTTGATTTAAATCAGATTTTTTTGATTTAAATCAGATTTTTTTAAATTTAAATCAAATGTACCATATTATCGAATTTAGTGACAAATTCACATGCTATTTCTGTTTTGTGCTAATATATTTAATAACCAATATATTTAATTCAATGGTAAATTTTTGTCAAAATGAAAAATTAAATATAATGATTAAGAATTTTGAAAAAATCAGTGCTAAATGGTGATGTTTAATTAATTATATACAGGGTGAGTCATTAGTGCGGGATCGGTCGATTGTGGCTAAACGGCTTGAGATATGAAGTTGATTCAAATACTATTTTATACAGTTTTTTCTAAACAACACAATAAAAATATTTTCAAATATACAGGGTGAGTCACCTTTCTGGAACTAATAGCAACTTTTATATTTCAAATACAACACCCAATTTTTTATTTAATATTTTTGACCGCCTTAATTTCAGCTTTGCATCAATATAAAGTACTACAGGTTTTTATACGGCGTTGTAAAAAAAAAATATTTTCTAAATTATTCAAGGTTGTAAGTCTTTATTTAAAAAATTCTCCTGAAGTTATTTTGAAATACAAAGTTTTAATTTGGTATGGACATGCAGAAAAAAATTCTCTGTTCGCTCGATATGAAAAAATTTGAATCACACATACAGGGGTGTTTATAAATAGGTGGCAACTTCCATGATTTTTAAAAGCTCGTAACTCGATTTTTTCAAATGCAAACCCCTGTATTTTTTTATGTCATCGAATTCGTCTTTAAAAGAGCTTCATATTTTGTTAAGTATGTCCTATACCCAAAACTCATACTTTTCGAGATATTCGACATTTTTTTTCAAATCGTTATTGAAGCAATAGAGTGCCGTGGAAATTGAAAAAACTGACTGTTCACTACGCTAATGTCAAAAACTTGTCATTTATATTTTGAATTATTGCATTTCCACAATGAATATTACTTTACAAGAGCAAATTGATATGGTTTATTCACCATTTCGTGTATTTAATTACTAATAGTAATACAATTTTGTTTTATTATAAATTAATATTATATTGTACTCACATAATCTGTGATTTAAATTGATAATTTAAAAAAAAAAATCACTTGATTTAAATCGTGATTTAAATCAATTGATTTAAATCTGCTCAACCCTGCAATTAAGTATTTAAAGATTATACAAATTACCAATCAGCCCAATCACTGTCTCGGACAAAGCCAGGCACAATTATAGCAGTCGTTGTTTTGACTTTAAAGAATAGTTATCGGCAAAGGTTTGTAGATAATATGTTAAATTAAATTAATAACACTCTGCTAACTTTACACCACAGAATTCTTGCAAAATGCAGATTTTAACTGCGTTACTAATTCGTTTCTTACTAGCTTCAATTAGCGTTATACGAAAAAAATTGTTATAGGTTAACAATGTCAAAAACTGTCTACATCTAAAGCCGCGTGATATGCCATTTATTGTACTTGAATGGTAATCATTGTTAAAGATCATCCGAATATTTTTATTAAATCCAAATTTATCGAAATACTTTTTTTTAAAACCAATGAGCAGTTTAATTCCAGCCTAAATTAATAACGTTCAAACTTAGTCTCAGGTTTACCCAATAGTTTGCTAATATATAAATACACTAATTATTAACGTGCATACTACCACACAGTCTCTGATTTTAAACTTTTGCTTAAACTAATTCAAAAGGTTCAACCCTTTTAAGTCTTCTTACTAATCCTGTTGTGTCCAGGAGCTGGATCGCCTCGAGATTTACATGTTGATGGAGCCTTTCTTCGTGGCTCTTGGCAAACTTCTTAATGGTGTTGGTTATAGTGTCCATGTTCAGGTCCAGATGTATGTCACTATTTTTGCAATACCCGGGTGCATCAGCGATGTTCCTTAGTGTTTTGTTCTGGAATCTCTGGTCCATCTGAATATTACTCTTTGGTGCATCCCCAAAGCTGTATCCCATATGTCCATACAGGCTTTAAAATTCGGCAAAGGTCTCTATTGTATTGTTTTCTAACCTGGAATATCACGTATACAATAGGTATAGGACCGGACCTAGTACGCTTCCTTGTGGAACTCCTGCTTGAATTTCTTTAAGTTCTGAATAAGATTCTTCTTGCTTTATTATGAAGTATCTCTCTGAGACGTTGGACTGAATAATTTGGGAGGAGCGATCATGGTTTATAACTTAAACCATCATGCCACCCTTCGTCGAAAGCCTGCGCTACGTCTAGAACAGAGGTCGGCAAACCGGGCTAAATTACCCCAAGTGGGGTAAACATGAAATTCTTGGAGGTATAAGGACTCGAAAGACAAATAAAATTATATTAAACGCTTTCCTTGTTATTTGTATAATTGTATTCTCCGTATAAAAAGATTCCATTCCTTTGGAATTTAAATAAACTATGATTTTCTTCCTTTCAAATCAAGGAGGTAACGTCGGCGTAAATAAATTTATTTTGGCGTAATAGGTAAAAAAGTTCCCCGACCCCTGGTCTAGAAAGATAGTAGAACAAACTTTTTTTTTCTAGGGCTTGTTCTATGACATTTGTTATTCTATGTACTTGGTCAATAGTTGGATGTTTATTTCTTAATCCAGATTGATGAGAGAGAATTAGTTCTTTTTCTATTAGTATCGGTTTCATTCTTTTGAGCAACAGCGTTTCGAACAGGCAATAATAGGGATTATAATCACATCTGCAACTTTCCACAGCCTTTGCACATACTTGAGCCTGAAGGCAGCATTTATTAGGGTGGTCAGTTTTGCCATGGTTTTCCTTGGGAGATGTCTTAGCACTTCACCAAACCCAGGGGCCTTTTTTGGGTTAATATTTTCTTTGATTACAGTAATTACTTCATTAGGTGTTGTAAGTCTGATTTCACTGTTTTCTTGTAAGATTTCTTCCCAATCAGGAGCTTCCTCATTTTCTCCATGTGGTTGGAATGTTTTTTTTTTAATGATCTGCGAATGTTGTGGCTTTTTGCTTGCTATTTCGGGCCCATTTTCCATCCCGCTGTCTTACTGGCGGGATCTGCACGATTGGCCTTTTTAATTGTTTGGTCGCGTTCCATAGAGAATAGTCAGTGCTATCATCTGTTACTTCCTTTAGGTAAGCATTTATGAGTCATTTCTGATTTGATTTAAATACAATTATACAGTCATTCAAAAAGTTTCCAACAACTGGAAAAGTTTTTTATTGTCCTCCTTTGTTCATACGGGTGTGACGAACATTATTGTGCTGGTTAAAAATAAGCAAATTTCACTATTACAGTGTTTTGAAAAGCTTTATTTTTAGTCTGTTTAATGTATTCCAGAAACAAGACATTGTATTTGTATAATGTATTATACATAACATAACATGCGATTTTATTGTCGTATCCAGGCAATTGTGGTTATGCGAGGAAATAACAGACGAAGCAGAATGTTAGATAAACATAAAAAGTTCAAATGGTCTAAGATTACTGCCATTTCATAACGTGCAAGTCCCCTTTATAACAGCTGTTAAAAATATCTTAATGTAGGTTTAAATTCTATCTGAAGTTAAGTGCTTGCAAATAAACGGCAAACGCAAATGGAGCTGCGTTTACGACCTTTAAAAATACGTAAACTTTTTAGTTGTTTTTATAAAACTCGCGTACTTTGTACCATTGTAAACGACGCTCGGGGGTAAGTTTTAAGTTTAAGTGAGTTTTATCAAGTTTTCAAGGGTGGAGGTCGGTTCTCCCTGGGGTTTTGGCCACCCTCGTGAAAATCAAGACGACGTCTTTAACCGTATTCAGATTCTCTGCGTGGTGCCCAATGTCCAGTTGAATTTAAATCTATTTGAATACATTACGGCGTTGTGTTTACATTTCGACTCGTGAGGTGTTCTTCTTTATGCATACAATGAAAATACACATCATAATTGTAAAGTTACTATCGCTGTCAACCCCTTAACATATTTATTTGTTATACATGAATTAATAACATATTATGATGTTTAGACAATTTGAAGACTCTCGTCTCGAAACTTGTCCAGCATTGATATAAGAAAATAAGACTAGTGACTTTTAATTTAAATAATTTGTAATAATAAACGAGTTACTTAAATAATTGAAACATTCAATAAAAAATATTGTTGAAGCTACTTTTTTATATACCGGGTGTCTCAGATTACAATATCGGTAAAATACGGTGTTTCTTGATTTTCAGAGTTATTTATTTAAAAAGATACAACAAAAGATAATCGTTAGAAAGAGGAGAAAAAAGCTTATTGCATTATTCCAAAGCCCATAAGAAAAAATTAAGTTAACGGTCATATCTCAAAAATGAAAAGTGATAAGAAAAATCTAAGATAACAAGTACATTCTACATAATAAAGTACCTACAGACGGTACAAACAAAATTAATTATTGATTAAGATAAAAAAATTGTGAGAGAAAAAAAGAATTCGACATTTTCATATTTTTCCTATAACTTCTGAAAGCACGAGCAATTTTGTACTTTTAAAAATTGATTGTGGCTTCTCTCTTACTAAGGAATAATTCATCTTATTAAAAAAAACTGTATGTCCTATAATAAGCGAGATCCCCATGCTGGAAATTTAATCTGGAACACTCGGTATATGTATAAATTACTTGCTACTTTGCCATTGCTGACGGTAATGGTTTGTTTATAATATTTTTGTACTATACATTGATTTAATCATCAGTAATGATTTAAATAAATTATTATGATTTAATTTCTGATCCCTTAAGCAAATATTCAGCTTATTAAAATAATGAGTGTTTTTTTGGGGTAACACCTGAATTCCGAAGATATATGCCAATAGAGAACCAGAGGGAAAAAGTAACGTAGGTAGACCAAAAAAAAAAGATATACTAACAGAAAATTAAGCGATGTAGCGGGCCTAATCTGAAGAACAAGAAGATAAGGAAGATGTTTAAACTGACGGTATGCAATAATATATATTTTTTAACGGTAACCGCAGGATCCTTTTCAATTACTTACACGCGCAGTTGAAAATTTGTGAAGAATATTACTTTATTAACGAAAAACTTAACCGCATCGATCTTCCTAACATTGAACCGGAACGCAACCCGAACCGGCATAATATTGCGAATTGGAACCGAACCGATTTTTTTTGGCGGTTGGCAATCTTGTTTAAAAGTTGGTTTTTGGCAAAGGTGGTAATATGGGCCCCCATTTTGTTTATTAGTTGAAACTTTCAGAGAAAACATTATTTCAGCCTGAATTTTACAGAAAATATACTTCGACATGTTTTTGATCTAATTATGCAGTAAAAATACTGATATTGACTTCAAGTCAAAGGATAATATATTTTTTACAGAATGGTGCATTTTTTGAGAAAACAGAAATGTGCTGGTAATATGAGCCCCTTAGTAAAAGCAAATAAAAATGCATTCCAGAAATAAAAAATGGTTTAGTGTAGATAGTAATCACTTTTATTTTAAACAACTTTAAATTATTTGCAAAAATCACAAACGTAATTATCTTTCTCACATCCGGTACATTCATTATGTGCACACATTTCGCAAATGAGACATTGCACCCATAGTTCTCCTTTATTGTCGTTTGAAAAAAGACCTTCGCAAAATAGGCACATTGCGTCGTCTTGGTCTTGCGTGTATTTATAACTTTTCGCGGCATCTGCAAAAAAAATTACATGGTTGTATTATGGGACCCTAACATAATATGGTCCCCTTGGGGGCTCATATTAACCGCAAACTTGTCTAAAAACAAAAAATTTATAATCTACAAATGTTATTCATACATTAAAAAATATTTGAATGAATACAATCTTTACAACTTGTTTAATATAAAGCTCTAGTTGAAACACATAAATGTCAAAAAACGGTGCAGAAATATGGATACAAAGTATTACCTTGAAAACTTTTTTCAGGGCGAAAATACAATAAACAGTTAACCTCCACTATGACAGCAGGCACTGACGTTTGTACGATGTTGTAGCGAAAGTATCAACACACGTCACTTGATTTCCGTCGCTGTTGCCAAAATACACGAGGTAATTATCGAGATATTGAGGGGGCTCATATTACCAACAGGGCCCATATTACCACCTTTGCCTCTAATAATAAGAATAATTAGCTTTTATCTAATTTTACATCATAATATTAATCCTGCTTATATTTATTAGTAGGTACAATACTACAACTATTAAATCTTAACATTATTTTTCACATAATTTTCTTAAATTTGATACTGAAGTGGTTTAATTTCCACAGGTAATTCATTAAAAATCTTGAACCCTTTGTAGTACAAGGCGTTCTGTGTATTTGTTTTCATTAATTTTGGTAATCCAAAGTCGCCTTTGTCCCTAGTCTGGTATTCGTAAAGGTTACAGTTTTGTATTAAATTTTTAGTCATATAACGTGGTAAAAAATTATTTATTGCCTTATATATTAAGAAAAGGCAGCTAAACCTTATTTTTTGACGTATCCTTAAGTATTTTAAAGTATTTAAGATTTCGCTAGTTTTAGTGCATCTCGAGTATTTTAAAATAACACGCATTCCTCTGTTTTGCTGTTTCTGCAGTTTATATATGTCGCCTTCATTACACAAGAACAAAATGCTCGCGCAGTAATCGAAGTGTGGAGCGATTAGTGACCTGTACACTGTAATTTTTGCTAAAAGGCTAAGTTTGTTTGTTAATCTACCCAGAAAACTATTTTTCCCCAACTTTTTCACAATGTAATCCACATTGCTCTTAAATTTAAGTCTATTGTCTATCATAACACCAAAATATTTAATTTGCCAAACACATGCAAGTTCTTCATTATTTATCTTAACTTTAATGCTTACATCATACGGTATTGGCCTGTTTCCTATTATCATAAATTAGGGTTTGTCTGTATTTAATTTTAATTTGTTAACTTTTAACCATTCTGCTCCAACGTATAGGTTATTATTTATATTATTAATAGCCGACTCTAGGTTGCTATCAGAAGCAGTGATTAAAGTGTCATCTGCAAATAGATTTACACTACATTTTTTTATATTGTGTTCCAAATCATTCAAGTACAGCACAAAAAGTAACGGACCTAAAACTGAACCTTGTGGTACACCTAGTGTGTTGATCATTTTTTCTGATTCTATATTGTTAAATTTAGTTTTTTGATGCATGAACCTTCCATTCCTAAAATATAATCGCTTTGTAATAATAATTAACTTTATTTGAAAAATCTTCAGGTATTCGGTATATTAAAAAACCAAAACGCTTCAGAGTCACTCAAAGCGAGCACATTAATATGAATTACGGTTTAAAATTAGCTGTCGTTTGTTGTCATTGTTTAACGGCAGTATTTCATTTTTGGAGAGCAAACCTTATTAATAACGCAATACTGCCCTACATTTGACGTCGTGCTTTGTACCCGCGTTGTTACATTTTTTCGGAAAATTGAATCCCAGGGCGCGTTTGTAAAACACTGACCGCGGGCTCCCTCGACCTCCGATGTTATAAATTTATCATACATCTCATTCCGCTACATGAAGCACGGTCCACACCCCCATCATATGCTGGCGGCACGTGTTTTGTCCATTAAACGTCTGTCGTGACTGATTTTATATTGATGAGGTGGTGTTTGCAGTTTCATACAGAAATGTGAATACGCAGCTACTGATATTTGATGGACGCAACTCATGATCGATAGTCAGAAACGCTTCTATTAATAACAAATACATTCATCACGAATTACTGTAATTACATTTTGAAAATTAATTGTTCAAACTCGTTAAATTAACAAAACTGCACATAATGTCTATATTAGTTAAAAATGTGACATTAACTTTATCTTTAAAGCTAATAGTTATCAACGTAACAACACCGGAAAGTGGTACTTAACGAGTGGACAGTTTTGGAACGAGCCGTAGGCGAGTCCTGAAAGCATACGAGTCCAGTAAAGACATTCTCCGGTATGTCACGAACAATATTTTTTCTGCGTCCGCCACTGACACCAAAATCTCTATCTTTGCCATCGATAATTAAACAATAACTTAACAAACTATAGGTGAAAACTCGCTTGGTGGTATAATGACGCTTGTTTGACAGCGCAAATCAACAAAACAACTCATCACCATGGCATCCAGCTACTTTCCTGCCTAGGCCGGTAAAGACAACTTATTACCATGGCAACCAGTTACTTTCTTGGCTAGACCTGTAAAGATGTATTTTCCAGCCTAAAAATTGATCGGAACAACTGATTTTATGGACGGACGGAGGAAAAAAATTAATTCGCTTAAGGGCAAAGTTTTTCAATCTTTAAAAAAGTTTGTTACACCTCTGGCACTTTTTTTTTGGTGCAAGAGCTCTATGGAAGCCTAAAAACTAAAAAACTTAAAGATTATTAAAAAAAAACGTTGTTAGCATGTTTTTAAAATTTAAAATTCAACTTCTCTTTAAAGCTATATGTTTGTTTATAAAAATAGAAATGTGTTTTGTTGTTGATACGTACCAATATATTGTGCATTTTCTAAGAAAACGTATACCATGAGTAATTTGCAGGAGGTTGGAGCGGAGCACGGAGCAGTGGAGCAATGTGTTTTTGCCGGGAGCAGGAGCAGAGTCCGGAGCAAATAATTTGGATTCCTCCACTGCTCCAGTTTATTATCTAAACAAATTTAAAAAAAATACTTTTTTTCTTTTTTTTTTCAACGTTTGCAGATCAATAATTTGTTTTTTCAAACATTTACTAAACTTCAATTGTTTGTTAGGGTCAAATTTTGTTATTTTTGAACAATACTTTTTTAAAAACAATTTTTTTAATCAAAACACTTTTTTTTTTAAATGTTAACAATATTTGGAGCATGGGCGGAGCTGGAGCGGAGCTGGAGCAGGCATTTTGACGCCGGAACGGAGCTGGAGCGGAGCAATTAAAAAATTGGACTGCTCCAAACCCCTGGCTAATTTGTACTATGATCAGCCTTATTTTGAGTTTTTTTCTTCAATGAGACCTGAATTTAGTCAACTAAACATAAATTGATCCAACAAAATAGCCAAAAATACTCTTTATACGTTTTTTTATTGGTCAAAATGTTCACTGCATAATTTTAACGTTTTACTAGAAGATTGATATTGCAACAATTTGTAAAAAAGAGGATTAACTCTAAGTACAGAAGTTATTTATTAAAGAAGACAGATGTTTGTCGGTATACCTTGATCTGTGTTCTGTTTAATAATATTTATTGACGAAATAATTGTTATGTATCTCATAGGTGGCTAATGTTTTGCTAACACAGGCGTATCAGATTGTAATTCAATCAATTGCAATTAGATATTTGGGAAGATATTTCCCAGATTAAATAAAAAATGGTGCGTTTATTGGTAATTTTGCAAGCAATTTATAATAATAGTGAAAATTATTTTTTGTGGGAAGTAATTGTTGTATTTGAAAAATAAATAAAAATGGTAACGTGTCCTGTAGGTTTGATGCAATTTATTCTGTAATCAACAGAATTCCATTAATATTTAGTTGATTAAATGTAATTTGGTGAAATTATTAGACATATTTTTGTTATTACGGAAAACCAGTAAGGAATTGTTTAATTTATTTTTCTACGACCACTATTGTAAATGATTATTACTGCACCTGTACAGCATGAGTGCATAGTAAGTGGGTCTACGCACGGTTAGCAAAAAGCACACTTGTCTAGAAATGTCAAAGTAGACTTACGTCAAACAGTTAACAGCGAACGTATAAGTGTTTTTACTATTAGCAGAAAAACGGTAAAAACGTATGTATTATGTGATCGTAGAAAAAGTATACTACAAATCACGAGTGGTAAAGCAATTACGCACTCGTGGAATTACAACTTTTCCACTCGTGCGTAATATGCTTCTTACAACTCTTGTTATGTAATGTACTATTAAATCATAATTTATTACAGTATTTATACTTCAAATCGTCAAAGAACTGATTTCTTACAGAGAAAGTGTTCAGTTATTTTACTATTTCTTGTTTTTCGACCTGAAACTAAGAGACAACACCATTTGAACACTTTCTCCTGAAATTTAATGTCATGTATTTTTAGCACCGCTACGTTAAAATACGGTTTCGATGTTATCTTAGGTATGTATGGCGAGGCGCGATGCAATATCCCGGAGCTGCTGGTCGGCTCCGGGCTCCACTCCGAACACATGCATTATTCAGTTGCGCTTGCCATAGAGAAGGTGACCTGTAGTAGAATTCAGGTTCAACGGAAAAACGCAATTTTGATGTTTGCGTAATGGCCACCAGTAAAGAAATTCGGTTTTACGATTTAATTTACATTGTAATTTGTCTGGAGTTCGCCGCCCATTGTCTTCCGGCATATAACGTTACGCCTTGATAGGAAATCGTTTGTATAGAATTACGGAGGTGATGTTGAATCTAATAATGCTTTTTAGCGCTTAGCGGTTTCGATAAAAGTTGAGAAAAAACACCATTGACGATATTTCTTCGTAAATTTTTGATTGACTGATTGGAGTAATTAATTTTGGACTTTATTGGTATGTTTCGTTAAATACTGCATACATACAATCGTACTTCTTCTTAGCTAGTAGCAGGGTTGAGCAGATTTTAATCAATTGATTTAAATCACGATTTAAATCATGATTTAAATCAAGTGATTTTTTTTAAAAAATCATTGATTTAAATCAAGTGATTTAATAAAAAAAATTATCAATTTAAGTCACAGATTATATGAGTAGATACAATATAATATTTATAATAAATCAAAATTGTATTACTATTAGTAATTAAATACACGAAATGGTGAATAAAACATATCAATTCGCTCTTGTAAAGTAATATTCATTGTGGAAATGCAATAATTAAAAAAAAAATACAAGTTTTTGATGTTAGCGAAGTGAACAGCCAGTTTTTTCAATTTCCACGGCACTCTATTGCTTCAATACCGATTTGGAAAAAAATGTCGAATATCTCGAAAAGTATGAGTTTTGGGTATAGGACATACTTAACAAAATATGAAGCTCTTTTAAAGACGAATTCGATGACATAAAAAAATACAGGGGTTCGCATTTGAAAAAATCGAGTTACGAGCTTTTGAAAATCATGGAAGTTGCCACCTATTTATAAACACTCCTGTATGCGTAATTCAAATTTTTTCATATCGAGCGAACAAAGAAATTTTTTCTGCATGTCCATACCAAATTAAAACTTGGTACTTCAAAATAACTTCAGGAGAATTTTTTAAATAAAGACTTAAAACCTTGATTAATTTAGAAAATTAATGTTTTTTTACAACGCCGTCTAAAAACCTGTAGTATTTTATATTGATGCAAAGCTAAAATTAAGGCGGTCAAAAATATTAAATAAAAAATTGGGTGTTGTATTTGAAATATAAAAGTTGCTGTTAGTTCCAGAAAGGTGACTCACCCTGTATATTTGAAAATATTTTTATTGTGTTGCTTAGAAAAAACTGTATAAAATAGCATTTGAATCAACTTCATATCTCAAGCCGTTTAGCCACAATCGACTGATCCTGCATTAATGACTCACCCTGTATATAATTAATTAAACATCACCATTATCACTGATTTTTTCAAAATTCTTAATCATTATATTTAATTTTTCATTTTGACAAAAATTCACCAATGAATTAAATATATTGGTTATTAAATATATTAGCGCAAAACAGAAATAGCATGTGAATATGTCACTAAATTCGATAATATGGTACATTTGATTTAAATCAAAAAAGTCTGATTTAAATCAAATAAATCGATTTTTTTGATTTTAAAAAAAAAATCATCATTTTTATCCACCGTAGCTTACCTACACTGTTTTATTAGTAAAAATTAAATTAAAATAGTTTTTGTCAGAGAACACTGTGAGTGCCATGGAACTAGAACCAAAATATAAAAAATATAATAAAAAGAGAACATTTAAACAAAATAAGCGTTTTTTGGGAAATATTTAGGATTCGTTTATTTTTATAAATGTTTAATATTAAAAATCACTTATGTACCTATTGAAGGATCTCGTAAAAAAGTGCTAAAATGTTTTTAAGGTAGTCGGCTCTCCATCTGTTGCATTCCATTTTATTTATTTAGTGCAAAACGTGCTTCAAAATGAAAGAAATATTGAATTTGAAAAATCAAAGGGAGGTAAAAATATTGTCTAAGGACTAGGTGGAAATACGGAGTTTCTTACCCATGGTATTTGTAATATATAGGAAGCTTCTTTTACAGCTCCATGATCATCTTCCACTCTTTTCAATTTTTGGCTTTGGTCTTCCAGTCTCTTACTCCCTTTTCTGTTAAGTCTGATAAAACTGCTTCTCTCTACTGTCTTCTCGGTCGACCTTTCTTCATCTTGTAATTTGGTGTGTTCCAGACTATCGTTTTTTGTGTTCGTCCATCTGCCATTCTTTGGATATGACCCAGCCACTGTAATCTTTTGGCTTTTATTACTAAGTCAATTGCTGGTCCCTTATACATATATCTCATAAATTTCTCTGTTTGTCTTCTCTCATACCCTTGTTCCATTTTCCTTCCTCCCAACACTAAGTATTTTCCTTTCCCATCTCTGCAATCTTTCTTGTGTTTTCTTATTCAGTACCAAAGTTTCGCAAGCATATAGTGCTGTTGGTCGCAGTACTGTTTTGTAAAGACCGAATTTAGCATCTCTAGATAGTTGTTTCGTCCTTAGTAGTTGGTTCAAGGCTAAAGCACATTTATTCGCTTTTATGAATCTCGCCTCTATTAATTTTTCTCCATCAGAGTTCTTCGTTATTCCGGCACCCAGATAGACAAACTCATCCACTTCTTCCACACTAATTCTTCCCAATGTCGTAGTTATCTCTAGGATTGCATTCTGCTGACTACCTCCCATAGATTGTGTTGTAATATAAATTAATTTTCAATTTTAAACTCATTTTTACCGCGGTATATCGGAATAACTCTGAGTTGTTTTGTCTTATTTTTTCTTCGCCCACAATTCTTCGCCCACAGTTCTTCGTCTCCACAATTCTTCGCCCTGAATTCTTCGCCTCCACAATTCTTCGCCTCTACAATTCTTCGCCCACAATTCTTTGCCTACACAATTCTTCGCCGCCACAATTTTTCGCCGCATACAAGCACATCACAAATTTTATTTGTAAATGTGATTGTTTTTATTTATAACGTAATTTTGTGGGCGAAGAATGTTCCGGACACGAGATATTATACAGGGGGCCCCAAAAAAGTTGTTGCACCCGGGTTCCGATATACAGGGTGTCCCCGTTATCACCGCGAATATTTTAAGTGGTGATAGAGGACCTTTTTCTAAGAAAAAATTTCAAGTACAATTTTTTTCTAAAATCAAATGCTAAGCAGTTATCAACACTTACTTGATTTTTTTACACTTCTGCATTTAAAAGACACTGTCGCCGAAAATATTAATTTTATCGTAAAATACCTTACAGCTTTTTAATAGAGCAAGAAATTCTCTACAAAATTAATTAAAATTATTTTTTGTCTACAGGCAATGGTTTAAAAGTTATAAAGCAGTTTGTACAAAAAAATGTAAAAAATTTACAAAATTTAATTGTTCCTTAGACTTTGCAACCGCTGTATCTTTAAAACGAAAGGTTGTACAAAAAACCGACGGCCCATTCCGGATAGCAAATTTTATGGGCTACAACTTTGGTCAAGTGAAATTTTTGGAAAATCAAACCGATTTTCCGGAAAAGCTAAAAATAAGGAACAGAGTGTAAAAAAAATGTCGAGAAATTATGTTTTGTATTTAAAATAATGCTTTTAAAGACAGTGCGATTATGAACTGAAAATGATGGAGATCATTTTGAACATTTATTGAAGTAATTTTGTGGTTACATATTAATTTTATTGCCTCCAGATAGATTTGCATTGTTTTGCATTTTATCGTTTTTTTTTCCACTTTTTTCACTATTAAAAACATATGTTTAGTTTTATTGAACAACATATTTACCGAAGTTGTAGTCCGTTAAATGCCTTATCCGCAATAGACATCCGTTTTGCTCTACGACGTTTCGTTAAAAGATGCGGCGTTTTTATAAATTTAAATAACTTATTTACATGCAATTTTACAATTTTTTGTTAAATTTGTTCGCTAGCTCCTTAAAAAATAAGGGGTGGTTTTCTGAATAATTTCAAACTTCATAAAAAGCTTTAAAACTGATGAGATACATAATTTTATGAATGGTACCGATGCTATGGCATTTTTAAATACAAAATATTATAATTTCCCGTTTTTTTTTGTTTTGAAAACGATAAAATGCAAAACAATGCAAATCCATCTTAACTCAATAAAATTTACATGCAACCACAAAATTACGTCAATAAGTGTTCAAAATGACTTCCATCATTTATCATTTTCAATTACGTAATCGTTCTCTGTTTAAAAGCATTTTTAAATACAAAACAATATTTGTAGGAAATTTTGTTTTTGCACTCTTCCTTATTGTTAGCTTTTCCGGAAAATTGGTTTGATTTTCTAAAAATTTCACTTGACCAAACTTGTAGCCCATAAAATTTGCTATCCGGAATGGGCCGTCGGTTTTTTTGTACAACCTTTCATTTTAAAGATACAGCGGTTGCAAAGTCTAAGGAACAATTAAATTTTGTAAATTTTTTACATTTTTTTGTACAAACTGCTTTAT
The DNA here is from genome assembly GCA_947652605.1 of Elmis aenea. Lineage (NCBI taxonomy): Eukaryota > Metazoa > Arthropoda > Insecta > Coleoptera > Elmidae > Elmis > Elmis aenea. Next base: position 5,870,140 of record OX393580.1, read on the forward strand.
AACTCTCAAACCATTGCATGTAGACAAAAAATAAATAGAACTAATTTTGTAGAGAATTTCTTGTTCTATTAAAAAGCTGTAAGGTATTTTACGATAAAATTGATATTTTCGGCGACAGAGCCTTTTAAATGCAGAAGTGTAAAAAAATCAAGTAAGTGTTGATAACTGCTTAGCATTTGATTTTAGAAAAAAATTGTACTTAAAATTTTTTCTTAGAAAAAGGTCCTCTATCACCACTTAAAATATTCGCGGTGATAACGGGGACACCCTGTATGTATAGATGACCGGCACTGTCTAACAATAATTAAATTCAGCATAAAAATCCAGTAAAACGCCCATAAGACATAACAAATTGGCTATCGCATCTCCAGAAAACGCCATGCATATAGGGCCCTTTCTCCAATTTACAACAACCAAATTTTTACTGTGGATACTGAAATAGTTATAAATAAAACTAGAGATTTAACGTTTAAGGTTTTGCATAACACTGTATTCAAGGCATTAGTAACATATGCACATATACAGTTTAGGTTCTACTAAACACTTAAACACAGACTTTCTTGCTAATAATTTAACCATTCTTTTATATCTAACGGTTTCCCAGAACCCCATGTTTTTGACTTCTGCATACGGTGCCTTGAAGGTGATACTTTACCTTGTTTTTATAAACAAGCCGTGTTTACTTTATGATTGCGTTTATTTAACAGTTTTTACGACGAACCTATTTACCTGTTTTGTAATTTGATTACGACGCGTACTGAAATGTTCGCGCGGAATCGTAAACAGAACGTGAAAATATTCCGAGACACAAGACAGTGGCAAATCTGAATCTGAAACAGAGTAGTAAAGCAGTGTAAGTATAGTAATTCAACACGGCTGTTCTAAAATCCCACTTTAATAGCTATAATCGTGCGTTAGTGCCCTCGCGGTCGTACGGAGTTACCAGGGTGACCGCCCCGCGCCGCCCCGGACCGTATTTGCCAACATGAGGATTGTCACCCCAACCCCGAGCCCGTCATCGCTCAGATTCAATCTCGAGGGAGAGCTGCACGGGACTGGAAATTGATGTTTGATATTTCATCGCGAATATTTTTTGTTTAAAATGTTTTCATGTTGAATATTACGTATTATTAGCGTTGCTCAAAAGCTTAACGGGCAAATTGATCTTTTAGAAGTATTTTAGGTAATATGTCACTTTGGGGATAACAGTGCCCCGGTTGACTTTTAATTTGATCATTTGAGCATCAGCGAATATTAAATAAAAATGTACAGTATCTCAATGCAGACGTTTAAATGTAATACACTTGGGAAAATCGTTCTCTCTCTTTTAATCCTTATGTCAATAACCGAAATTCACAATGTTGTTTGTTCTATGACCGGGTAATAAACTTATGCTATAAGTTTTCTATATTTTTGTGAAGAGAATGAGATTGGTCAAATCATTCAGTTTTAAATTTCTAATTCTAAAACCTGTAACAAACATACGAAACATTTTATTTACTTTTGAATGAGGTAGTAAACAAGCCAGATATACATATTTAACAAGTTCGAAGGACCATCTAGTTCAACAGCCTATTGATTGTAATTAAACATTTGTGTTGTTACATATTACTTTCGATTTTAACCAATCGCAAAAGAATAGTTTTCTCCTAATTTTCTGTAAAATTAGATGTAGAAGATTTTTACACACTTGTAACCAGGGGTTTGGAGCGGAGCTCGGAGCTGGAGCACGGAGCAGTGGAGCAATGGGTTTTTGCCCGGAGCAGGAGCGGAGCCCGGAGCAAATAATTTTGATTTTTCCACTGCTCCAGTTTATTATGTAAAATTTAAAAAAAAAAACTACTTTTTTCCCCTTTTTTTCAACGTTTGAAGATCAGTAATCTGTTTTTTCAAACATTTATTTAACTTTACTTGTTTGTTAGGGCCAAATTTTGTTATTTTTGACCAACTTCTACATATCCGATAAAATTAAAACTTTGTTTTTAAAATACATTTTTTTAAATCAAAACACTTTTTTTTAAATGTTAACAATATTTGGAGCATGGAGCGGAGCTGGAGCGGAGCCGGAGCAGGCATTTTGATGCCGGAGTGGTGCAATTAAAAAATTGGACTGCTCCAAACCCCTGCTTGTAACAGAACCTTTAAATCAGTAATTTATAAAGTAACTTTCAGACTTATCATAATTAATACTGGTTCATGTCACTTGTGTTATAGAGCAGAAATGAAAAAGCGCAGAAAAATTAAAAAATCTTGCATAGCATGCGAAAAACTTGCGTGCAACGAGCATGCCATAACAATTACAAATTGTAAAGAATGTGCCTAAATAAATATTATTGTTTTTCCTCATACATACATTAGTGTCTTAAATCAATGATTACTCATAAATCTCATTTTTTTACAGGTGGGTACCCGGTTATTGAGAATGATTACGTGAACCTTGATGTAAAAAATTTTTTGGTTCCATGGCGGTAAAAAAAAATCACTTTAAAAAAATTAAAATCGCGACAATCTGGGAAGTTTTGAAAACAAATGTTTAACAAATTGTTCTAAAACAAATTAACAAAAGTAATATGTTTTGTACTGATTTATTTATCTTTTCAAAAGACAATAGTGCAAATTTTTACTACAAATACATTCTTTTATATTCCATATTCTTTAGAAAAATATTGGCACTGTTTTATCATGAATAGAATGATGAATATAGCAAAGAATTGATTAAAATAGATCGTTATAGGTTGATTCCGGGTTGGAAACGCCTCAAAGCTTTCTTCATAACCGACGTTTCGTCCTCCTTTATCGGGGACATCTTCACGGTTGTTGGTTAAACCGCAACATAGATTAAAATAGATCATTGAAGCTTTGTTTAATTTTGAGAACAAGGAGAATTATTTTGATGACTTATCTATATATTGATGACTGCTAATCGTCTTATATACGTTGTTACTGAAGACAGATTCTTGAGGCGTTAAAAATATGACGTGATGAGGGAACAAGCAATAAGCTTGCATTATACTTTGGGTTCACCATTCTTTTTGATAATGTCTTGTCTGGGACAAAAATTGACATAAACAATACATTGTTGTGTTGTTTTAATATGATCCAGTTTTGTATTGAGGTATATATTAACTGACGTTCTGAATTTTAAAAATCAGACTGGCGTACGTGCAACTCAGGGCGTCAGGGATAAAAGGGGATCTCTCTCTAGAACCTTGTTAGTATTTATTGCATTGTTTAAAGAATAAAGATTTAGAAAATCTTATTTGCTTTATTGTGGCTTCAGAGTTTAAAACGTAATTAGTTCAAATTCGTTTGTTAACGTTTTTAACAAAACAATTAGATACATTTTACTTCTTAAGTGTATTTTGAATTCCATGTTATTTAATTTTTATTCCGAGAAAATCGTTTGTTTCAGCCAATTTATTTCTGAAGTTGATTTATAATGGCCATGCATTATTAATATTATTTATTCAAATCGCTCTATCAAAGCAAGCACTGTTGCATTTTCAAGTGCATATCAGGCCCATTACGTTACATTTGATACGGTCATTCTAATGTGGGAACTCAACTTGAAACAACACGCGTAAAAATCGCAAAGTGGGTGTACAGACTTTGAGTGTCCACGTGTTAGTCACGTGACATTCATCTGCATCCGCTCTTTTCATTAATCCAACCCCGTTACTATGAAACAAGCTGTTGTTACTGTTATAAATTGAAAATATTCGCAATTGGAGACAGCAAACCACCAAAATTTGGAAAGTTTTTTTATTTGGCGTTCGGCTACTTGTGCTTGTGTTCAATTTTTTCTTCGCTTTAAAGTGAATTGTTGTGTCTGTGCGAGTGCAACAGTGGCCAGTTTAAATTGGATATTCGGTAATGTTGAACCAACATGGTTTACGAGTTGGGCGTCGCTCGGCACGCGGCGTCCCGACGCACGTCATGTGAGAACCACGCGTGATAATCGCACTAACGCGATATACTCCGTTCCTTGGGTCCCTTCTGGATTAGGAGAACTTAACAATGCCTATCGACGCACTACGCGTCATTACGTATTAGCGTTTCCGCAAGGGATTCTCCAAGATTATCGTTAATTGTGGATATCGGAGGCTGTTCAATGCTTCGTTAGGTTAGGTTTCCTTCACATCTGTCAACATGCTGACGGATTGTGACGTTGATAAGTGATAACCATAACGTACCTTCTTGTTTTCGCGTTTTTAACCATCTTACGTACCTGTGTGATTACGGATAACGGTCGCAATCTATTTAATATCAGTATGTTAAGCTTTTTAAACGTTTTTATTTTTATTTGGTTTAAATAAATAATTTTAAACGTTATTTTAATTATTTTTTTCTACTACCACTAATGTAGACTCTTACCGTACAGCCTGCATGCATAGTAAGTGAGTAATAACGTACGGTAAGCAAAACGCACACTTGTCTAGAAATGTCAAAGTAGGCTTACGTCAAAATTGACAAGACAACGTAATAACATATGTATATTAGCCAAAAAGCCGTTAAAATCGTAAGTATATGTGTTCGTAGAAAAAGTAAGCTACATAACACGAGTTGTAAATCAATTACGCACTCGTGGAAATACGCACTCATACCGCTACGCGGCTCCGTGCGCAACTTTTCCACTCGTGCGTAATATGCTTCTTAAGTCCCCCACAGACGCTCAGGATTTCACTCCGGTCTGCCTGCACAAACCTGATTTGCGCAGGCAGACCGGAATGTGTGTGGACACAAAAGGCCGGCTGTGCAGGCCTCTTGCCTGGCCTGAGCGATATCAGACCTGCTTGATATTTGGCCTGCGCATACCGTACAAGTCTGAACATGTGTGGGCAGTTCAGTCCATTTGCTCAGTTCAGTTATCATTGTTATCAATTTTTCGATTTTTTTTTTCCAGTATAGAGAACACAGTGACATTCAGTTATTTTGTTCGACCAGCAGCTAAAAATCGTAGGGTTGCTGTTAATCGTTCGTGACATGAAATTGACTTCCTCATGCATGTATCTTGTTTTTTTATTACTGAAGAAACCATCTTCAGTAGCTGCAGATACGTTTCCTCGTCCATTCTGAGATAGTTAAACCAATCCTCTTTTTCAAGTGTCAACTCAGCAAGTAAATTAATTAATATGAGAATACATATTTCTCTTAAGTAGCCAGTCTTTTGACCATTTACTTCTCTCTCTTTTCTTTTTTTCATCATTCTTTTTTTTTAATTGCACAAGCAAGCAGAAGTGCATAAAGTGGTCGGGGAACCATTTTTTTGAACTGGTTGCCAAACTAATCAAACTTTAACTGAATAAATGTCAGCACGATGGACTGAGTGTGTGTGGAGGCCAGAAAGGCACAGGCCGGTTTGCGCAAATAGTAACGAAGCTGGATAATAATAGTATATCACATAACAAGAGTTGTAAAGGCTCCCACAGACGCTCAGGATTTTTACTCAGGCCAGGCTGTACAGGCCGGTTTGCGCAAATCGGCCTGTACAGCCTGGCCTGAGTAAAAATCCTGAGCGTCTGTGGGAGCCTTTACAACTCTTGTTATGTGATATACTATTATTATCCAGCTTCGTTACTATTTATACTTCAATATTTATTTCGACTTTAACAGCATTGTAATTCTCTTTATGTGAAATCATGTAAATAAAGAAGAAGAATATTTATCACTTTTAGAACAACATTTTTTGGAAATAGAGAAGTCCCAAAACGAACAAGTGGAAGTGGTCAAAAAGGTAGTAACTCCGGCGCTTATACAGGGTGTGTAAAAATTGGCGGAAGCGCTACACGTGGCGATGTTCTTCGTAAAATTCTAAGTCGAAAATCTTAAGACGAAAATGTTGAACCATGCTCTGTGTCTGCAAGAGGTCCTCAAAGTTTTGACATTTAGTCCTTTAATAAGCGTTATTCTTTAATGCTTGCAAATGAAAAAGCTGCAATTTGGAATAAAAATTAATTTCGAATAGTATTTTTTCCTAGATATTGTGTTCTTCCTTTCCAAAATTGGTGTTGAAAATATGTGAATCACTGATTTGAATGAAAAGAATACATATGGCAACATTGTCATGAGATGTCATCTCTGTTTTTCTCGTAATTATTTCTTGTTTGTGTTTTACGATACTCAAAAGTTTGCAGCTATGTTTACGAACTGAAGGCTTTCAGCTCAAACAAAAATTGTAAATAACTAAGTAAAAATTGCTGATAAAAAAATGTCCAAACGCAAATCGATGTATGCAATGTTGCCATTTTTTTTTCTTTAAATGGTTCCTGATACCATAGGAAGCATGGTACAACATTTTTGTATGAAGATTTTCGACTTAGAATTTTACGAAGAACATCGTCACGTGTAGCGCTTCCGCCAATTTATACACACCCTGTATAAGGATGTAAAATGTGGATAAATAGTAACCGAGTGAATGCAGCAGAAATGAGATTTCTAAGAAAAATCAAAAGAAAGATAGAATTAGAAACGAAACATACAGAGAACAATTAAAGATCAAACCAGTTGAAACAAAAATACAAGAGAGACAGCTTGGTCACATTTATAGGATGAAAGAAGAAAGGTTAACCAGAAAAGCCTATGAAGCAGGATCACAGGGAAAAAACAAAGAGGTACTGAGAAATCCTGGCAAGACGAAGTCAAAAAAGCAGCAGTGAACAGTAACATCAAATGGAAAGACATAAAAAATATAGCACAAGACAGAAAAACATAATAAAAAGCCAGAACAACACAACACAACAAGTAAACAATAAATAACAAGAAAAATACTGTCATACAAATTTTTTAGGAGGTCAATAAAAACTTTCTTTTTAGGTTTTATTAATAGAATTATCATAAATTAAACAAATGATTACTGCGCAAATGGAATACGACCCTTAGAGAAATTTTGAAATTGCTTATGGAGTCTAGAGGCACCTAGAGAGTAAGTGCAATGTGTCTTACTGATGACATATAAGTTAATGTTCGTTTTTAATACTGTTTTTGATTACAAAACTTCGTATTTTTAATTACTATTTTAAACGATATTTCTACTAACACTAACTCAAAAACAAAAACAAAGAATACAGGTACAGGAAATGAGATTTTTGAGAAGAATAGAGGGATGTAGACTGATCGATAAAATCAGTAACGAAAAAATCCGAAATAAACTTGGAGTAACAGATATTAAGAAAAAGATGGAGACGAATCAATTACGATGGCTGGGCCATTTACTACGCATGCCAGAAAGTAGATACGCGAAAATAGGATGGAAAATGCAGATAGAGGGAAAAAGAGCTAGAGGAAGGCCAAGAATAAAATGGGAAAAAGAAGTGAGGAAGAGACTAGAAGGAAAAGGAGTCAGCTGGAAAGATGTGCCACAATTAGCCAACGATAGGAAGGAGTGGAGAAAGATAATACAGTAACAGAAAAGCAACCTCGACACCGAAAGGTACAAGAGGAAACGATTAAGAAGAAGAAGAAGATTAATAGAATTGCCATGCACCTTATCCTACAGATTGATCAACATTTTAACTTTAATCTAATTAGCTACTTTTAAAAAGAGAAATTCTTACATTATTCCATAAAAAGGTTTTCATTAGGTAGCGAAAAATTAAGGAAACTGTTTTATTTATTTATTTATTAATAACATAAAATGTAACTGTATTAAAATGAAAAGAAAATAAAATTGGCTGCTATTTATACATAGACATTGTGAACAAGTTTGTAAACTTTTTGTACAGTGAGCGCGCGTTTTAGCTCAAATAAATCTAGTAATTTCACTAAAAGCTATAACAAGGACGAACAAAAAAGTGAAAAACTGCAAAGTGCATTGATCAAAGGCGCTGCTGGAGAATACAGACTTCTGCAGGTATTGAGGTGTGCGTAACGGCCGAATGCACACCCAAGAGCTTTCATAAAATATCAAAATCAAGCTCTCGACTAACTTAAATTTCGGTGTAATTGCTTGAATAATCAGTGAGAGCTTTTTCGGTTGTTTTTCGAATACTCTTTTAGAAATCCACACTACAAGAGCAGTGTACAGTGAACTCTCGAATTACACGCATTGTTGATTTATACGTTTTTTTTATACATAGATTAAGATTGTAGACAGGGCAGGCGCTGGCGATTTTAGTGTCAGGTGCGAAGACGGTTATTAGGACATATTGTACTATTAGAAATTTTATTATGTTGCATGAAACTGCGCGTTTGTAATGAGACAAATTACATGTTATAAAAAAAAACTGCAGTACAAAATGTATGTAAAAATACACCTAAGTTATATTTTCAAATAAGTAGGTTTACATAAGAATTACCACAAAAACTTATAACGCAAGGAACAAAATTAGAAAAACAAATACATTTAAAAACAGAACAATACAATCAAATAACGAAACACGTGAACAAAAATTATTTTATTTCCTCTAAAAATAAGTAAACATAGGTACAACCCTCTCGGCATCTTCTCAAGTAAGATAGGATCTAGCACGAATATTGATTTTGGAAATCTCTCAAGAGCATCGTCATTATAACTATACTTCAATAACTTACCTCAAAAATGTTTTTGTAGGCTACCAACATCGGCTTAAACCAGAAACTAGGTTTACAGAAGAAAATACTAGCCGCATATTATTCAACAACTTAATAAAGAAGTACAGACGTTCTTTGTTACTAATTAAGTTTTTAATTAATTATTTTTTGTACATATTTATTTACTATAGCAACAGGGTAGAAAAACAAATTTAATATTATAATTAAACTAAAGTTACAGTACTATAGGAAACTAAATAAGGCCGACTCCATAATTAACTGGACGAGTAATTTAATACCATTTTGTAAGTTTGGATTAATAAAACGTATCTACCAGATATTTTACAAACTTCTTAAACAATAATACCGACACAACAAAGTTAGCAAACTTGATATGCATATTTAGTTAATGTTTTCACAAAACCCGCAACATTTAACATATGGTTGGTTGTTGTTTAAATATACTGTAAACAAACACGTTACTAAAATGTAAGCATTCTACAAACAGTTTTAAAAAAATTCCTAATACTGAAAAAAATCATCTATTATTGAAAATTTTCCCATATTGTTTGCATCGTTTATGTAAAATATTTTTATCTGGCACTTCATTCTGTTAGACGTTGCCGTAAACGAATTTTATCATACTAACTCACTTACATATTCTGTCAACCATCTTTATAAATAAAACTTGAAACTGTTCAGCAATGGTTGGTGAGATAATGTCAATCTGCTGATGGTATTTTTAAAATATATAAAAACGAGAACATTATCTGGACTTGTCCTGTTATGTTCTGCATTTCTAAATAAATAAATTATTGCCAAATTTCTCATTACCTTGTTTTTAAATGCACCATTTGTATTTAATCACGCGAATGTTCTCCAGACGTCTTTCTTGTATTTTTGTTTCAACTGATTTTATCTTTAATTATTGTTCTCTGTATGTTTCGTTTCTGATTCCATCTTTTTTGGTTTTTCTTTGGATTTTTTTCAGAAATCTCATTTCTGCTGCATTAACTCGGCTAATATTTATCCACGTTTTACATCCGTATATAAGCGCTGTAGTTACTACTTTTTTGACCACTTCCACTTTTGTTCATTTTGGGACTTCTCTATTTCCAAAAAAGTTGTTCTTAAACTGTTAAATATTCTTCCTCTTTATTTACATGATTTCACATAAAGGCAGGCGCAAATCAGCAATATTATTCGAGTTTTCATTCAGGTAAATATTGCTAAAGACGAAAATCTGTCAACAAAAAATTATTGTTGGCAGTCACTAACTGCTCAATAAATATTTTTATTTGTATTATATTTTGTATTAAAGCAATTATTGCTGTTAAGCTCAGTTAACATTTTAAATTTTAATATTTAGATCCATGGTATGTGTTCTTATTGAAAATTAATTACAGTTACATTTGTATCTCTCTGAAGATCATTTTTATAAAACAAAAAATCTCTTAAAGCAAAATCGGTTACAAGAACGCTGCTGGCAGATATTTTTTGTCGTAAAAACTTTATTAAACCGTTAATAAACCAGTTAAGTATTCCTATAACCCCATAGATCATGAGAACACATCTCTGGAAACACGTTTTGGTCCAGACGGGATAAACAGACTCCGATATCCTGTTATCCTCTCAAACAAGTTTAAATTTTTATATTTTCAACAATTACTTTTAATAGATCATTATAATTCTGAAAATCGTCTGGTAAAGTAACTTCTTACTACACAATTTGTTTTGTTGAAATATGAAATGAGAACAAATTATTTGCTCTTCGGGAAAAACAGATATTTATATGGTACTGATACATATAAAATTCAAGTGCTTTAAACTAAAAAAAACTCTCTGAATTAAATAAAAACGAAATATTTTAAATTTAAATGCTATTTAAAATAACCGAATGCTATGTGAACGAAGAAAATGCTATTAGAAAAATTATAACGCTTATAATATATTTTAAATTTTGCCTCCTTCATAATAAGACCAACTTTTAGCCATTGCTACCATACACTGCTATGTGCTTTCTCTTCAGATCAGTGAGAGAGGAGGGTCATGTTAGAGATTAGTAGAGTATTTTTTTTTTAATGCTTTGTTGAGCAGTGTGGGTAATTAATACCACCAATTTAATACGAATTCAATCAAAAATTGTGCTTTATACTTTATGGTTATCTTAAAAAAATTGCCACTTTTGACTTGTCAAACAAGTTCAAACTTTGTGGAAGTTCCCTTTCCGAGCAATTTAACAAGTATTTTTAAACAACTATAATTGTCCATTATAAATTCGGCTGCAAGTATAAATCAGTTTAAAAATTCAAATTGCATTTAGCAAAAGTACGGTTAGGTTAAGATGGCTTCGAGGGTGCGACGATTCAGATTTAACGGAACCGGAACCGGAAGACAGCGCGTGCGTGCTAATGACGCTGGCTGCCTCTGGCAAAAACTCTTGAAACTCGCACGATCTTTTGTAACGTGACTCATTGCTACAGGTTTATCCAAGTAATGATTTGTACAAGTATCAAAGAACGCGTCCATACTTTAAAATTTCGCACAGAAGCAAACGAGGCAAATTACAGTGTTGAAGTTCTTTTAGTTACACTTTTAATTAAAACGAAAATAAATGACTAACTGGAAGCGAGGGAAACATATTGTAGCATTTTTTTAAGTAACACGTAACAGATTTTAAACTTTCTACATATATATTTCAATTACAGTGAATTTAAACTAATCCAGCCAAATTTTTGACACAATTTAGTTTCAGTTGTTTTAGCAGCGTGTTTCAATTTTTCTGAAACTTCCCTAAATGTAATTAGGATAATAAATGAATGATTTACGAAAATAACCAAACGTTCTATAACAAAACGCCAAAATAGTTTTTCAAAATTCAAAATGTTATACAAAAAATACCAAAATAGTATATAAAAAGAATATTCATTTTTCTTCTTAATTGGGCCCTCTTATATCTTTCGCTTCCGAGATATGTTTTCCTAGTTCTTGATTATGTTTTCCCACCCCTGTTCATCATAGACTAACTGTGGCACGCTGGCACATCTCTTCAACTGACTCTTTTCTCTTGTGGTCAGCATATAAATCTATATATATAAAAACGAATGTATGTATGTATGTATGTTTGTTTGTTTGTCCTTTATGCATTCCTATACCATTCATCCGATCCTGACCAAATTTGGCACAGTCAACCTATAGGACCATGGGAAGAAGATAGGCTATATAAGAATTCCCAAAAAAATCATCCAGAAAAGATATTGAGGAAAACGTGCCAAAATCTTAAACGCAAAATTTAAATCGGGTCGTCTGGAGCGAGAATTTCGTAAAAATTTGACAATTTGACAATTTGACGTGACGTTTAAACGCTCGAACCTTCTTCGATTCGACCTTTTCGCACATGTGTCTAACCGATTCGGAATCGTCTCGCTCTCCCCGACAAGTGCGTACCAAACAATCCCACTTTCGAGTTAAATTCCGACCACGAACGAGGAAAAGCGCAGGCGCGCGCACGCACTACAAATTAACGAACGTCGAAAGCCTTTTTCAAAGAGCGATTAAAAATACTCGGGGACGTCTAAAAATCGCGAACTTCTTTGAAGGGTCGTATAAAGGATCGAATTTTAATATGTGCACGCTCAGGACCTCGGAAAAAATCGCTTGCAAACGTTATTAATTAAAACGTGCAAAAATGTTCGCACTTGCATGATGAAAACGTCGTCGCGCGCATGCACTGTCAAACTTTGACAGAATAATAGAAGCGCTCAGACCATTCTGGACCATTCTCCAATTAAGCTTTATGCCTCAAGCAAAGAAAAAAAAGCACTACGAGCTTCAGAAGCAGATGAGCAACGGGAAGCAACATTGGAAACGAATCGATTACGCAATGCTCAAGCCCGTTCATCTGAAATGGACGAGCAACGGGAAGCAAGATTGGAAACGGATCGATTACGCAATGCTCAAGCCCGTTCATCTGAAATGGACGAGCAACGGGAAGCAAGATTGGAAACGAATCGACTACGCAATGCTCTCACTAGAAAAATAATTTGTTTTACATTAAATTTTGAGGTATATATATCTCAGGAACGAAATCAATTATGGACAAACGAAAGATAATTTTTTGCGCAAGAGAAAAATACGCGCAAGGCGGTGTCTAGCGGCGAAGGAAGGAGTGTTGTGAATAAAAATTTGAGCCAATCGATTGTTCAACGACACGCTTAGTAATAATCGATATATCTAGGTAACATAGAGACATGTAACGTGCAACAAACGAAAGGTAATTTATTGCGCAAAGAGAACTTAACGCGCAAAGAGAATTCTACGCGCAAGCCGCGATCTAGCGGTGAAGGAGCCCCGAAGGGGCTCCGGAATCGCTAGTGCTGTATAAAAATTTGCGTCATAGGTTTGTTCATGTGGACTGGAAAATAAGATAAGTTTGACGAACAGTATTTTCTTTGAATACTTACCTGAGGATATATCTGTTACTACAGCCATTTTTATCGAAATTAATAAACTTTGTTGTCACATTCGAATTTAGATGTCATTTGTATAAAACATTTTAATTGGCACCTACACTAATTAAAAATAACTATAAAATTTATAGTTTTCAAATTTTTTTGACGGTTTGAGTAAAATTGTAATTTTTTTTTAAATTAGCACCATTTAATTTGTCGTATTTAAGAGGTAAAATCACTGGGGTATTGTAGATATCTTTGTCGATATGTGCAAAAATCGGCAATGTATAAAACTAGATCCATAAATCAGTTAGTTAACCTAGTTCCTCGGCAAGTAGAAGCATTTCTTCTGCTGCACCGAAGCTTCGTGTCAATCCGGAGACAAAGGACGATAATCAAATCCTCGCACATTCCTGGCACATCCTGAGACGTGCCCGTCCGCTCTAACTCTCTTAATTACCACCTCTGAAAGCGACTCCGGGAAAAGTTTCGTCGACTTAATTACCCGGAATAATTGTCAGGCCTTGTTAAGCTCATGTGATGCACATGCTGAGACAACAGAAGGGAATGATGAAGTATGTTTATGACTTTAACAGACGTTGCAAAATCACCATGGAATAAAAATGCGCTTTGAACCACTTGGAACCCATGTGGTGTTACGATAGTTAACATGGTATTGTGGTCCATGATGATTTAAAAAAAAGTACTGTGACTAATAATTTCTATCAAAATTTTGGTTTGGCTTGCAAGCCGATTTTTTTTTGTTTATATTCGTGGGCGACCATGGGTATCTCGCTTATTAGGTACTGAAGATAAAGGGTACGTTTAAATTTGGCAAAGTTGCTAAATTTTATGCTCATCAATAATATCAAAACAGATTTGAAATATCTTCAAATTGAAAAAAAAACTGAAAAAATTACTTTTCGTTTTTTTGCTATAACTTTTTTTTAAAAATCTATGAAAACATTTACATGGCCATTTTTTATTTTACTTTTAATGGTGCCATCAATATTTGCTGTGCCGATTCCGTTTTGTTTTATAGGTACTAACTTTTTAATTTATAATGGGCGACAAACTTGATTTTCATCTAGTTATTGGATATGCTGAATAAATGAAAATGTTTCTTTTCAAATAAATACCTTGTTTATGTAAATAACATAATCATGTAATACATTTTTGAAATAAGAAAAAAAGTTCTAGCTGACTAGAAGAAAATGTCGGGTGAAATTCATTTTCTATTCAACATGAACATAAACAAATCATGGCAACCACCAAAATGAATCGTTTTATATTGGAATATTTGATGGTTCATATTTAGTTATTTTATTTTTTACACAAAAACCGTAGGTTTTACGAGAAAAACCAAAGAATAAAAAAAGATTTTAAATAAATTAAACTTTCAAAAAAATATTTTTAATTGCAAAATTTCAACCCACCAAAAAATTCTGATGAAAAAAAAACCTACAGTGTCGCACTTTTCAGCCCGTTGTGAAAGTAGGAGATGATTAAAAATATTTCTATGGGAAACGTTTTAATATGTATAAAACATCTACCACGGATCATTCTTGTATTCAAATTTGAGAAATAAAATAAAAACCTAATTTTACCGCTCCCCTTTAGGGGGGTGTAACTCCGAAAGGAGACGTAGGTATAAGGAAAACATTTGATATAAAAGACCCCCTTAATTTTCGATAAGGAATCACCTCTCAAATTTTTGCGCATTTTTTACGAATCACCTTGTATAATTAAAAAAATATACAACAAAGCTGAAATACTAAAAATTACATTGTTTTTTAACATATATTTCCATTTTATCTGAATATACTTGCGCTGTCGATCAGAAAGCTTTTTAAATTCCTTGCTGAAAGAGCATTTGGCTAGTCCTAACAGCAGCTCGATCATATAAAAATCCATCATACCATTAAAATTCTCCTTAGTGCATGTAATGTGTAATCAACTAAAGATTCATTAACTCAACTGACAAATGTCGGGTTTTAAGAATGGCAGTGTCATACATATCGTTTGTCCATCATCAAAGACAATGGTGTGGATGTAATGATCTGGAACGTTCATGATAACTGCCGCCGGACCTGCATTTGACAGTCACGCACTTATTGTTAGTTAGGAAGTCGGTCGGGATATGAGAGCAAAACAATACAAAATGTTAACATGATCCATCCAGTTTCATGTTTGTTACAATATTTAGCTTACGTTTAAAGATAAACAATACTTTAAAAAAAGTTAAATCTTGCATTTTTAGTTTCAGTTTTATTCACAGATATGTAATATGTTTTTAGTACCTAGTTATGGTTGCAAATTTACATTTTTAGTGGTGTAGATTGGAAATCATAAAATCAAAAAACTCGTTTCAAAATCATTACGATTAGAAACGTTTATTATTACATCCATCGACATTACAAAAAAATGTGTTTGAACCGTAGAGAAAAATGTCCAGTTAATAAATCTGTAGTGATTGATGCAATTAAGTTGACATCGTTTCAAGTTGTAAATGTTGATATGACGGGCGGTAGCGAAGCACCCGGTGGTGCATCATAGTCCCCCGCGGTTCCGGACACACCCCACCTCTGTCTTAGCACACCTGGGGTTAAATTTGCATCACAATCGGGACCGAGCCACCTGGACCCTGCCCGACTGTGAGATACTCGCATATCATACCAGTGATCACAAACATTTTAACAAATAAATAACTTAATAAACAACACGAATTTCCGTATTTACGATATAATTTATGTACATGTGTTAATAGTTTTTGTGTACCTAGATAAATAATTTTGTCTTGTTGCAACGAGACCTTGTTGCTTGGTACAGCCCGTTGTGGTAAGTTGAGGATTTTTAACCTAAAAGCAAGACAATCATAAGCAGGGACTGAGAACGGAACGAAAACGAAAACGTTAAACGAAATTAACCGAAATTTTTTTAAGAACGAAAACGAAACTGAAAACGAAATAATTTTTCGTTGAAGAACGAAAACGAAATAAATATTACAGATATTCTCTATTTCTAATTTGTTTTTTAGATCATCAATATAGAATATACACTTGATTGGATATATCAATGCGTATGTTTTATTTGCGTTTAGACAATCATAATATTAGTAAAATTTATTCTTACTTCGAAAAGTTGCTAGTAAGATTTAACGGAATGTGAAAATGTATATTGTATGGTATGTACAAAGTTAAAGTAAATTTCAAGTTAATATAAGTTTTTTTAAATATCTTTTTTATTTATAACATTTAGTAAATTATCCACTTGAATTCATTCTTTTGTCTTTTTAAATAATTACAGCAGGATCTTATTTAATTCAAATGCATAGATTTTTAGTACTAAAACAAATTTAAAACAGCACTTGCTATATTTTCATATTTTTAGATAAAGATCGTGTGTCTAATTTAACTTAATCACGTTGTGTTTTTGCACCTTCCGGGTGTTAAACTTAATAAAATGGTTAAATGTTAATGTGTTAAACGATTTGGTAAATTTAATATGGCAATGGTTCGCCAGTCTAAAATATGCTGTCCGTGAGCATCGAACCCCATCGTCATCGTTTATATTTTAGTTGAGACGCAAATATTGTTATCGTATTTGTAAAAGGTTGTGGTGACTAGAAAAAAAATTGATTTTTTGATGACAAAAAAATTTTGTAAAACCGGTTTTAACCGTTATTATTTCGGTTCACGAAAACGAAAAAAGAATTTTTTCGGTTAGAACGAAAAGAACGAAAACGATATATTTCGTTTTCGTTCCGAACAGAAACGAACGGAATTTTTTTCGTTTTTTGTCCCTCATCATAAGTATGCATCAATGCACGAAAATATTTGGCGGATCATTTTTGCCTGTGCATTGTTTAATGTCAGTTCTGAATGGAACTATAAAATTATACAGTCAAACTGACAATCTTGTTAATCTATTGGTTTTTGGGCAACCATAAGGGGTTGCTATCAGCGTAATTTTGATCTGATTTGTTTGAATTTATGACTTGACTTTAAACTTCGTGGCATTTCTATTAAAGCAAAAACTTATTAAGGTAATTAAAGGGGATTTATGTTGTGTTGATGGAGGAACAGTTTGATGGTCACTGTATTATTAATATGCGAACACACACGCGTACCTATGCAGCAGAGAACGGCGATGTCACCCCGTGATTACATGTGGTTTCAGACAGGCACCGAGCTTTAGTCGTACAGGATATGATTATCTAATGCTGTATCAGGGTTGGTCGGTTATACGATATTATTATATCATAGGAGTAAGATTTTTAATCTAGCGATGTTTTTCGCTGTTCCTCATTACATTACCTGTATAATTTTCAATGTGAAGTATGAAATATAAAGTAGTGTCAAGGGATATTTTAAAATGTAACATGTTCTAACAAGATTTGGAACATTTTTATATGCAACATTTTTCGTACCGACATATCGTAGTGGTCTTTGTCTGATTAAAAATTTAATTTTTGTACTTTTTACGAATTTCTCAAGGTTTAGTTGTTCCATGCTATTTAGTTTGGCAAGATCCGAATTAAATAAGTTTCCATTGTATTACTCTTACATACAGGGTGTCCCAGATTACATTACCAGTATGGAGATCTTTCTTATTATAGGAGATACAGGTTGTTTAACTTTTTTAAAGTACAAAACTCCTCGTACTTCAGATGAAATAGGAAAAAATATGAAAATGTCGAATTTCTTTTTCTCTTACAACTTTTTTGTCTTAATCAGGGACTAAAAACGAAAAAAATTCCGTTCGTTTCTGTTCGGAAAGAAAACGAAATATATCGTTTTCGTTCTTTTCGTTCTAACCGAAAAAATTCTTTTTTCGTTTTCGTGAACCGAAATAATAACGGTTAAACCCGGTTTTACAATATTTTTTTTGTCGTCAAAAAATCAATTTTTTTTCTAGTCACCACAACCCTCTATAAATACGATAACAATATTTGCGTCTCAACTAAAATATAAACGATGATGATGGGGTTTGATGCTCACGGACAGCATATTTTAGATTGGCGAACCGTCGCCATATTAAATTTACCAAATCGTTAAACACATTAACATTTAACCATTTTATTAAGTTTAACACCCGTAAGGTGCAAAAACACAACGTGATTAGGTTAAATTAGACACACGATCTTTATCTAAAAATATGAAAATATAGCAAGTGCTGTTTTAAATTTGTTTTAGTACCAAAAATCTATGCATTTGAATTAAATAAGATCCTGCTGTAATTACTTAAAAAGACACAAGAATGAATTCAAGTGGATAATTTACTAAATGTTATAAATAAAAAAGATATTAAAAAAAACTTATATTAACTTTAAATATACTTTAACTTTATAGTTTGTACATACCATACAATATACATTTTCACATTCCGTTAAATCTTACTAGCAACACATCTTCCAATACATCTTCTTTTAATTAGTCCTTTTCGAAGTAAGAATAAATTTTACTATTATTATGTCTAAACGCAAATAAAACATACACATTGATAATATATATCCAATCAAGTGTATATTCTATATTGATGATCTAAAAAATAAATTAGAAATAGAGAATATCTGTACCGTTAATTGTGTTACACGAAATTGCAAGTATAAACAATACAATTGTTAATAATACATATTCAAGTAAATATATGGAGAAAAGTGAAGCTCACTCATTTCAAGTGAGATTTTTTACTGCCTCGTGGAGCCTCCCCAGCACAGAAGGTAAATTCGCGTTTGTGTTTAACAAATAAAATTGAAATAGCGACAAAACCGGTTATTTATTTCGTTTTCGTTCTTGAACGAAAAATAATAATTTTGTTTTCGGTTTCGTTTTCGTTCTTAAAAAAATTTCGTTTAACGTTTTCGTTTTCGTTCCGTTCTCAGTCCCTGGTCTTAATTATTAAATTTATTTTATTTGTATCTTCTAAAGGTACTTTTTTATGTGGAACATAACTATTATCTTGGATTTTTTAAATCAGTTTTGAGATATTACTCCCAACTTCTTTTTTACTTGTGGGCTGTCAAATTGGCTTTGGAATAGTTCACAGTGCTTTTTTTCCTCTCTCCAACGTTATATCATAGGTATGTTTGTTTTTGCTTTTACCCGTTCTAAAGCCTCATTGCGCTTCTTCCAAATTTCTTTCGAAAAGTTTTCTTAATCTTTCCTTTAGAATACTTGCATATAATTTTTCTACTACACTAAGAGTCATATCATATGCCTCCATCATTTTCGCAGTTTTCACTATCGCCAGTCTTAAATATCGGTAATATAATTTTATTTTAAGAAATAGAGATTTTTTTACGAAGTTAAAAAAATAATCATATTCCACGCTTCAGTTTTATCCATACCAGAAATATGTAAGAACAAATATATCAATAAATGGTGTGCTTTGTCTAGTATTTTTTAATGTCTTAATCTAGCAATAAACAATTGAACTGGCCAAACAGAAAAATGAAAATCGTTGTGTGTAGAAGTTAAAAGGTAGGAAGATTACTTGAACAATGACAAGAAGTAAATCAAACAAACTATCAGCAGACATGTTTATTAATATTTAAGCAGACGGTAATCCGCGTATAAGAATGCAGACGAACACATGTTGGGTTTCTTGGGTGGTTAGCGGGAGTCTGGCCGAGTACATGAATGAACTAATGCGGTTAAGTTGTGAGACGGCACGATTCTTCCGCGAACGCTGCGATAACCCGCGACCTGAGTGTCCTGACATGTTCAGCTGGGACATCCAACTTTCGTCTCACCTTGGTTTTAAACGAATAACTCATACTTTATTATATAATTGCTTTTAAATTACAAATCGCGATCTATAAATAAACACTAGCAGCATTTATTAAAGTTAACTGCATGATTTATTGCTTAATTTACATGTAAACCGTCATGGACATGCACGGGATATCGATAACACAGCTATACTTAAACATGATGGGAAGAAAGTGAAACACTAAAGAAGCACTTTTATTAAACAAATTTTAATTATTTATGGGTCCAAGAAAAAGATTACAGAACTAAATTTGCTGTCCATTCATTTTTCTTTAGATAATGCTTATTTAGCTGGTAGGAAGCCATGGATGCTGTCAACAATTTCTGAGCACCAGAAGAAACTAGCGCAAAGTTCTCTTGGTATACAACTAGATCGACGACTAACATGGAAGCCCCACATCGTTGCCAAACGCAAACAACTTAATTTAAAGTTCAAACAGCTCTACTTACTGGCTTCTTGGTCAAAATTCGCAACTGACCACAGAAAACAAGCTTCTGGTGTATAAAACTATACTTAAGCCCATCTGGACGTATGGAATTCAGCTTTGGGGATCAACAAGTTCATCAAATATTGAAATACTGCAAAGGTTTCAGTCGAAAACGCTACGCACTTTAGCCAAAGCTCCGTGGTATGTGTCGAACAAACTCATCCATGTTGACTTTAATATAAGTACAGCGCGCAAAGAAATTAAAAACTATGGTAAAAAAATACCAGCACAGACTTCACCTACACAATATACTTTAATACATCCCACTTTACTGCAAATAATTCCACACATAACATCTTTTAATGTCAGCAAATCATATTCAACAACTATCACCCGTTTAAAATTAAATCATGGCAACTTCCCCTCCCATCTGTATAAAATTGGCATAAAGGATAGCCCAGCATGCCCATGTGATGGGCAGTCTTACGGGAACTTAAATCATTTATTCTTTTCGTGTAGTCATAATACAATTTTAACAGAAAAGCTCTACAAAGATCTGATATCGTTGGGGGTGCACCTCCCTGTTAACATAGTATCGGTTCTATCTGTAATATCAAGGGACATTTGTGACGTTCTCGTTAATTTTGCTCGACTTGCTAATTTAAATATTTAAAGTATCGATAATATAAAATATCTGTGGCTGATGGACTACAGTCCAATGCCAAACAACCCCAAAAAAAAAAAAGTTCACCCTAATTTAAGGGCTTTAAATCTGACTGGACAAAAGCAGTGAAGTGCGTCAGTTAAAACGTTTTAAACCATTGGATTTAAGTTTAAGATTTACCTAATTTTAGTATTTTAAGTGGCTCTTAACTAGTAACTAGCTCTTAACTATTAAGATAGTAATAAGTAAGTTAAGTAAAATATATTAGGTTGCTGTCACTGGATAGTAAACCTTTTCATGTCTAGATTGTCAACAAATTTGCTTATTGCCTCATGGTAAGCAGTTTTTGAGCAAATGCAAATTTTTTCTAGGTATTAAAATATGTAGTTCACGGTTGGAGAACTTAAATTGTATAGCTGATTCTACGCTGATGACTATATGGTCGTGTTACAAGACCTATATGATATGAGTTACATGATAAGATGCTTATTGCATTATTATAAAGAAGTAGGACGCAACTTCTGTATGAAAAACAAACATTATTATAGGAGACTTACAAATTCTACCAATAAAACTTGAAACAAAAATCTTAAGGGAACGAATATGTTTAAAAACTTATGAGTAGGTAATAAACAAGAAAAAACAGGCAAACGTGAAGAAGAAACCAGGATAAATTAGGAAAGGAACTTGAAAACAGCTATTAACGCACTCTTGTAGAATAAAACACTCTCAAATAAGATCAAGCGAACCTGCAGTTGGAACATACTATGGAATAGCCAAGCGGTCTCTTAATGACATAAATACAGGGGCATAATGCTCATTGGAAAAAAAGTTGCAAAACAAGCCTATGCTAAGGCTTTCCTGTCAAAGGTCTCTAAAAAAACAACAGAAGAAATGCTCAGGATGAGAAAAGAAGACATCAGAGCAGCCACTGGACTCATCACAAGACACTGTGGGCTAAACAAACACTTCTACATAATAAAGCTCTCAAAGACCCATATATGCAGAGGATGTGGTGAAAAAGAAGAAACTGCTGTTCGCGTATTATGTCAGTGTGAAGGATTCACACCCTATCGGCGTAGACTTCTAGGGATGGAAAAAGCCAACCAAGAAGAATTAAGAAAAACACCCTTAAAGAAAATCCTGGAGTTTTTCAAAAACAAGGGGCTATCACCAGAAGGTACAATAGACCAATACGTCGCAGTACAGGAACCCAAAAGGGGACCACCTCCGCGAAAATAATAATAAAAATAATAAAGACTAAGCGAAGAATATAGTCAACAATCGTTCAAAGCATTTTAACCTTTAGCTTTAAAGTATGGGAAATTGAGAAAAGTTTTACGGTTGAAATGACATGCTCGCGGAGAAGTGCAGACTTAAAAACAATAGCAAAAGTATCAGATGATCATATTAGACAAGAGAACTGGGAAAAAATCAGTATTTGACGAGATTAATGAAGGAAAAGAAGCATGATCTGGTTTGGACGTGTCAAAAGTTTAGCAGAAGCTCTTTGGTCAAAAATTGGACTGTATAGGATACCACTACCACCTAAAAAAACAGAAAATAGGGAGACCTAAAAAACACAAGGAACGCAAAAGCTATGAAAGAAATTGAGGGGGAACATTACTGAAAATAACTTTTTTTGAAAACTGTTTCTGGTCTGAGTGCAAAACAGTTTTAAGACTCCTGTTTCTTCATTAGTTGTCGTCTTATTTATTTATTTTTTACAACGATTAAAGTTGATTGATTTTAAACTAAGTTAATAAATGACTCAAACAATCAAATAATTTATTAAAAATACATACATAATTTATAAGTGACAATCTAAATTTTCTTGGACGATGCAACAAATCAAGCCTTTCGGCTTTCTTACATACGTGGTCACGTGGTTACCAGAAATTGTTGATGCTTCTGTGCAAACAATCGTAGTATGCAGAGGTGATCTAGCGATCAAAATATGTTCTAAAAATAGGGTCAGAAATTATTTCCACTATATCTTACGTTGCAAAACACCATGAAATATTTCGTACTTACGGAAAACTTTTTGTAGTCCTCCAGGCTATTCGTGGTCTAAGAATATGTTAAGACTTAGATCGGTTCGAAAAGTTCTGGTTACCTAACAAGACGGCCAACTAAAACTGCAACCCTTTGCCTTTGGCGAAAGCTTCACTCACGACTTGCATACCAAGTTTTAAAGCCGTACATAGGAAATGTTTAAAAACACCGCTTATAAAATCAATTAATTATGGACATTTCTTAATATGTATTAGATTTTGCATATATTTAAGTGTTTTTGAGCTATTTGATTTTTAAATTTTTGTTTTGATTTAAAGAAAATCGTATATTCTTATGTAATTTATGTTTTTTTATTGTCTGCAATGTTTTCATCAACAACAATTTATTGAAGAGTAGTTAAACTTTCCCAATTTCAGTCGTTACGTGTTTTTATTCAATAATGTTCAATAATGTTTCTAAAATTATTATAAAAATGTTTTTCATGAAAGAAAAAATAATAAAATAAGAAAAATACAATTGTAAAACATCAGAGGTTGGTTATGTTGTCATACAAAACTATTCATAGGATAAAAATTCTCCATTATATCGGAAGAACAATCAAGGTGTCATGTATTTAAAAAAAAATTAACTGAACCAATTACATTACTTGTAAGCAGATTCGCAAAAGCGCATTTTATTCCTTAAAACCAAAGTAATCGAATAGGTAGATATCATCAACTGAAGCGCATCCTACAAAGATACGTTAATGACTCAAGATTACACAAAAAACAAAAAAAAATAAGAATGAACAAATCCCGAAACAATGAATGAACTTGTCCACGGCCAACTGGGCCCTACACTAGTCGGCACATCAAACAGATGGGAGATACTCATCTATCGGAACATCTATGTTCTAACCACGGGGGGGCTTTCAAACTTACCCGGGCCTGTGTTTTAATCTGAAGATTTGCCCGCTCCTCGGATTTGCAGAGCTAGCGATTTGTGAAATTATTTTTTCCTAAAGAATTCTCGGATTACGCTTCAGGTATTTTCTACCTACGCATACACAAAAGGTATGTAACATTTCAGCACTGATTCTAATCGCTGTTATGCCAGTGCGTAATGTTTGCCAACTTAAAAACACTGACATAAACCTGACACAATATAATGTTGTTTTACTTTTAAAGATATAACAGAAACAAAATCGAAAAAAATATGACCAAAAGTAAAAAACAATTATCCGATAGGTACACTTACCTATATCTTAAATTGTTTTTCAAAAAATTATCCAATTTTCGTTTCCCCCAACTTTTGATACAAATCGTCAGACAACACTGCTATTTTCTTATGTAGTAATT
The DNA here is from genome assembly GCA_947652605.1 of Elmis aenea. Lineage (NCBI taxonomy): Eukaryota > Metazoa > Arthropoda > Insecta > Coleoptera > Elmidae > Elmis > Elmis aenea. The sequence goes on from OX393580.1 coordinate 5,894,317, forward strand.
TAACTATTAAAAATACATTATAGGAATCGCAATTTCTTAAAGCATTTGTTTTTTTTCTTAAAGTGGTAAATTATTTAATTTTTTTACAAGTTATTGAAAAGTCTAAAACAAATGCTATATGTTCCAGTAAATATTTAATATGGCATCTATAAGAAAATCAAAACTTGACTGTCATATTTTCTTTAATCGTTGCCAATGATGATTTTTACTGAGAGGGTGTGAATAAGACTACATCTGATGAAGGGACGATTGTTGAAACCGGTATTACGTTTCGAACAAAGATTATTCAAAAAAGAGAAGTTATATTTCAGTAAGCTTTTTTATATTAATAAATAAATCGCTTAAAAAATCCAACAATTCATCAAATATTATTGCTGTTTAAATTTTAGTTATCCAAAATTATACTGTCTAAAAATTTCACCGATGCAATGCAATTCGCAAATGCACGTAGGGTAATAACCACTGTATAATAGCGATTTTAAAATTGAAGTAATTTGCATTACGTCAGAGTATAAAACGGGTCTTGATTCTATTTAGACGCGGAAGAATTAAAAGTCGAGTTAAATATAGGAAAGCAATTAGGCTGATTACTCGTCTACTAGAAATCTCAACAGTCCTTTAATTACTCCTAATTACCTCCGAAAGTATTTAGAGCTTTCTCGACTCAGCGCCCCTTCGACTTCACAAACGATTAGCGAACTAACTGAAGCTACTAAATTTTCTTTGCTATCATTGTCTTTTTTCTTTGTGATGTTTTTCAGTTTGATTTGGTTTCTTAAAAGAAATCCCGATCATCTACTGCTAAGTAAAGCAACTAAAATCAGTAAATTACATAAGTAAATGCATTACTAATAATATTATGTAAAACAGTGAAAATATAAGTAGCTTTACCGCAAATAAATAAATAGATGCACTAACCAGGGAAGGTCACGTTGTCGCTAGAATTTGATTAAGGCTGTGTTTATTGCATCAAGAACATCAAAACTGAAAGTGCCAATGGCCATTTCCTTCGGAAAAATAGGGGAACAGCTGAAAAATTGAAAAATTAAGGTAATTTTTTGCGATCGCGTTGGCCACGAAACCGTCAGAGATAAAATCGAAATTCTACTGTTTACCAATGCGCGCATCCTTTGCAAGTAAACTGATGCAAAGTTTTTGAAAAACTCTCATACAGTTCCAGAGAAAACGCGTAAAACGAGGTCTTTTCCCTATGTTAAACGCCTATCACGTCGCATAGATTTTGTTATACAACTTCTCAAATTATAGCGCTTTTGCAGATGTTTAGTTTTTGACGTTTTTCTCCTGAACCGTTTAAGATTTTTTCAAAAACTTTGCACCATTTTACTTGCGAAGGATGCGCGCATTGGTAAATAGAAGAATTTCGATTTTATTTCTGACGGTTTCATGGCCAACGCGATCGCAAAAATTACCTTTTTTATTCATCTTGACAGTTTTTCCCCTATTTTTTCGAGGGAAATGGCCAGTGGCACGTATAACTCTGCAAAACATTTAGTTTTGATGTTCTTGATGCAATAAACACAGCATTGATCAGATTCTAGCGACAACCTATCGTGACCCTCCCTTGTCAGTATTTTCATAGAATCCGAAAAATACGATAACGCTTAGACACAAAATTTCATCGTAGTATCTTCAATGATGTTTTAAACATTTGTCTGTTTCCATACTTTTGCGCAACCCTGTATAATTGTGCCAGTGCGAGGAACTCAATTCCGGTTTCATCCTTCGAGTAATTAATATCTTTTTACTTATTCTTGAGTAACAAATCGACAATGAATTATTGATTGCTCTTAGTAAAGCGATTTTTTCTGCAAAATTTGTAATTATAGATTTTCTTATGTTGTTCACTTCTCATTGCAGCTGTGCAAGGCTTGCGTCGCCTTTCGATTCTGTAATAATTAAAAGTTGGTGCAATTAGTGCGTCCTGTAAACGGGTATATCTACTTCTTGATATAAACAGGCATAGAGAGTGTTCTGCTTGAAGTTGGCGGTATTGGTAATCGATGGAACCAGTGAGTGCGACCTATTGTTGTCAGCGGCCATTGTTAACGCTCTAGTCGAGCCGGAAGTCGCTCAGGCCATACGGACGGTAGCGCCGTGGCAGTTTGTACGTGCGTCTTATCACAGTAGGCTATGTGACATGAAATATGCGCTGTATAAAAGGTGAGAACGTGTTATGGGCGTAATAAATAACAGTTCAAATTTATAAAGTAATAAACTGCGTACGCTATTTTGTATGTCTTGGTTTGAATATGCAAACGAGCGCAGAATTTTTAGAACAAACAGATGTAAAACGGTTTAAAGCTGCGAATTCAAGAATATTAGAGCGTTTGCATGTATTGTAAATTCGAAACGCAGCAAGGAGCGATTTTATCCTATTTGGATAAAGATATTCATTTATAAAAGTGAAATTAGACTTTTTGTATAACTCCCGAGTGTTATATTTTGAGATCAGTTGTTAAGGATTGCACTCCTCCATTTCTCCTCATCTGCACGTTACCACTTTTGTAGACTTGCTGTCTTCATGTAGCTGCTTTCAGAAGCTTTACTGTACTAAAGAACTATGGAGTATAGACACATTTATAGGCTATATAAATGAATCCAGTGCGCGTCACCTCAATAAGAGATAGATACAAAATAAACTTGTATTTTCTTTGTTACTTTTAAATTTTGTATGTACTTTTGACTGTGGCTATATCCTTAACAGAATTAGCATTTGCTGATGATGTGGTGCTATTAGCTAAAAGCGAAAAGGACGCAACTAAATCTATACCTATGGGCAGATACATTAAGTCGATATAATATGAATATTAGTATAACACTGACAAAGGCCATGGTTATAGCGAAAAATCAGGAACCAGGTACAATTAAGTATGCTAGATTTAAACGGTTTAGGAAATTATCCAATGTTCGTTCAGTAAGACACTTTAACAATTAACTCGACAAAGCAAAATTTCTTCGTTATTAATGTCTTTTCGAATCACATATTCGAGAATAATTTTTTAACTGCTTAAGATAGAGACTTGAAATTTTCAGGATATGTTTATAATGCTTATTCATAAGATTTAAACGGTTTAGGAAATTATCCAATGTGAGGTCTGTAAGAAACTTCAACAAATAACTCGACAAAGCAAAATTTCTTCGTTATTAATGTCTTTTCGAATCACATATTCGCGAATAATTTTTCAACTGCTTAAGATAGAGACTTGAAATTTTCACGATATGTTTATAATGCTTATTCATAAGATTTAAACGGTTTAGGAAATTATCCAATGTTCGGTCTGTAAGAAACTTCAACAATTAACTCGACAAAGCAAAATTTCTTCTTTATTAATGTCTGTTCGAATCACATATTCGCGAATAATTTTTCAACTGCTTAAGATAGAGACTTGAAATTTTCAGGATATGTTTATAATGCTTATTCATAAGATTTAAACGGTTTAGGAAATTATCCAATGTTTGGTCTGTAAGAAACTTCAACAAATAACTCGACAAAGCAAAATTTCTTCTTTATTAATGTCTTTTCGGATCACATATTCGCGAATAATTTTTCAACTGCTTAAGATACAGACTTGAAATTTTCAGGATATGTTTATAATGCTTATTCATAAGATTTAAACGGTTTAGGAAATTATCCAATATTCCGTCACTTTTTAAATATAAAATAGTATGAAGTACGGTAATTCTGTAATATTACAAATTTATTTAACAGCTATTCATGGTAGTAAAGATATGGAATAATAATGATTTTTAATCGATTTACTGAAAGGCATCAGGCTGGAGGAATCCATTAAAATTGCTTCATGTCTTAAGGTTTAGATAATTACATCGGTAGCAACACCATAACTAGTTACTAATAGTGCATTCATAGCACTTATATTAATAATTTAGCTTAGTTCGATCACTTCATGTCATTTAATTCGTATCCTTTAACGATTTAAACATCTTTATTTAAAGTTTAAAAGCAGTTCTGCTCTAGATATCTCGAAACAGCACTCGAACACACGAAAAATGTTGAAGCATCCTCCAGTCCTTTATTTTAGAATCATGTTCAGTGCTGTACCGACCATGTTATACGTAAGAACCACTTTCTAAATCTACCCCGTCTCGAATCACTGGCCAGGTGTGCGAAAATCTGTACTCCTTGCAGGACCAAACGTACACTATATGCCTTAACATAATTTGTGGCCAACTACGATGTGTACTGTTGTCAAGGGCTACTGTAATACGGATTCCATTGTTCATGTAGGGGCTCACGTGCGTTTTCAAGGGTGAATTTCGTTTTAAAATATAGGTACACACTTGGACTTCGGTTTGGCTAATGTGTGTGGAGGAATGTTATTAGATTTAAAGCTAGTTTTTAGCTGCATGCGAGGGTAGGTACTGTCTTCGGCAATAAAAACGTAATAAAAATAACGTTAAAGTTATGTTAAGTTTCCAACCATAAATATAAAAATGTCGTTTGTAGTTGGAAATACAAAATATATACATCAGAGGAATAAGTTGGTGAATAATGAGCGACAAACTTTGTTGTAACACACTATAGCTCAATAACTTTACGAAAATATCGCTCATTACAATGCATTTTTGACAAGTTTTAAGTTGGGAGATAAATTACTTGAATTAATATGCAAAAGTAAATATGGGTTGTTGGTTTTCATACAAAAGCTGCAAGATAACAAAATGTGAGTGATTTAGGTTCTCTAATTTCGTGGTTAGTGTTTTGTTTTATTCAATTTCCGCAGTAGCTTTTATTTCTTTGTTTTCAATTTACTACATCAACAGAAATTGAATAAAATTTAATGTTACTGATGCTATTACTTCAAAAAAAAAGTAAAATCAGCTTTGAAATATGCACGTACAGAGGACCCTTCATTTTCCAACGGTTCGAAGTTCGGACAACTTAAAACTCGAACGAAAAATCGAGGGAAATCCAAACAAAAACTCGAAAGTCGAACAAATCTCGCAAATTTAGTAGTCTATACAGGGTGGTCCAAATTCGATGGGATTACTTACATGGGTATCTCGCTTAATAGTCGAGATAGAGAAACGGTTAAACTACCAAAAATTTGCAGTTTCTTAAGACAAACTCTAAACGGTTTTCAAAAGTATTTTATCATCTCCAATTTTGAGTTATTCGAGAAAAACCTTTTTATTTGTTATATTTGTAATGTGTCGTGTCTGTCTTATGATTGTAAATATCGAAAAAGTTTATGGAGATTAGTTTTATATATCTTTATGTAGATTTTGATGGTACGTTCGTGAGATTCTCACCTCACAAAAACAAAACTGGACTTTCATCTCTTGTTGTAAAATATACTATTATTTACGTGAAACCAATTAATCGCGTAAATTGAGGGATTACCATAAAAATATGCCTCTTGTAAAAAAGTAAGGTTGATATAGCTTAAAATTGATCTTAACAAAAGAAGGAAACAATTTTTGATGAAAATCGTAACCAATATAGTCCAATCTAGTATATTTCAGTCGTAGGGAAAATCATTTTCACGGTATATGAGGAAACATAGCCATGGTGTTGCACCTTGGAACCACCGAGTAAAATGATAGGAGAATTTTGTTGAGAACTGAGTAAATTTCTACTCTTGAAGAGGGGTAACCAGGCCACTCCTAGTGTAAAGGGCGTTCTGAGACCTGAAACGCCTTGCTACTGTAGCGCAGCAACGGTGACGCTGCCAACTATAATATGGCCTCGGCAACTGTAATATGACGCAGGACGAATGGCAAGCACACATGCATGAAGATCTGGCACAGAAAACTTTCAGTTTTATTTTATAACCTGAAAAATTAATCGATATCCCTGGAGCTTATTCCTGAAGCCTTTCAAATTCTTTAATTTGTTTTGAAAATACTGATTAAAAACTATTTCATATCTGATACATTCGGAATATCGACGTGCCTTCGAAGCTTTTACTGTTTGCTAGAAAACGATTTTGCTTGTGTTGTCAGAAGTGTTTTCATTTTTTCCAAGAATGTATCACGGTAATTGTGATTTTATAATAACCTTGTATTGAAGAGTATGCCAACAATGATGAACGGTTGAATAGTGTATCAATGACTAATTTGGCTAATTTATGTAAACCACAAATGCTTTGTGCGGTTAAAATAGTCGTACAATTTAAACTTGTTTATTTACTCGTTTGTAATTATGTAAACTGAGTGTTGAGTCGAAAAGTAGGTTGCTGTACTTCCCTCTCGAATAATATCCTATCAGAATTTTAATTATTAATTGTGTAATAATTGGAAATATGTATAAGAGAAAATGATTTTAGGTAATTGTTGTTTTTAATCATTGTAATTTAGCTCGAAATTGCATCTCCAGCTATTTTAAACACTTTTTTTGGTCATATTTACGTTGCTTACTAAAGCAAAATTAATTAATACCTACTAGTTAGATATTAATATTACATTAATTAATTTGTGTGAAGATAGCATGGGGTTCCTAGCATGGGTTTGTGTCTTTGCTAAATGTACGCACGGCCCGGCAAATAAGTTACATGGAAAGTTATTAATCGTTTCCTCGATAACGAACAGAGATTTTATTATGAAATCTACAAGGGATATGTACAATACCTTTATCTAGAGTAGAGGGTAGTGTATGCAAATGTATGCCAATGTCTGTCCGTCAGACGTCTTTCCGTGGCGAAATAAAAAACGTAATATACATTACAAGTAAAAAAGTAAAAATAATTCATTAATTTCTCGATAACGGGCGAAGATTCTTTCATGAAAATTGCAGGGCATATGTAAAATACTTTTATCTAAGGGGTAGTACATACCAAATTCATTGCCTGCCCGTCAGAGACCCATCTAAAGCATAGTGCCATAATGTTATATACATTATTAGTAAAAGAGTAAAAATAATTAATAATTTTCTCGGTAACGGAAAGAGATTCTTTCATGAAATTTGCAGGGGATATGTAAAATACTTTTATCTAAGGGGTGGTACATACCAAAGTCATTGCCTGCCCGTCAGAGAGCCATCCAACGCATAGTACCATATTTTATATTCTTTATCAATAAAAAAGTTTAAGTAATTAATTTTTTTCTCGCTAACGGAAAGAGATTCTTTCATGAAATTTGCAGGGGATATGTAAAATACTTTTATCTAAGGGGTGGTACATACCAAAGTCCTTGCCTGCCCGTCAGAGACCCATTCAACGCATAGTGCCATATGTTATATTCTTTATCAATAAAAAAGTTAAAGTAATTAATTATTTTCTCGGCAACGGAAAGAGATTCTTTCATGAAATTTGCAGGGGATATGAAAAATACTTTTATCTAAGGGGTGGTACATACCAAAGTCATTGCCTGCCCGTCAGAGAGCCATCCAACGCATATTACCATATGTTATATTCTTTATCAATAAAAAAGTTAAAGTAATTAATTTTTTTCTCGCTAACGGAAAGAGATTCTTTCATGAAATTTGCAGGGGATATGTAAAATACTTTTATCTAAGGGGTGGTACATACCAAAGTCATTGCCTGCCCGTCAGAGACCCATCCAACACATAGTACTATATGTTATATTCTTTATCAATAAAAAAGTTAAAGTAATTAATTATTGTCTCGGTAACGGAAAGAGATTCTTTCATGAAATTTGCAGGGTATATAAAAAATACTTTTATCTAAGGGGTGGTACATACCAAAGTCATTGTCTGCCCGTCAGAGACCCATCCAACGCATAGTACTATATGTTATATTCTTTATCAATAAAAAAGTTAAAGTAATTAATTATTTTCTCGGTAACGGAAAGAGATTCTTTCATGAAATTTGCAGGGGATATGTAAAATACTTTTATCTAAGGGGTGGTACATACCAAAGTCATTACCTGCCCGTCAACGACCCATCCAACGCATAGTGCTATATGTTATATTCTTTATCAATAAAAAAGTTAAAGTAATTAATTATTTTCTCGGTAACGGAAAGAGATTCTTTCATGAAATTTGCAGGGGATATGTAAAATACTTTTATCTAAGGGGTGGTACATACCAAAGTCATTGCCTGCCCGTCAGAGACCCATCCAACACATAGTACCATATGTTATATTCTTTATCAATTAAAAAGTTTAAGTAATTAATTATTTTATATAGTACTAGGCGTTGGGTGGCTCTCTGACGGGCAGGCAATGACTTTGGTATGTACCACCCCTTATATAAAAGTATTTTTCATATCCCCTGCAAATTTCATGAAAGAATCTCTTTCCGTTAGCGAGAAAATAATTAATTACTTAAACTTTTTTATTGATAAAGAATATAACATATGGTACTATGCGTTGGATGGCTCTCTGACGGGCATGCAATGACTTTGGTATGTACCACCCCTTAGATAAAAGTATTTTACATAACTCCTGCAAATTTCATGAAAGAATCTCTTTCCGTTAGCGAGAAAATAATTAATTACTTAAACTTTTTTATTGATAAAGAATATAACATATGGTACTATGCGTTGAATGGCTCTCTGACGGGCAGGCAATGACTTCGGTATGTACCACCCCTTAGATAAAAGTATTTTTTATATACCCTGCAAATTTCATGAAAGAATCTCTTTCCGTTAGCGAGAAAATAATTAATTACTTAAACTTTTTTATTGATAAAGAATATAAAATATGGTACTATGCGTTGGATGGGTCTCTGACGGGCAGGCAATGACTTTGGTATGTACCACCCCTTAGATAAAAGTATTTTACATATCCCCTGTGAATTTCATGAAAGAATCTCTTTCCGTTAGCGAGAAAAAAATTAATTATTTTTACTCTTTTACTAATAATGTATATAACATATGGTACTATGCGTTGTATGGGTCTCTGACGGGCAGGCAATGACTTGGGTATGTACCACCTCTTAGATAAAAGTATTTTACATATCCCCTGCAAATTTCATGAAAGAATGTTGTAATGTATATTACGTTTTTTATTTCGCCATGGAGAGACGTCTCACGGACAGACATTGGCCTTTGCATACACTACCCTCTACTATAGATAAAGGTATTGTACATATCCCTTGCAGATTTCATAATACAATGTCTTTTCGTTATCGAGGAAACGATTATTAACTTTCCAGTAACTTATTTGCCGGGCCGTGCGAACACTTAGCAAAGACACAAACCCATGCTAGGAACCCCATGCTATCTTCACACAAATATAATTAGT
>OX393580.1:5903702-5991120 GCA_947652605.1 Elmis aenea
GACTTTGTATGTACAAAATATCATATGCCAATTATTATTCATAAGGTTGTGCTCTTGACAAGTGTTGTACCCTGTTTTTCTGGAAATTCAAAGATTTTTTAAGATAAATTGGCAACGTCGCAAAAAAATGAAAAAAACAAAATACTGTCATATGGAGATTTTCTTGCTGAATTCGTTTATGCAAAAATATACTGGGTATTCAATTTAAAAAAAATACCTTTAGTGACGCCCCACTTTTATGAAACCCCCTGTATACTTGAAACTAATTTTAAAACATGCACGTGTAGAAATACTATAAGTTTCATTAAAAACTTTTTTTTATTAAGTTGACATTAAGGGCAATAATGGACTTTATCGCACTAATGGCGCACCCTGTATATTAATTTTAGCTATTTCTTTAATCAGGAATGTAACATATCATTTTTTTTTTTTTTAATATTCGAGGTAAATTAGGTTATTTGCTCTGAGCATGTTTTCTTTGGGAATTCCAGCTATTCTGTCTTTGTATAAATTGTTTGTTTGACTTTAAGGTTATCTTTAGCTTTGATTTGGTATAAATAAGTGATGCAGTTATTTTCTGTGAAATTTATGTAAGCAGTTTTAGCATGAAACTGTATCTGTAAAAACAAGAAGAGACCATATTTTTTATATCTTATGTTATTATTTTGCTAAAGAAGAGGAACTATATTAGAACCTTTATAAAATTGAACTGGTTATTATGATGTATATACATTATTCTTTTTTTAAGAGATATTTATTATACAGTGCGCGGCCAAACTTTGGAATAAATTCATTAAAATCCTAACAATATTTATCCTTGGCTAAGTCCATTTGATTTTTTAAGATCACACATTTTTCATTAGACCCAATTCTTGATCTTCATTTGTTTTCGAGTAATGACGTCAGCGACATTTTTTTAAAGGTAACCTCAATATTCTTCTTCTTGATTCTGATAGGGCATTTAATTCCCGAAAATTTAGTCCAAATGACAGTATAAAAGTTACTTACTTACTTAATCCTATAGCCTAACTACCTATGAAAGTGTAAGGCACAGTATAAAAGTTTTGATACCTTAATTGAGAAAATTTTCGAACAAAACAATTGAAAATAATAAAACCTAAATTTTATTAACAAAAATTAATCCAAAACACTGTTGGTAATTAAATTAGGTCTTCAAACTGCCATCCATTGGTTTCCTGCTTAAAAGCAAGCATATTTACAAATTTTAAAAGTACCTTTCGTATCAATCAAATTTTGTACAAGACTTTTCAAAAAGATATAGGGTGTTGTATTTAAGAAAAATGACTTAACGATGTTTAAAGCTTCACAAGTTTGACCAAGCGTAAAAACACCCTATATAATATTTTAAATATGTAGCTAGCGCCAAGTGTTAATTAATCTGTTGCCAATCCAATTTTTAAACGGATTCTACTGCCTTTTTAAACAGCTTAAATGTAAAAAAAAATTGAAAGTGCTGTATCGCTCAAATTTTTCATAAAAATGTTGACTTTTAGAACATTACCTTATACATTTTTTTAAGTAAATTTTAAGAGGAATCTAAAAATGTTAAAATATACAGGGTATTATATTTAAAATTTCAAAGTTTGAGTCCGTTTCCGGTTGAACCGGAAGTCGTATTGCAACCTTAATATTTTCAACGAATTCGAATAGGTACCATAACGCTCAGATACAAAAATCATTGTTATATCTGCAATAGTATTCTAGATATTTGTCTGTTACCATACTTTTGCCCATCCCTGTCTATTTTATTTAACAAGTGAACAACAAAAACGGTTTTGTGAGTAAGTGTGCTTTACCTAGAAAATAATAAATCAAGGCGTTTTTCCCCGCCAACGTTGGAACAATGATTAATTATTTAAATAAATTACTCGAACTACCCGTACAAGCATACAATTATAAAGAAATAAATAATGCAGTGGGTAGGTAGAGCCGGGCTGAGTGGGATATTTAATATTTCACCGTCGTAAAGGCCGAAACAGAAGTGCGCACGAGGGCTCGAGGACGTGAAAGCGCCAGATTGGAAACACACTCACGTCGCTGCGCCAATATTCCAACCCCGTCGTGTTTTATACGTCTTAGTCTGTGTTTGGGGATTTTATGAGATTTTTTTCGTAGACAGATGTCCCGGTTATTGGTTCGCTATGTGGAATACGAGATTGGGTTCATGAGTACACTGAATTTCTTGGCAAAAAAATCTTGACGAGTACGTCGAGACGTACGCAAACGCTGAAAATAAGATGCCACTTATATTGGCTTTATATCTAAACGAGTGCAAAACGGTTCCAATCATTTGGTTACCAATCATCTCGAGGAAATACTTGACATACTAAAAGGTAATTGCTGCTTACCGTTAAGAACTTATTGGTGACATCGAGGGCATTTTCAGATAACTTTAAATAAGGAAATAAGGTATGATATACACTGTCCACGTTAATTTCAATAACAAAACCATAAACTACCTACCAGTGTATCTAAATTTCTAAATAATAATATAATCCCTCGCAAAAAGGCTGCTTAATATCTTGGCCTAAACTTAGACGTCAAGCTAAAATGGAGGGAACACGTCAAAAACAAAACAGAACAGCTGAAGATAAAGTATAGAGATATGTATTGGCTGATAGGAAGAAATTCCCGGCTTTCTATCCAAAATAAACTGCTCCTATACAAACAGGTGCATAAGCCTGTTTGGACATATGGACTACAATTATGGGGCTGTACCAAAAAAAGCAACTACAGCTGTCTTCAAAAATTCCAAAACCGAGTATTAAGAAGCATAGTAAATGCTCCTTGGTATGTTCGAAACAGCGATTTACACCGGAAACTCCAGGTTGAATCTGTCCAGGAAGAACTTAAAAAAGCTGCCAAAAGCCATGAGGAGAGGCTCCACAGACATTCCAACATTGAAGTGCTCCAATTTCTCGACAATCAAAAACTAGTGCGTAGGCTCAAAAGAATTAAACCCTTTGATCTTGCGTGTAATCAAAGTATACAAAAGCAGAGTACAGTGCTATGTAGCCCCAGTAGTCTAGTGATTAGATTGTAATTGTGACTAGGATTGACCATTGGCTACATCCAGACTCAAAAATAAACGTAGCAAATTAGGTTAGATTAAAATGTTTAATAATCTATAGGATTAGGTGCATTGCAAAATTTAAATTACGAAGGTTTTTAACTTTTTTCATTACTTTTGTGATCATAATAAAAAACAAAATTTTTGTATTGGGCAAAGTTTCAGTCTAAAAAGCAATAAAACAGAAATACAATCGTTCTACATGAATTTATTTATCTCGTGTGTAGTAATTTGTCAAGAAAACGTATATATTGCTCCAATATATCTTTGCAGCAACACGAGTCCCAAAAAGGAACGTCCGAGCCATCTAAAATAATAAATCTTTCTAAATGCCCATATTAATAAAACACGTGGCTTCCGGTAATCCGGTCCAGATCCGGCGAGTCTCGGAGTTATGTGGCTCCGGGTCTGGAGACTCGGGGTGATGCATTCCCGGAAACGATTAGCTGGAATGGCATTGAACTGACCCATCGGTATCTCCGATCACCCATAAAAATATTAGCGGTCGAGCTTCCGGGGTGTTTATGACTGTTGTACTGTCACCGTTAGAGGGATGCTCAAGTTAAATTGATAACATCTAGCTTTATTTAAGGTAGGAAACAAGATAAAGAGAAAATTTCACTCAGAATTGTTTGTTTTATGATCCTCTATTACTTTGGTCCGGCAATGAATAAAACTCGCTTGTTGATTTATAGTTTTTACTCTATGAATTATAATTTTTAAAGCATTAAAGGCATAACAGTTATGTTTAATGAACACTAAAACTTTCTTTTTTTGGATAAATGATTATTATATTATTATTTAATACAAAAATAAACGATTAACTAACAGTATTTCAAAATTATTTATTTGATAAAAGAGTCATTTAATAACATTAAAATGAATCTTATTATTTTATATTTACTGTTCATACCAAACGTTTAACCCTTGGAAAATTTTTAAAACTAACCCTTAATAACCTGAATTAATTATTTTTTTATTAAAAAAAAATAGTTCAAGAAAGATATTCATGTAAGCATATAGTATAGGCTAATAAAGTTTTTTTTTTGCCAAAAATTAGTTTTCAGCCCTTCATTTCAGGTGTTGCCATATGGCACCGTCTAAGCGCTTTGACTACTAAATATTTATTTTTGTTGGTCCATGGTAGGGCATGAAATAAAAGATAAATAATACTCTAATTGTTATCTATTTACAATAAAAATAGATGGAACATTAAAATAAGTTATTTTCTGCTATGGTAATCTATAAAACAGCCTACACACAAACCTCTTTTACATTTTGAACACATCGTTCTCATTATTGAACTACATTTTTCTCCACTACATCGCCACTTTTTATTGTCTGGTATTATATTGACCAAGTGGTTGATGCCATCATATCGAACGTCCTCCAAAACTCTACCGGATAAAGAACTTGCTGAAGAATGTGGCCTCCCAGCACCTTTTGACAATTTCCCGTATTTGCTCAAATAAGCCTGTACAATTTCACGACGAAATTGTAGTTGCGGCATATTGGTGGTCCTACGTCTTAACATCCACGCATTGTTGATGCAAATATCTATCAACCAAGACAAAATTGGCCAATACCACTTTTTATTTCTAATGTGTATGCGATATTTTGCAACATTCTCGTCCATCCTGTCGGTTCCACCCATATATTTATTATATTCCCCCAAGATGTGTGGTCTTGGCACTTGAATATTTTTTTTATCTTTTCGGGAGAACCTTTTTACAGTAGAAATTGGATCGACACCGTGGCAATTTGATGTAATAGAGACCACAGAATTATCTACCCAATTATGATACTGGTAGCAGTGGAAGTGCCTAGCGTTGCCATATGGCAACGCCAATGTTTTCAAGCTAAATGCAAAATAACTGATTTGATAATTACTCATATTACTTCATTCACGTATAGTTTCAACTATTTATAGTATGATATATTAGAAATAATTACAGTTATGCATGCGAAATAAGAAAAAAAAAAACTTACTGTGCGTACTGATCCATATTGGTCTCCATAATTGCGAACACAAAATTTAACACAATATTAATCGTTAATAAACTAAAAGCAGAAATGTACAAACGTCATAATTATGTTAACTGAAACCCGTTTAAGTAAATCAAAACTATTGCCAACCGAAAAATTTCCAAAACGTCAACTTTAAACGGCATTAGACCAACTACGAATTGTGTTGCCATATGGCAACGCTAGGTTATTAAGGTTATTAAGAGCTATAAAAAATATTTTTCCTCAGTTTCTTAACAAAATAATACTCGTTACGCATTGGATAAACGTTGTTCAATAACACTTCTACAAACAATTAGGCCCATAACAAAATATTTGACTTTTTTTTTACATCAAACTTATTGTATTTTAATAGAAGAAATATACGACAAAACAATTTGAACTTTGTTTTTACCTTATATTAACCATTCTGTTGGTATTTTAATGGTTTCTAAATGTTGGATAATATGCTAATGCTATACCAAACTATATCGATTTCATAACTTTATGGGTCATGTTATGTTTCGTTCTGGTTTCAAAAAATAGTTCTCGTCCCTTCGGTTCAAAATTGAATTGTTTAGTCAAATTCGTTTCCAATACACAATAAAAAGAGAAAAACGCAAGACGTAGGTAAATACTAATACTTCTATTCCATTATCTCAAAATTCTTTTTTTATTAAAAGAAAAGCTTTTATTGTCCAGTAATCATTTTGCAACGCTCCAAATGACAAACCGATTATTTTGATTCAAGGTTTTCCGAATAAATGTTCAGAAAGAGTTGTTCGATATAGAGAATTTCATATCAGCCAATCACATTTTATAAATTGGTTACGCTTTTCAAGAACAAAAAGTTATAAAGACCTTAATTATTATACAAATAAAACTATTTATATAAATTAAGTTTTTGTGTTGCAATTAAGTAATTAATACATGATTATTTACTTTTTTTTTAAGATAATAAATTAAGCAGAAAAAAATATGATAGGTACTACTCAATGTGTACAACACTTGGTTTTTCGGATTTTTTGGACAAAATATTTATCAAGAAGAATTAAAAATTATTTTTTTCTACTCATGTATATGAAAGTTGTCATATTCTCACTGCCTACCCTACATAAAAGTTTTACTTTCGTCTCTAGTGGTGAAAATAATGTCAATGCAAAATCAAATTATAAAATTTACGATTTTTGTTTAAGCTTTAACTCATAATAAACTAAAATTGCGTTAATATTATTATCAAATAATTTAATTTTAATGTAGCATTTTACATAAAAGCCTTAGAGTTTAGAGTGGTACAAAAATTAATATTAAATATATTACGTTTGCAGGTTATAATTTTATTTATGTCAATGTCAGTGTGGTGGTGTCGCTATGGAAATGAAATGATTAATTAATACTTTATACATAATAATTGTCATTTGGTTCGTTTACATTAACGTTCGTTCTATTTTCTACGATCACTAAAGTAAATGACTCTTACCGTACAGCCTGCATGCATAGTAAGTGGGTCCTTACGCACGGTAAGCAAAAAGCAAAGTTTTTTAAAGAAATGAACAAAGTAGACTCAAGTCAAACACTTCCTCCATGCCTAGTAAGTGAGTTATAACGCACGGTAAGCAAAACGCACACTTGTCTAAAAATGTCAAAGTAGGCTTACGTCAAAATTGACAAAACGTAATTACATGTGTATATTAGCCAAAAAACCGTTATAATCATATGTATTATGTGTTCGTAGAAAAAGTAGGCTACAAAACACGAGTTGTAAAGCAATATGCAACTCTTGACATGGGCGTCCGCTGAAAGTTATCCAGGGGGACGCAAAGCTTCCAAAGGAATGCATTCAAATATTAATAAACTTTTAACTAGACCCTCTTTCATGTGGTCATTAATGGAGTACTCGATTCCAGGGAGGAGCAAGTGCCCCGTTTGCCCTCCCCTGTGGACGCTCATGACTCTTAGTATGTAATATACTATTACTTAATATTCCAGGGTTAATTTTTCTGATCGTTGTTAATCTTCGCTTATTTTGGGAAATGTCAATTTTGTTCTGTAACCCGTTTGTAATTAAACGCTGTAGCTTGCAGCAGGAGAGAAAACACGAAAAATATTACATTTTTTTTCTTTGTGCGTTTGAGTTTTGTGAATTCTTAACGTGAATAACTGACGCAAACGAAATAAATGAATTTATTAAATTTTCTTGAGACATAACTCATTTAGCCGAACCTCCTTTCGCGCTTCTGACGTAGAATATAGCACCAGTTTTTGTAGTTGTTGAAGCTTTCCTGAGCCGCGATGATTGATCCTGTCCAGACCCGGTCGCGACTCCGAGCTGCATAATTTATTAGCTCTGTATTGATGTCAACTCGTAATGGATGTGGTTCTGGAAATTAATTTCGGTAGTTCAAAAGATAAATTAATATCCCTAAATAGAACCGCAGCCACGAAGAAATGGACTGGAAATATGTTGGACTCTTGTTGGAATGTTAATGGGCATTTTTGTTTCATTTTAAAGTGGTTAACTTTGGTGGTATTCATAATTACCGCATTTGTTATTGGACCACACTAACACATGTTTTATACGATAGGTAACTAATGTAAGTTTTATTTATTGCAGGTGAGCGATATGATTTTATCATACTTTATGTGCTGACGAGACAGACGTTCAATCAACGAGGTAGGCAAAACTTTTCATTAAACATTTTTGTGCGCTTTGTGTTGGTATTATGAATTATTGCTATTTACACGGTTATTTATTATGTCCATAAATGGACTGCATATTTTCCACTTCGCAATGTAAATGTATTAAATTTATATACAGGGTGAGGGATCACTTATGACACCCCCACTTATTCTATTATTGGAAAGCAAAAAAATTTCAAATAAAAGTTGTTTGATACAGTATTTCCCAAAATATTGTCATGTCAAATTTTTGTTTTCTTTTGTTTTTTAAGAGTTACCACACCATATTTGTTTTTTTTTCAAATGGCACCACACATATTTTTTTATATTGTTTGAAAGACATTTTCTTTCTTTTTTCAACGCAATAAAACTTTTGTACCGTTACATACTAAAATTTTTAAGAAAATCGCAAGCAAAAGAATGTGTGGTCACTGCGTTGTTTTTTGTTGAACGTTGATCATAAATTAATTAGTAGACTTTGCAAAAATAACACAAAACAAATGCAATGTCACAATTTGATCATAGTTCGACAGTTTTGTGTTGAGCACTTTTTTTAAATGCCTTTTTCGTGTTCTCGTGCAGAAATAATGAAAACAAGGGCTGTAGTGCAGTAAATTCGTTAGAAAAAAACGCTTACAAAAATGTTTCCAGGAGGAACGACACCATTGTGAACATTTATTACAGTAGTTTAGAGTTGTAACCTAATTGACTGTCGTTTTTAATTTTTTACCGTTTTGTATCCCCTGCAAAGCCTACTAATGTAAATTAATTAATAACGTACGCTTTTAAAACAGTTTTAATAAAAAGTTGTTCTTTTGCAATTTTTGCTTTTGGGAAATACTGTATCAAACAACTTTTATTTGATTTTTTTTTTGATAATTCTTTCCAATAACAAAATAAGTGGGGGTGTCATAAGTGATGCCTCACCCTGTTTGTTTGGTGTAGTAAAAGTGAACCTAAGCGATTTCTTTTTACCAACTTTATTTATAAATTTAACAAAAACTATTAAGAATGTTAAATTTTTTACTACATAGTAAAATTTATTATTAACATTATACCGTTTTACATTGAAGATATGTGTGGAAAAATTTAATATTATACAATGGAACATCGAACTTCAAACACAGTTCGTTCAAGAAGACGGTTCGGCTTTCGAGTCGTCCGGCTTTCGAGTCGTCCGGCTTTCGAGTTAAATTTTCCCATAAGAAATAATGTAAATTGAACTAATCCGTTGCAGATTCCTAAAATTTACCCTATATAAAACATTTTAAGTGCGTATTGCAATGGATTTTATTGGTAAATAGTTATAGAACATTGAATGTTTTTATACAGGGTGTCCAGTTAACATTTCCAGAATGGGGATCTCGCTTATTATAAGAGATGCAGGTTTGCTTAACTTGGATGAATTATTCCGTAGTATTAGAGGAGCCTCAATCATAAAAGTAGTGTTGCCACCGAGACGAGACAATTCTCGATCTCGTCTCGTCTCGTCTCGAATTTCGAGATCGAGACAGGCATTTTTTTGTCTCGAAAATTCGAGACGAGATTAACAATCGTCTCGAGATTTCGAGACGAGATCTTCGAGATTCTCGATCTCGACAGTATTTTTACATGAAGAAAAACTACGAAAAGTTTTAATATATATTTTATTTATAAATTTTTGGAAACCACTTACAAATTAAACTTTTTATTAATTTTAAATATTGTGTTATAAATTAACAAGATTGCCAAACATTGAGGCACAGCTGGTACACTGGTTACTTATATATGTCGTAGGCATAATGTGGAATCCGGCATTTTATAAAACGCCTAGGCATTTTATAAAAAGCCGGCAAAACGAGCAAATTATGACTTTTTCTTAGACCCATACATTTGTGTTCATACAAAAAAAAAGCTTTAACCAACCTTTAACCTGACCCTCATTCATTTGGTCAGTAGTAGAGGGTCAGGTTAAAGGTTGGTTAAAGTTTTTTTTTAAATAAATAATATAAATGAAGCTAATAGTTTTGTGCCTAGGCGTTTTATAAAATGCCGGATTTCACATTATGCCTACGACATATACATAAATAGTCTCGAGCCATTCTGTAGAGGTTTGGATATAAAACTTGATGACTTTCCCACCAAACCAATACATCTACATCTTCATTTACTCGTGGCATTGCTATATAGTCATCGATTTCCGTTCTCCAGTTGTTAATTGTTGCTGTGGACTTATTAAATAGGGCAGTTAAATTAAAAGAACCCATTTCGTCAGAATCGGAATCATTTGGTCCAGCATCAGCTGATAATTGATTTTGGTTTGGTGAATTATCTCTGTAGTAAAAGTTTTTATAGACTTCCTCAAATTGTTGTATTGCTTCTGTTTGCAATTGTCGGCCCCAGGACGTTAGTGCAAATGTTACATTAAATACGTCATTGTGAATATATCTTTAAAAATAACCGATTCGTACGTGGAGTGCACTCCTGTGTTAAAAATTTCAAATAAAATTTGTTTACCCTTTTAAGTCTTTTTTTGAGTGACCTTTGCTGCCCTTGAAAGAGTTAAAGAAATAATAGCATGCATCTAATAATATGCGTTCACATTATTTGCTTACACAGGGGAAGCACCGAACTTAAAACAACAGCGTTCTTTCTGTATATCATCAGGGACACTTAGTTAAAGCATTGCAATGTATAAATTCGGTTTGCATGAACTTAAAATTCGAGACTCGAGATTCTCGAATTCGAAATCTAGATTGCACGTTCGAGAATTTTCGAGATCGAGATCAAGATTTAACTTTCGAGAATTTTCGAGATCGAGAATGGATAAATCTCGTCTCGTCTCGTCTCGTGGCAACACTACATAAAAGTACAAAATTCCTTATACTTCAAATGTTATAGCAAAAAATATAAAAATGTGGAATTTCTTTTTTCTCTCGTCTTCGTCTTAATTGTTAGATCTATTTTATTATTACTTTCTTAAGAATTTTTTTTATGTAGAATGTTACTGTTATTTTACATTTTTCTTATCACTTACTATTTTCGAGATATTACCCCTAAATTAGTTTTTTTATGAGCCGCAAAGTTAGCTATGGCATCATCAAATCTGCTTTTTTTTCTCTTTTATATGAGATATTACTTGCTATATCTATTTTTATAAATGCGTCACAAAATCAAGAAAAATCGTATTTTACCAATCACTTATCAAGCTATCTATGAAAATAACAACAAAAAACAAATAATTAAATGTCAAATGACAGTTACCATTTGTCTGGAGTATCATTTATTAGAGTTTAACTCTTAAATTGTTAAAACTGCTGTAAGTGGTAAGTTTTTAGCTCTAAGATCTGAGAAATAAATTAATGGTTGGTATCTTATAGACCAGTTTTAATATTTCAGAACGCTACATGTGTAGATTTAAAAACAAAACAAAACAAAAAATGGATTTATAACAGTTAAAAACGTTTGAGCTCTAATTATTTGTGAGTAAAGGTAAAAAAACATAACGTTTTGTAAGTAATCTTGAGGATCGCGGGCGGGGGTGGTTACACCTAGTGGCCGATAATGACAGTGATTAGGACGGAATGTAAACAGGTAAGCACGGTCATCGGTAACGAGCTAATGCAAGGGATGACACTCAACCAGTCACAAACCATGTCATTACCTAACCGTAGTCCCTAACTCGGTCGTTAGCCGTAACGATCAATCATTATTATAAGCAACCAACATTTAATTTAGGTGTGAAGTTGTGTATTTCAGGCATCCGGTCAGCAGGGTTTTTAATCTGCGGCTACCTGTTATGCCGTACGACTTGATTGGTCTAGCGTAGATATAATTGCATGACTTAGGTTATAATGATTGTGATGATCATTTGGTGACTTGCGTTTGTGGCCAGCTTAAGATATAGCAATAAGAGAAATTATGTTGGATTCTTCGGATTCTAGCTTTGTATCGTTCGGATCTGAAGGCGTGGAGTTAACTTGTCCGTGTGTGTGTGTGGGAAATAAAAATTTTATTACCTTAATAACTTATCATTAACAAATAAAATATCTGAATCAAGAACGTACTCACATCTATCAATAAATACATTTTAAAATCAATTACTTTCAAGTTTTGCTTTAGCACTATAGGTACAGTGAAGCCTCGATCTTCGTACGGTTTGATGTTCGAATAACTCAAAACTCGAACAAAAAACTTTCCAAAAAAGTCGAACAAATAATCTGTTATCAAGCGTTTTATTTATTTATTTTATTTTTATATTATCTTTGATACACTAATTCAGTAAAATCTCTTTCACTATTATCATTGACTAAAGCCTTGGACAGTGTGCAACCATATTTCAAGCTGAGGTGTATGCTGTGCACTTATGTGCAGAAACACTATTAGAAAGAGATTTTGATAACAAAAGAATCTTCATAATGTCCGACAGCCAAGCAGCGTTAAAAGCTCTTGGTTCGTCAGAAGTAAACTCAGGACTTGTTCTGAACTGCATACAAGCACTCAACATGCTAGGAAGCAGGAATAATGTTAAACTGGTATGGTGCCCAGGGCACACTAATATACCAGGGAACGAGAAGGCGGATCGCCTGGCCAAAATTGGCAGCGAGACACCTTTCTTCGGACCAGAACCCGCAGTTGGTACATCCTATGGAACAGCCAAGCGGTGTCTTAATGCCAGACTAACACAAGAGCACAATGCTCATTGGAAAAAAGTTGCAGGACAAGCCCATTCCAAGGCGATCCTGTCTCCAAAGAGAAGACAGAAGAAATGCTCAGGATGAGCAGAGCAGACATCAGAGCAGCCACAGGGCTTGTCACAGGGCACTGTGGGTTAAACAAACACTTCTACATAATAGGGCTCTCTGAGACCGATATATGTAGAGGATGTGGTGAAGAAGAAGAAACTCCTCTGCACGTAATATGCCAGTGTGAAGGATTCACACCCTATCGGCGCAGACTTCTGGGGATGGAAAAAGCCAACCAAGAAGAGCTAGGAAAGGCACCCTTAAGGAAAATCCTGGAGTTTTTCAGAAGCACAGGGCTTCTTTAAGTGGCTATCACCAGGGGGTACAATAGACCAACGGGTCGCAGTACAGGAACCCGAAAGGGGACCACCTCCGCGGAAATAATAATAATAATAATCATTGACTAATTACTGAGAATATTTTTGATGTACCTATGTATGATATACAGGGTGTCACAGACAGTGATGTGAGTCGTGATAGGCGCCGTAAATTACCACATTAATTACCGTAATTTACCATTTTAAATTACCATAAATTACCAAATTGTTATCGCATTTAGATCTATTGCAAGATTTTTTACAAAAAATAAAGAAAATGGCTCTTAGTCCAGTTCATTTTGCTGCAAATTTACTTGACCCTAAATATATGGGTAAAAACTTAAATGATGATGAATATATTGATGCACCTACTTATATTAACAAACTATCTTCACATTTAATTAGGGAAAGTCATATCGGTCAAGTAATGGCTGAGGTGGCTTTGTACAAAGCAAAGAAAAACTTTTTGGAAAAGATTTTTTATGGGCCGCGTTAAGTTCTGTTTTGTGGTGGAAGTCGCTTTGCTCAACTACGAGTTTAGGCTACAGAAATATTGAATTGTCCTGCAACAACGTTTGCCACAGAAAAATCTTTTTTTAGTTGCATGTTTGTAAATAAACAAACAAATAAATAAATAAGCTACTAACAAAGAGACAAGAGTCGCGAAGCTAGCCTAGCAATTTTACTAGATATTTTTCATAAAAAAGTGACAGGTGATTTTTTAATTAAATTCATTCTTGTTAGTAGTAACTTTGTTTTTAACAAGTTTCAAAGTAGAAACGTTTCAAGAATCAAGTTGTTTTTCAGTTGTCTAAGTTTGCAGTTGTTTGTGTTAATTAGCTAAGTTTGAAGATCTGCGCTAAAAGTATGATGCGTTTGGCGTTTCGACAAGTAGGTAATAAGGTTTTGTATTGAGTAACATTTAAATCCGGTTTGTCCTTGTTCTTTGCGTCCTACTCGTTATTAATAGTGAAAAGACCTAGAAAGCTCCTGCCAGCGCGAGATACGACTCCGCGGTGGATTTTGCTGAAAGCTGGGGGACCATTTCAAAAGACTCAAAATTACTTTCGGGATAAGAGGGATTAGGCTAGGGCGGGCGCTTGTTTCTAGCGAACTGCTAGGGCATTAGACAGGCCTCGGTTCACGCGGCCAATGGCATTAGTCGCGAATTGCAGATTTCACTGATTGATTTTAGTTTTTTACGGACTTCGGATTAATTGCTTTTCGAAGAAATGCATCGGCTTTAGGAGCGGCAACTTTTGTGTGCAATGAACCAAATCTCTACCATTATAACCGATATGTTGTGTATTCTTCTCCGATCACGGTATATTTGTTTTCCTTGTTACGACGAGTTAAGTCGAACGACGATTTAAACGTTTTGATCGAGCGATTTCTTTAAAAGGATGATAAAGTATAACGAAAGGACTTTTTTCTCAATTTATGTTTTTTCAAGAAACATCAGCAAAAACTTGATTTTAAACTAATTTAAGACATTCCTTAACATTATTAAATATATAATTTTGCATTGATCAGTCGTTGTTTAAAAGGATATGTATATAATTGCACTTTAACTATGTTGTTATACAGGGTGTTTCGTAAAAAAATCAAAAAAATTCTGGTGATGATTCCTTATCGAAAGTTAAGGGGGTTCTTTCATATACAATTTGTTCCTTAGACGTCTCCTTTCGGAGTTACACCCCCCTAAAGGGAAACGGTAAAAATAGGTTTTTATTTTATTTCTCAAATTTGGATAAATGTAGGAGAATGATATTTGGTAGATGTTTTATGCTTATTGAAAGGTTTCCCATCGTAATATTTTTAATCATCTCCCACCTTCACAGGGGGCTGAATAGTGCAAGCCCTGTTGGTTTTCTTATCAGAACTTTTTATTGGGTTAAAATTTTGCTATTTAAAAAATTTATTTTTAAAGCTTGATTTATTTACAAAAAACTTTTTTCGTAAAACCTACAGTTTTTGAGTAAAAAATAAAATAAGTAAATAAGTTAACATGCACCAATAAATATTCCAATATAAAATGATTTATTTTGGTAGTTACCATGGTTTGTTTATGTTCATATTGGGTAGAATTGAGGGGCGTTCGTTGGCGCGTTGTCGCCGCGTAAACGTCAAAATGAATTACACCTGTCAATTCTATCTAATATGAACATAAACAAACGATCAAAATAAATCGTTTTATATTACAAAATTTAATGGTGCATGTTTACTTATTTATTTTTTTTTACTCAAAAACAGTAGGTTTTACGAGAAAAGTTAAGGAATAAAAAAAGTTTCTAAATAAGTTAGGCTTTTAAAATTTGTTTAAAATTGGAAAATTTTAACCCACCAAAAAGTTTTAATAAAAAAAACCAACAGGGGTCGCACTTTTCAGCCCCCTGTAAAGGTGGGAGTTGATTGGAAATATTACTATGGGAAACCTTTTAATAAGTATAAAACACCTACCAAATATCATTCTCCTACATTATATCCAAATTTGAGAAATAAAATAAAAACCTAATTTTACCCTTTAGGGGATGTGACTCCGAAAGAAGACGTCTAAAGAAAACATTTTTATATAAAAGACCCTCTTTAATTTTTGATAAGCAATCACCTCCCGATTTTTTTCGCATTTTTTACGAGACACAATGTATATCTTATCTTGCACTAGCCACTCGTAGGTTAGAGGGATTCACATATGAATATAATTGCACTTTGACTATGTTGCTCTATATTTTGACGGAATACTACACCTCAAATTTATATAACTCTTGCCACTGTTGTGATTTGCATCGATAACACAAAAATTGTATCCATAAAAAACACAAACTCATAAACTGATTTTATTTTTATGATTAAAAATTAAATTTGATTGAAGGTATCAATAAGTATTTTTTTAAATAGGATTAGAATTATAGGTCAGTAAAAGTAACTTTCTATACAGCATTTTCATTTCGTCTAATGGAAATTAAATGAACTGGAAAGTATAAGATATGAATAGCTTATGTTTTTTGCCAAAAATATTCTAAAAATCCGACATATTCGCTTTTCAAATTTTCAAAGAGAGCGTTTGAACTTTCACCAATAAAAGACCTTTCCATAAATATACCTACTAGAGAGTAGACACATCCAAAAATTATACAGTTTTTATTTTACACATAAATTTTACTTAAATTTGTGTGTAAAGTCTACACAGTAAAAAAATTAGTTAAAAATACACATTTTCCAATATGTAGGTTTACATAAGAATTACCACAAA
Source organism: Elmis aenea (assembly GCA_947652605.1). Taxonomy (NCBI): domain Eukaryota; kingdom Metazoa; phylum Arthropoda; class Insecta; order Coleoptera; family Elmidae; genus Elmis; species Elmis aenea. The sequence goes on from OX393580.1 coordinate 5,919,771, forward strand.
AACAATGTAAATGCTTTATTCGATTCGTTTAATGGTATAAATATTAAGTTTTGATAAACTTTACATGCATTTTACAGGGTAAAAGTAATATTACATTAAAACTACAAAAAATACTGTAAAATTACTCGCTGTTTACAGTCTACATTGCACTTGCTCTTAAAGAAATAAATATTTGACTTTGGGTGAAGTCTTAACACATCAAAATGCCACAAAAGCTACATTTTCCCCTTAATTATAAACTTACTTCGTCAGTAGGTAGGTAGCAATCTTCTTTATCTTAGTTTATGTAGATTGGATGGTCCAGAAAATGCCGATACAACTCTGGTTTATTAAAAATTCCTGAGTACTCCCCTGTCTAATAGCACGGCCTTGTAACTCGAGACACAACTGCAATCTGCACTTTTTTGCTAAATTTCGGACTACATTTTTAAGAGTTTTTATTGAATCTTAGGTAGCATGTGTTTGATAAGCATTGAAGCCGTTCAAAATTTCTTTCAAAGTATGTTGTTATACAGTGTAGTTGTGTTACTCTGTTACTGTATAATACAAAAAGACTAAATAATTTTACAATTATTGTAGTGTTGTGTTAGTGTTGGTCACCAAAAATAGCTATATTGTAGATTACACTTAAAACTGTGTGGTTTTGAGTTTAAAAACTACTTTTTGTTTTAGTTAGTTGTGAGCACTGAGCAGTGCGAAGCTAGGATTAGTTTTTTATTTTTAGTGAGTAAATTTTTTACTATTCGGTCGATTTTCGAGTTCAGGCTGATTTTAGATTCTGAAAAAACGACGAACTACCTAACAAAATCTAATGTCAAACATTTACAATTATTTGATACTTGAAATATTTTAAATTTTGTAACTGTAAGTTAAATTTTGTTTAAGATATTGGATATTAAATTACAAACTAATAAGGAACGCAGTAAATCGGTCGTCGGCAATTTAGGAAGTTAAAATTTCGTGAATGATTTTAAAATATAATCACCCTCGATAGCTAACCGAATAACGGATATAATACAGAACACACGGTAATTTGTCCGTCAATGTTGGATCAAATTATAATCATTCATAAACAGTGGACCTGTAATTCAACAACTTTAAAAGAAAACCGCACGACGCACTAATATGTAATTTTAAGCTCTAATTTGACCGACATGTAAACCTATACGTTTATTGTTGTTGAGAAAATGGAGCACTAAATGCCGGGTTTGGTGGGTCGACAATAACACAGCAACCGTAGACCCCAACCAACGGCCGTAATCCCGAGAAAATACCACTAAAAATATTCACCACACGCGACTAAATGGTCGAATTGTTTGGCCGATTGCACCACAGCCTTAGAGTAATTAATTATTCAATTATATTCTTAATATAGATATTTTTATCGAATCTACGATTGCTAATTAACTAAATTGATTATATCCAATTACCGTGGCGTCAATAACAGTTACCGAGATAATTACTTATAAGCAAAATTATTGACGTACTTATTATTCCTTCGTGTAAGCAGATTGAGGAGCGTTCTAAACTCGATACAAAAAAGTTATTTCACTTTGATTAATGGAGTTTTGATTTGTAACATAATTTACGTACTACTTGGTTATACATGATTACAGATAACCACAAACTAAATAACTTCAAAGAAATCTTAGTTAAGATTATCGTCAGTATGCAGACTCGTTCATCGTCTAGTTATTAAGTTTCTCATAAAAAAGTGTTACCTTCAACGAAGTAATAACAGAATGTTTCATATTCTGCTACTAAAATATGCATGAAAAACGCCGCATGTTAAATATACAAGCTGCGGCAAAAACTTGTTAACACTTACTTGTAAATATTTTTTTAATAAAAATATATTTCTAAAGTAAGTGCTTAGATTTAATATACAGGGTGGTCCAAATTCGATGGGATTATATTGGTATCCCGCTTAATAGTCAAGATAGAGAAACGATTAAATTACCAAAAATGTGCAGTTTTTTGGGCTCAGAACCGGTTTCAAAAATATTTTATCATTTTCAGTTTCATGAGTTATTAAAGAAAAACTGTTTTTTTGTTATATTTATAATGTGTCATATCTCCCTTATAGTTTTAAATATCGAAAATGTTTATGAAGATTATTTTTAGATATTTTTATGTAGCTTTTGATAGTCCCTACTAAAAAAAAAAAAAAATTTTACGCTTACCGTTCAAAAGTTATGTCACAAACTCACCTTTTTTTAAATGGAAATTGTAGTTGGCTATGACCTATTTAAATCTGGCGGGCGGTTGGCGCAGCGCTGGTTGGAGAGTTCACCGGCGGGTCCTCCAGCGAACGACTGTGCATACCGCTGTAAGAATCTTAATCTTGTTTCCGTTGGTGTAATATAGCTTTAAGTTATGTAATATTTAAAGACATATTACATGAATGAAATTATGTAAACGCATGTCTCATAATTAATTGGTAATAAAAGTTTAATATTCCTGTAATAATAATACTTAAAGATTATTATTCGTCACTCGAATACTTACTAAGGAAGCATTTAATTTTATTAATTTCGGGTTTTTTATTTTAAGAAAAACATGTATATGTCGTACACAATAGCTGTGCGTTCAACTTTCATTCATCAACCGTATTATAGATAGCAACAAGAGAATAAAACCAATCTGTAAACAAAATTGATGCGCAAAGTAAATATTAACCAACAATTCAGGTAATATATCAATAACAAGTAGACTAATATTTCACGAACAATAAGCCGAATACAAAGGGAAACTTTCTCTTTGAAAAAACTGGGGGCAAAATAAAAACACGTAAAGCGAACCACTTAGTTTAACAAAAAAATACCGTGAGAAACTCGATTCGGGACCAAAAATCACTTGATATGACCGCAATTCAGTTTATTTTCCTGTAATTCTGAAGTGCGCTAATCGCTTTCAAACTTACCCGACTGAATGGGAGGATCATATCTTTTTAAAGCAATCTGGAGCACACGATTTTGTGGTTTGATGAATCGAATAAGATTATGAAAAGAAATGAGTACTTCATTTCAATATGTGTATGATATGCGCTGTTGGCAGTCCTGAAAAAGTCAAAACGGTATGTCTTTTCAAATACTGCTATACTTCAGTTGACGTGTTTGATCAAAATCAAAACCAATTATGTCACTCAGATAATCTTATTTACACAAATCAGAAGAGCTAAAATAAATCACCAATATAAGTAATTTAATTTTCCATTTAATGCTAAATGGTCAATGGTTTGTAAATTATTGTTTCAATTATTCCATTGAGCTGTACTATTAAAAATAGAAAATATAATTGTGATATTTTAAAACTAAGGTAAGCGATTTAAATTACTGGTAATTAAGTGTTCCTCAACATGCGTAGGTATATATTATAAACAATTGCTATAGGGGACTCCTGTTCTGTGCGATTCGACAACCTAAAAGCACTAATTAAAACTAAAAATCGATGGATTCAAGTGTCTCAGAAAAAAATCAAATTTTGGTTTTTGAAAATTGCTCTTAAATGCATCTGCGTTAGATATAAAATTATATTTTGCTTTCACCCAAGAAATTTCCCGATTTTAATTTTCGCACTCAATCTTAACGGTGTTTCATCGATTTATTTTGCACGTAAGCTGCACGATAACAACCTTAAAACTTGCAAGGGTAAGAGTATTTATCATTTTAATCATAAGGACACACGAACGACTGTCATTGGTAACAGTTTAGTTTAACAAGGGCCCAAGGCAAGTGACTGAAACTCTCGTCTTGTTTGCCGACATGCTCACTAATTGACAATGTGTTGTTTATTTTAAGGGTCTACATGCACTTCCAATCTTATCGAGTGTATTTACATCTACAAGTGCTTTGTAACTATTACCTCTGCCGTTGCTTTGCGACAAGCACTTATATATTGATTTCATGTCAGCAAAAATCAAATACAACGACTTTAACATTGAATAAGTCTATCCTCTTTACCTCATAACATAAGAATTAAAATAAATACGATATAGATTAGCTTATTATCGTTTGGTATTTCTTTGTGGTTTGTTGCAAGATGCAGAAGGTTGCGTTTTCAAAGTCGAAAAAAAATTGTGCTTAGACATATTTTAAAAGAGTTAAATCCCCAAAAAGAAAGCAATGTATCAATCTTTATGGCAGTGGAAAGAAAGGCAGGGTGACACTGGTCGAGGGCAACTTCTTTACCGACCACTCACTGTAACTAATGATGTGTCCACAGTGAAGAATGATTCGACACCCTTCACTGATCTTATACAATTAGCCTCTGAAAATTTGAATGTAATCATCTCCTAAAACGCAAATGTTTACATGCAAAATATTTGAGATATTAACGTAATAAATTGCGAATTATCGTTCAAGCAACTTGATCTATTTTCGTCCCACTAATTATTTGACACTATGTAAGGTAAACATTTAAATCTTTAATATTGGGCTCGGCACTATAAATAGAAAATGATTGAAAATTAATGGAAATGAAAAAGAACGTAGCGGGACGATAAAACTTATTCAAAAATGCGTATAAACAACAAGACCCCACAACAATAGGTACCAAGTTATGAAATTTTTATTGTTTCAGCTAAACATCTGAAACCATTCTCTGTGATTGTATTTTAATAAAAGAATGTATAAAAATGGCTGTGAACTTTATTTGCACTGAAAAAAAGCTTTTTTCTAATATTATTTTATTTAGATTTACTGTGGCAAGATAAATTGATGAAATGGCAGACAACGTACCTAATACTAACTCTTAAATACCGGGTGATTCAGTTTGACTGTCGCACCCCTATAACTTTTTAATTATTGAAAACAACCCCAACAAACCTCATACTTTTGGAAACGGCGACAAATTTTCTATTAAATGATCTCCACTGCTGCCTATCGTAAGCTAATTGTGGCACATCTCTCCAACTGACTCCATTTTCGTCTAGTCTCTGCCTCACTTCTTTTTCCAATATTATTTATTCATGGTCTTGTAGTATTTGTAGTATATTAAATACAAACCAATATTTTACAGTTCGTTGGCTCTTTATAACAAATTTAATGATAATTGTCGATGGTTAATGCTTATTATTCTTTGTATAATTCTTTGTAGGTATAACGTATTTTGGTAATTAATATATACGGTTAGGAATTTACTTTCATTAAATAAAAATATTAAGTCACCTGTTACACAAAGCGAGCTAACTTTGAGCAATATTATGAACTTTTTTACGTGGGGTTTAGAATAATTCGTTATCGTTAAAGTGGCACATCCTGTTATGCAGTTGAGAATAAAGTTGTAGCAAAGGGATAAATAAAATCACTTTCAACAAACAACTTTTTCAACTTCCTCTTCGTTACGCAAGGCAAACTAGAGTTTTCCGAACTTTGTGTAGTTCATAAGTTGCGCACCCCCACAAACGCCGACCCAAGTTGCCAGCTTCGTTCGAAAGTTTCTACAACTTTTGACTCCGAGTGTATTCTTTTGTTCTAGGCAGTGATTGGTCGGTGGGTTCAGGTCGCGGGGTTGGTCTGGGGAACCACGTCGTTGCCAGTTAGCGAGACTCTCAGCCCTGCCTCTCGACGAGGCCCCCACAAACTCACCCGATCACGTGCCTCAAAAGAAAACTTGTCTTGAACTCCCCGGCACGATTTATAAACTTTAATTCCGAGCCCGCTTGATATTCTGTTTCTGAAACTGACGTTGCGAAACTAACAACTTTGATAATTGCTAGAATCAGGTAAATTCGCTTAACACATTAAAATTCCGCGCGTTACCTAGCAGCCAGAGAGAAAACCGTAGGATGTTTTGAAGAACCAGTTGCTGCTGTATCTGTCATGTTACAGCAGGGGGCCGTAATTTAATTAAAAGTCGATTAAATGAAAAGTATGCACGTCTTAATTAGAATAAAATTATAATTACAGTATTGATAATAACCTTGATTTCTTCCATATCTCGTTTATTAAACGTATTAGCACGTAGAAATACGAACAGTATAAATAATAACATGTTATATTTGCCATTAAGTAAATGAAGAAAAACAATATTTTAATTAATTGAGTGCTCACAATGTAAAAATGATTCATTTTAATCAAAAATTTAAACTGATTAAAAAATTCCAGATCCAATGTTCTAAACTGCATTGGTGTCGAACTGTCGAATAATTGAAAAGTAATTTTACCGTTGTTTCAGTGCTTAAGCCATATAATTGTTTTTTGAGTAAACTTTCGTTTGTTATTGCTTATTACATGTTGCTTTATACCATCAGTTTAGATTTTCTAATGAAATTGTAGTTCTATGTTCACAAATATGCATTCTTATTTAGTATGTAAATCTCATACATTTTATAAATTTACTTATTTTCGATTAAATAAAGTTATGAATCAGTTGTACGATATAAGATTCATATATGTAAATATGTTAAAAGTGCTGCATTCTTCTATTTGTTCACATAACGCAAATATCCGTAGGCGAGCAAAACAGAAAAAAGAGTAAGAAGATAAAATGGATACGCTTATGAACATGATCAAGGAAGTAATGAGAGATATTAAAGAAATAAAACATGACCAGAGGTCATATCAAGATGAACTGAAGAAACTGAAACAGAAAAATAAATTGCTGAAAAATGAAAACAAGATAATAAAAGAGAAGATGAAATCCGTGGAACATAGAGTTGGAAGACTGGAAAGAAAAAGAAAAATCGTTGTGACAGGCTTGGAGATAAAAACTGATAACGAAGCAGACCGTATACATAAATTTGAACACCTTATTGAAAGAGGAACAGGTATAAAAGTTCAGATTAAAAACGCCATACAGATAGGAACAAAAGCATGTAAGTTAGAACTAGTCAAACCACTAGAAAAAGAAAAGATAATGAAAAACAAGTATAAGTTAAAAAAATTCCAAGAAATAATAAATATAAACAACAAAATGACAAAGGAGAAACTGGAAATTTATAAGAAGCTAAAATAAATAGCTGAAGAAGATAGACAGAAAGAAAGAACAACGAAAATAGGATATCAAAAGATCACAATTGATGGAAATAAATGGAGATGGGACAGAGAGCAGGAAGAGTTAAAAGAAAATAAAACAACAACCCATCAACCTTCAAAAAACTGATTGTAAAGAATAACAGAAATATTAGGTCAACGGTCCAGGCAATGAAAAAGGACACGAGAAAGAAAATAAATGTAAAAGAAATAAAAGAAGATAACAAGAGGACATTGGAAATGACACAAGCAATGAGCAAGGACGTGCGAAAGGAAATAAAAAGAAAAGAGGAAAACACAAAAAAACTCCAGAAAAACGCTTTACACCTTCATAGGCAGATAGGCTTTAGGATTCAGTAAGTTAGTACTTATTTTCAATTAAATTTAAAGTCATGAATCAGTTGTAGGTGCAGTACGATATAAGATACGTAAATGTGTTGAAAGTACTGCATTTTTCTATTTTTTTCACATAACCCAAATACTCACAGGCGAGGAAACTGAAGTGCTTTAAAAATGTTACAATTTCATGTTCCATTGCACTAAAGTTTAAGGCTATATGATTTCAAATGGTGATTGTAGAAATGGCAAAGTACAAAGAGGGTGATGCAAGGGCGACTGAAATCTTGCAGCGGTGAAGTTATTAATTTCAAAAAAAATATTTTTATTGAAATTTATCAAGAAATGAAGATAGTTCACAGAGAGCAGTTTAATGATGTCGAAGAATTTGCCTACCAATTCTTTTTAAGCCTGGCTATTAACGTTTCACACCAACGCGAGTTCAAATAAAGATATTTAAAACTTTGGATTCTTTTTTGATTCAAAATTGAGGAAACTTGTCCAAGGACATCACTTTAGATCATACAACAGTCGAAACAGGGTTTAAGATTATCAAAAAGTTGAATTAATTCCTGATAACTGAAGAGTTTTAACGTTGGCGAATTTGTGTGGGCCGCAAAGGTAATTACGTCCAAAAATAACTGTAAGGGAAGGAAAACCAAGTTTAACAGCCTTACATCGTTTGGTTTAAAATAAATATGTACATTTGTATTGGGTTGCTATCACTGGGCCTCGTTTTTTTCGGTTTTCTCCGGAATGGTTTAAGATATTTTCAAAAACTTCGGACCATTTTACTTGTAAAGGATGCGCGCATTGAAAAACAGAAGAATTTTGATTTTATCTCTGACGGTTTCATGGCCAACGCGATCGCAAAAATTATCTTAATATTATTCAACTTTCCAGTTTTTTCCCTTGTAAATCATCAATGGCACGTATAACTCTGCATAACTTTAATTTTTAATGTTTTTGATGCATAAACATAGCCTTGATCAGATTCTAGCGACAACATATCGTGACCCTCTCTGTTAGAAGCATTTTGGAAATCTATTCGATCTAAATTATAAGTTTCACATCGAGTTATTGACGAGAACATTACACGTTATTAAACACCTGGAATGCATCCAAAGAGTTACTGCTTTATTTTTCGAAATATTTTATTAAAATTAATTTGAAACTCCTTATCAAACATCCGTTAACAACTGTGTTGATACTGGTTTGAGGTTGTTTTCAATCGGACTAATAAGGTTAGGGTCTCAGTATGTGGTTTGTATAAATAGCTGTTAGCGAGTGCGTCTGACTCTGACGGCCCGATTCAGCTCTTAGCGCGGCCACTTGGGGTCGTCTCCTCTGATTGCAACGCCACTCGCCTTTGTTCTGGGGAAATGACACTTCTGAAGAAGTCCTGAATCATTTTCCGTGCTAGATAGCCAACCTTTGTTGGTGTACTTGTTATACGGCGGTGGTGATGCTAGAAAATATGAAAAATGAGCTAGTTTAAAATATTCCAAAGTTTTTGCTTCGAGTTTTCAAGAGGCCTTATTTATAATAAAGTTCAAACTTAGTCTAAGGTTTAACCAACAGTAGTCCTAAGTTTGCTAATATATAAGTACACTAATTATTAAAGTGCACACTACCGCACAGTCTCTGCTTTTAAACTTTTGCTTAAATTAACTCAAAAGGTTTAGTCCTTTTAAAACTTCTCACTAATCCTGTAGTGTCCAGGAGCTGGATCGCCTACATGTTGATGGAGCCTTACTTCGTGGCCCTTGGCTAATGGTTAATAGAATTGGTGAATTCTATTAACTTTTATTAAGAATAAAATTTTCTGAGAAATCAGTAATAATTTTTTTTCTCTATTTGTTGCAGACTTTTTGAATGACGCTGTATATTTTATCCTTTTTTATATTTTAAATGCGTGTTACGTAAAATGTATGTCAAACGTTTGCAATCAAACTACAAGATAATTGATTAAATCAAGCAAAAAATCGATGCCATTATGTGGTATTATGAGGTTTTGTCGAGTCTTCGCTTTGTCATGGAAATAGTAAAAAATTTCGATCAGAATCGCAATCTAAATGGAGACGCAACTCCGACCAACTTTAGCAACTGGTATGCATGATTGTATGCACATTTAATAGTATAAATCAAATTTACAATCCAAATGTGACTTGCTGATGAGTTTCGACAGTGTTGACCTCAAATCCGTGTCTAAGTGAGGGTGCGTTCCCTTCGGTCCCCAAGGCGCAGAAAGGGAAAACCCGGGGTAATACGGGGCGCTGTTTACAATCGCATTGAATATTTATAACTCGCCAGTTGATGAGCGTAGCAATATGGTTCGCATTTGCGAGAGCGACCACTGGGGAATCGGGACATCATCTCGCAGTTCGAATATTGATATCGATTGAATTAAAACTAATATTTGGGAGGGTAATCTTGCGAATGATTTGAAACGCAAATTTGATCAAGAACAGGCCCTGTCGTTTACACACGTTACGTAAAACAAATACAGATTTCAATGCGATTGGATTTAAATGGCATTTTGCACGGAAAATGCCTACCAATATCTGGTTGTGATGTTGACATGGACAAACGAGAAAAATTGTAATTACTGCAAATTCAATTGCTGAAATGTTTAAAATAACCTATTTATACAATGGATACTTTAAAATTATGACGTAATCACCGTATTTCTCGTTCGATACGTTGATCAAATGTTTTTTTTTCTATTATGCATATGAAAGTTGTCATTTTCTCACTGCCTACCGTACATGAAAGTTTTACTTTCGGCACTAGTGGCGAAAATTAACTTTCGAGTGGCGAAAATGTCAATATCAATGTCAAAATCAAATTTACGATTTTTTTTAACTTTCACTCGTTATTTTATTTATTTTGCCATGAGTTCTTCTACTGTTAGGTGTAGGACTGTTGAGTTGTATTGTGCTGACTGTTTTCCATGATCGCTTCTTCTTCGTTTCCTTTTATGCTTCTGGTATTCCAAGCCAAGTACCTTTTCTTATTTTGTCTCTCTTATCTCTATTTTTGTCATTTTTAATATCTCGTGATTTGATTGCTATCTGTTTTTCCTTATTTTTGTCCGTTTTCGTGTACGTTATGCCATTTTTTCCGTAACTTGTTTTCCGTCCTTAGTTTTTTGGGTCTGTTTTTTGCTGTAGCTCCTCTTTCTTTTTATTCCATAGCTATATGTTATTATCTGCGATTAGTTTTTGATAATCTACTCTGACTTTTTTGCCCTTTTTTCTTTCTTTTTCTGCCTCTTCTCAGATTTTTCTTTGTATTTATATTTCTTTTATTGTTAGGTCGTTGTCTATGTAAACGTTTTGACCTTTTAATCTGCTCTTATACTGCATTATCTTTATTTTGTCCTCCCATTTACTTATCGTTGCTATTGTCATACTTTTTTCATACTTTTGACCCACCTCATACATTTGTTTGAAATTTACTTTGATCTAGAAATTCTTCCATACCCGCTGTCCCGTTACTTTTATCAAATTTTGTTCCCTTTATCACAATGTTATATTTCTTTTCTTTTTTTTCTGTTTCTTCTATTCTCTTTTCTAAGGTAAGCATCTTTTTTCTAAGATCTTCGTTTTCTTTTTTGTTGCAATAAATACTAAACAATTAAAATAATTTGAGAGTGTATTTTTGCGTTTTCGTCAAAAAGTTGCTTAATTAAGTAAGGGTACTAAAGTTTTGCAACATTGAAAAAAAAAAAACAACTCTTTATCAAATGAGTATCTTGTTATTAAAAAACTTCAATTGTTTTTCATTGCGCTTTGGTTATTCCAAAAAATAGAATTTAAATTATGTCTTATGGTGGAAAACTAAGTACCAAACAACTTTTATTAAAAACCATTTTATATATATATATATATAACATTTTCCATACCTTTTGGACACACTGTATATTGGAATAAGAAAAACATAAGGATTTAAATACGTCATAGTCATAGCTAACTAAAGCTTTAATTTAAAAAAAGGTAAGTTTGTATCATAACTTTTTAAACAACTTTCCTAGTACATTTATTTATTTTGTATTTATATACGTTTAATAATTTTTTTAAAGTAACTTATTACATTATTTCGAGCAATATTCTTTTCGAGCAATTGTTTTCGACCAATTTTCACCAAACCCTTAAAAACTACTTATTGCCATAACTCATAACCATATCATTATTCTTGTAGACACTGATTCGTTTGTAAACTAATTAGCATTTTATGTTAATTTTTGTGTCGTTTCGCTTAAAGATGTATTATTGTAATAAAAATCGCTAGCATTTGAAGATCTCTACATTATTTAAGTAATAAAAATAACATTACTTACTTACTTGCCGATTAACGATCAGGTGCTCCAAGACTATAAATATCTTTCCTATCACACCGAAGCGACTCTGATTTACCCATCTTTTATGAAAACGTGGCATGCCAAATTTAATTGGAATTTACGAAATAGTTTAGACTTCAGAGCGGTATCCATGCTGAGACGCCCACAGCGAGCCATCGTTATAAAAACAGCTTTTGATATCAAATATGATGTAAAAACTGCTTTAAAAAGCTTGCAGGTATTTTACGATTAAGTTGATATTTTGTGTTAATATCTGCTTAGCATTTGATTTTAGGAAAAAGTTTTAATTAAAACTTTTGTAGAAAAAGGTGCTCTCTCACCACTTAAAATATTTGCACCACCCTGTATCTAAACATAGAAGATTCCATGGTGGTTACTAGCTCAATTATGCATTTATTTGACACACATAAATATATCTAGATCACAACAGCCAGTATTCGTGGACCGCTTAAGCTAATTTTTAGCTTACTCATTGTAAATACATTACACTGTACGGTTATTGCAACTTTTTAATTGTCATTCTTGCAGCCAACCAACTCATGTCATTTGAATTACGGTTTTCATCTTGCTGTACTGCAGGTTCCGTTAACTAATTTGGTTCTGTAAAATTTGCGTTGTAAATGTGTCGAACTTGCGCATCATTAGAAGTGTAATTTATTGCAACTCGATGTCATGTTTTTATTGAAATTTACAGTCTTTTTAGTAGTTCGCTGTTTTTGTATGGCATTTAGGTACTCGTGTAGTAATTAACTTTGCCGCCAGTTATCGTGTTGGTGTACAGGTTGAACTAGTGAAGACTTTGCAGTACTGTAACTTTTTTATTTTTAGAAATAAAGCTTTGTTAAATAATATTAAGCATTCAGTCAGTAATTAATAAACGAGGCGTTAGCGAAAAGACGTATATCGGGGCAGCGTATGTCGAGAACTCTCTATCTAACGGTTTTCCATAGGTTTGTTCCAACAAGGCTATATACGATCCAATGTACTATCGGGATTCTGCGCAGTATCGATTTCGCGTTCCAGCACAGTCTCTGATAGTTCACCGGACGATTAGTTAGCTATTCCAACTGTTATATAATAATTAATACATGAACTAGTCAGTGTACGGTCAAAACAGTACGTGAATGAAGGCATGTACTATCGCTTGGATTTTTACACGCATGCGCTGTTCATAACTAACGTGAGCTCTGGTAGAATAGCTATGCATCGCCCTCCCAATCCTATTTAGTACTGGATTCTTAAGGCGTTCACCCTTGCGATGCGCAGCATATTTCTATGAACCCAATAGACACAAATGTCTACAGTTATGCCAGTCGCAAAAGCGTTCCAACAACGGCTAATACTGGCCAATACATTTATTAGTACATAGTTCACGCATGCGAATAAACCAGTTCATGCATTGATACATGGATTGGTTTTAAATCGCTTGTTGGAACAAACCTTGTATCTTTATTAAAACCTTACGTTTATTATATACTACGTAAACTTATTCGTCAACACTTAGTATGGACCAATATGACGGAACGACAAGATGTTCCACATGGGTTAAGTGCGCAACTGACTTAAGCCAATTAAGCTTTCAAAGTAGGTAAATGCTCCGAGGTATTTGTTTATTTTGCTACACCAACTAGATCTGTTTAATACCACTTTAAAACTAATTCAATGAGTCATATACATCGGCGTATAACTTTTAATAACCTTAACCAGGGGTGGCCAAAGGGTTAATTAATCTATCTTCAATGCTGTAGTCATGGTCACAAAATAATTGTCGTCAACCCTTTTTAATAAAACACAACGCATTTTCATCGTCACCCCACCGGCCGCACAAAATTGATTCGTCTTCGACGGGGTTAATATTCCGTGGTAAAAATTCATGCGGGATTTAATTTAATACGGTTTTGTAAATGCGAGTGCTGTTAAAAGTCGATCGGTCAACATAATTTTTACATTTCTGATATTTAAATTAACAAACGTAGGTTAAATCAACTAACGTTTGATAGCATTTGCAAAATTACTTTTTAAATTATTTAAAAAGTTCAGGTAAATTAAAATTTGCTTATGTTTTTCTTTATTTTTATGCCGAAATTAAAAGGGGTGCGTTTGCATAAATATTATTTATTTTTTGTGGGAAATGTGTTACTATGTTGTGAAATATCATTAGACAGTAGCGTGGCAGGAGGGGGTTAAGGGGGTTCAGAACCCACCATAGGATTGTAATAAATCGATTAAGGGCCGGAGAGCTGTAAATTTTGTGCTAAAAAACTACAAAAATCTAGCTTTTTATACACGTTATTTAGGGCCAAATTAAGTATTATTAGGCCTCAAATAATTTTTTTAATTTTTCGTGATAAATGGAAAAAGTGCAAAGGCTATAGTCTTTGCACTTTTTTCGACAAAAAAATCGGTTTTCTTTAAACTAAAGCAAATCACTTAAAACTTCTTATACACGTTATTTATGGCCAAATTAAGGATTATTAGACTTAAAAAATGACTTTTAATTTTTCGTGAAAAATGGAAAAAGTACAGAGTATTATAGTCTTTGCACTTTTTTCGACAAAAAAATCGATTTTCTTTAAACTAAAGCAAATGCCTAATAACTTCTTATACACGTTATTTGTGGCCAAATTAAGGATTATTAGTCTTAAAAAATGACTTTTACTTTTTCGTGAAAAATGGAAAAAGTACAAAGACTATTATAGTCTTTGCACTTATTTCGACAAAAAAATCGATTTTCTGTAAACTAAAGCAAATGACTTAAAACTTCTTATACACGTTATTTATGACCAAATTAAGGATTATTAGACTTAAAAAATGACTTAAAACTTCTTATACACGTTTATGATCCACCTCAATAAATTAGAGGGGTGTATAAATAATTACATTTCATAAGTAAGTTACTCAAAAGTAATATAGGAACGAAATATCGCCTACTTTAAAGTGTTCCTGATTATAAAGTTTAGATTGCCTAAATAATTTTAATTCTAAATTTTCTTGCTTTTTTTAAATTTTTATATTTAGTGTAAAGGATTATAAAATATCATTCTTGAGTGAAAGGTTTTTAATTTAGTTTTTATCGATCTTACGAAACATTTTTGGCCATTACAAAGTACTTTTCGGTTTGATCACTCGTAAATATGACGGGCTTTTCTTCTGGCAGCCCCTCAAATGTTTTTTCATAACCTGACTTGTATTTTTTACCCCTCGCGTATTGTAATGAATAATACGGACACATCCCTTTAGACAAAGTGCACGTATAAAAATATTTGAGCTTGGAAATGGCTGGTGTTTCAGCGACAAATCTACAGTAGTAAGGTGGAGATGTTTTATTAAAACGATCTGGCCTTGATTTATAGGCCTGAAAATGAAACCGGCATTCCTTGCTGGCATTACCCGCATACCTAAAGAACTCTACACTGTTATATGGATTTCAGATTTCTTTCAGACTGAAATTTTGTACGCAGTTCGTGATTAGGGGAGACCGAGAATGAAAGTAACATTTTTTTTTTGTTTTTATTCAATTTTTTATAAAGTATAACAAGTTTTTTCAATCATAATTAATTTAACGATAGATTGGACATTTGTCTTCCTTCCAAAATATTTATTTCATATGTTTCGCAAATCATATGTGAGAAATTTTTTCCTGTACTAAGACAGCTGTTACTTCCAACCTCAACGTTGGGGCTAAAAGTAACAATGATCGGGTTAAGTTGTAACGTTATCAATATTCAAAAATGTGAAACAAAAAGATACAACAAATTGGAAAATAATCCTACTAGTTTTGTATGTTCTTATCTACGAAGAAAACCACCAATTATGTGCTAAGAGTGAACATTTTGAACCCAAGTGTACTCAAAACAAATTGGAGGGAATCCACAATTAATCACGATTTCAACATCAAATTGTATTGCATCCAACAATAGCCAACAAAATTTAGAACACAATAATCTAGGTACTTTTTTGTTCCTCTTTTAGAAAATAATTTAAAGTATAATTGTGACATTTTATGTTGACAGTGTATCCACAGAAATGCAATATATTGTATTGTCTCATATCATAGCAAAAATTCACCTCTATTTGTTACGGTACTTGGAACAGAGATAGAGCGGAATAAAATAAAGGAAACTACGGCACACTTCAACTGCAAAACTAATAACTCAAACAAAGCCTGGGAACTCAACTGGTTGCAGATACACTCACAAAAGCTTCATAAATCAATACTAATTTTGCTGAAAATAAACTAAATTTCAAAGTACCCAATTTCAGTACTGCCGCTATTTTATCGGCTGCTATCACGGATCTTTATGCAAAGCAGTTTCCGATAATGACGTAGTGTCGTGACTTTTATATTATTTACGCGTTCCGCTACACTCCGTTCAGCTAAACGGTAATTTTACGATTCATTACTTTTACCGGAATTGATAACTTGCTTTGCTTATTTTTCTTTGCGAAAATTTACGCGGGACGCGAAAAAATAGAGGTGAAAAATCAGATTAAAACTCTTAACATTATTTGGGTGCCGTACGAAGAGTGAAACATAAAATATCGATTGTGTCACGATAAATGTGTGTAACGTATCTTTTTAATTGTAGACACAATGTCGTAAATGTTTAAGCTAATAAACAGGGTGTTCCAAATTACATTTTCAGCATGGGGATCTCGCTTATTATAGGAGATAAAGGTTTGTTTAAATTAGATGAATTATTCCTTGGTATGAGAGGAGCCACAAACAATTTTTAAAAGAACAAAATTCCTTATACTTCAGATGTTATAGCAAAAAATATGAAAATGTCGAATATCTTTTTTCTCTCATAACTTTTTTGTATTAATCATCAAATAAATGCTATTTTTACCTCCTGAATGTACTTTTTTTATGTATTTATGTAAATTGATTGTGGCTCTTCTCTCATACTAAGGAATTATTAATCTATTTTAAAAAAACCTGTATCTTTTATAATAAGCAAAATCCCCATCCTGAAACTATAATCTGGAATACCCTGTATAGCAATTATTGTACCTAGTTTTAATGTTTTCTAATTAACTTACAAAATGTTTATCCTAAATTGTTTTCTAGTGATTCTTCTACATCCGATTAAAATAAATATGTTAATTTACCTATTAAAGCTACTATTTTGATCTTAAACAGCTTTTTTTTCATTTATAACATTAGAAGTTATTGATATTACATTTTATAAAACATGATTACTTTAACAATTCGTTATAGATTAAGCAAATAGCCCTCTTTTATAATAGTGTTCATCAAATTTTAAATTGATTGGAAAGCCTTCCATGACAAATATTAAAATCGATGCACTAATTACTGTGTTTTTTATAAACAGTGTTTTTCAACGTTTGCACGTTATTGGCTCCCTACGAGTTTTTTTTTTTGTAGACATACCGAATCGCCCCCATAAAATCTTATTTCCGCAGATACACTAATCTGTTTATATACCTACTGGGTCACAAATTATAACTAAGCTTAATTTATATACAGGGTGGTCCACATAGAAGGGCCAATATTGGGATCTCGTAAACGGTAAGAGATACAAAGAATTTTAAATTAGACAAATTGTTCCCCTCTCTGACATTTATTCAGTGATGCTTTAGTGTTTCAAAAAAGTACCATGGCACGCTAGATAATAAAAAAATTGAAATGAGTATTTTTTCTTATATCGTTAATAACTCGATTATACTTTTTTGTGCGATCGTACTAGAAACAGCTGTTTAACGGGCGCGTTAGCAACCATAAAGTACTGCATTACCGGCCCGATCCTTAGCAACGGCCGTAAAATTTACTTTTCAGGCCGTTACCCTTAGCAACGGCCGAAAAAGTAACTTTTACGGCCGTTGGTAAGAAGAGCGCCGGTAATGCAGTACACACGCCGTCATCTGTCAGTGACAGAATGTCACGTAGTTTCTAACCTATAATTTTGAAAATTACTAAAAATGTTAATTGTTTTTAATTCGATCGCACAAAAAATGTAATATGCACCTCGGCCAAAACGTACTTTTTCGGCCTTGCCTGTTTGCTGACGCGGCCGTAAAAGTTACACTTTTTGGCCTTGATACATAAATAACTATTATGAGAAAAGTAGATTTTTTTACGCACTCTTGGAAATACGCACTCGCCTCTACGCGGCTCCGTGCGCAACTTTTTTCCACTCGTGCGTAATATGCTTCTTACAACTCTTCTTATGTAATATACTATTAATCTATATATTTGATACCATCATTTTTAAAACTGTTTCACACAAAAAAAAAACTATTTCAAGTCACTAATATCTTCATAATTACCCACATAAACCAATCAGAGAGAAATCTCTACGCCCAGTTTAACTTCGATAAAACCCAGAAATTGTTTTACTGAACTTTCCTGTAAATTGCTTTTTATTTGACTATTTACATTTAAAAAGTTTATGATACAGAAACTGCTTAGGCAAAATTTAAAAAGAAACTTTGAAAGTAAAAGCTTTAAAGGGATTCAAGTAGCAGAAAAGTTTATGCACTAAAAGTTTAATTTTACGTTGAAAAATTCTTCGACAATTATTATTTTTCCAAAATTAAAAGATCAATCGTTCGATTTGTCATCAAGCTAAAAAGTTTTAGCAACCACGTTGAGAACAACAAAGGCATCCGTGGTTGCAAATAAGAAAGCGATCAAAACATCGTCCTGGTTTGCTCCAGTTCCTGGCAAAATGACTCAAAGAGAAGTATATACCACAACATAAAGCGCAACTCATGTCAATGGTTTCAATGGACGAAAGTTTGTGGCTCTCGGACAGTCAGTCTGTGATGGTCCGGGGATGTGAATGCTGAATGGCGCGCATTGTAGACCACTTAGTGGCTCAAAAGCTGCGTTACAAATATCAGCCATCCAATTGTGTATTCGTCAAAAGGGCATATCATACCTACTCTAATCCTATTGTGTTCTTAAACGCTATTGTATTGTAGCGACAGCCTAATTATAGAAAATATACTATAAATAATTCTCAACAAGTCGATGCTATATGTCTATTAGCTTTTATAGCGTTATAATTGTCTAAATGGTGACTGAGAATTTAGATCTAAGGCTACAAATATTTAGTAAACCCGTAGAAAGTCGATCACAAGTATCTAATAGAAAATGATTGTCTTTTATTAAAATGATTTTGATTAATTGTGTATTATGCTGCAAAAGGTTGATGTTGAGGAGTGTATGATGAAACATTGTTTTACTTCTAATTCAGCACAATAATATGTCGCAAATATTTTAAGAACAAAATTGTGTTTCCTAGATGTTTTGTTTCCTGGATTTACTTTAGGGTTTTGTCTATGGGTTTCATTTCTAATTTTGTTCCTACGCATTTACCTTATGTTTTTTTAAAATATTTTTACGCTTCTACTCCAACTTTTTTGATTGTTGGGCATGGTCCATGATGCGTATCCATAGATTAAAATCAGACTAAATAAATACGTTGTGGTAGTTCACCACCATCGTTTCTTTAAAGATTTATAAATAGGTAATCATTTAAAATTATTATCACCGACACCATGAGCGTCCGCAGAAATATATCAAGTAGAAACATGTAGTCAAAATTGCGCACAAAATGATCCCATCAGAAATGCAATAAAATAAAGCTTTAGTACTTGACCCTCTTTTATTTGGTCAGTAATAAAGTACTCAATTCCAGAAGGGAGCAATTTTTCCGTTTGCCCTCCTCTGTGGACGCCCATGATCGACACACTAAAAGTATTAAGGGTACAATTATTAATTGGCAACTTATTTATTATCAGTAATATGTTTAAATATAGGAAATTGACAGGGAACAGTTGATTGACCATCCGCTTTCTGACTCGACTAATAAAATCGCTTCAAGTTCCCATCTCGAGGTGGTAAAAACGTTGCGTGACGACCACATCATTATCCTCCATTACTTCAGATTTTAAAAAATCAAGAGGCATTAGGTTTGGAGACCTTGGTAGCCATTCAAATATGTCGCCTCGACAGTTATTCAAGTTAGAATACTTTGGAGACATCCAAATAAACCAAGCTTTCTTCATTTTTTTTTAAATAATTGGTATTGGTGCATTTTTTGGGAAATAAAATATCTGATCTTAATCAAAAAACAATACCGAAAGCTGATTTGATGAATTTTATATTCACTTCATTTTAGTTTTTGAGTTTCATTAACAATACACGAATGAGCTAGAGTTTACAAAAATGTGTTGTGTTTTATATCGTTTTATACTCTCTCAGAGTAGGTCCTTTTTTTCTACGACCACTAATTTAAATGACTCACCGTACAGGCTGCATGCATAGTAAGTGGGTCCTTACGCACGGTAAGCAAAAAGCACAGTTTAAAAAATAAAAGATCAAAGTAGACTTACGTCAAACACTTCCTGCATGCCTAGTAAGTGAGTCTTAATGCACGGTAAGCAAAACGCACCCTTGTCTAGAAATTTCAAGGTAAGCTTATGTTAAAATTGACAAAACAACGTAATTACATGTGCGTATTAGTCAAAAAGCCGTTATAATCGTATGTATTATGTGATCGTAGAAAAAGTAACCTACATAACACGAGTTGTAAAGCAATTACGTACTCGTGGAAATACGCATCCCGTGCGCAACTTTTCCGATCGTGTGTAATATGCTTCTTACAACTCTTGTCATGTAATATATTATAAAATGATCTACGATTTAAGAGTAACAACTATTTGGTGGGAAAAAAAAATTGAAAAAATGTATAGTTTTTGCTGTATTCATTGAAAACAAAATCTTTTTCGGTTCGCTTATGGTAGAACGTGATGAAAGGAATCATGCCGAGTCCACATACATAAAATCTAAAAAAAGCCTCTCCAGGATGAGTGGCGTAAGATTAAGAAGTTATTTAATTTTTTAAAAATTTGGCAGCCTAGTTAAAGGAACACATTATCGCGTTTATTCTTATTTTTTTTTAGTTAAACGGAATTTTAAACAAGAATAGATACCTACTATAAAACGTTAGTGTGAAGTATCATTAATAATTTTTAACTGACTTTAAAACCAAGCCTTTGGTAACATAACTGACTGGAAACTTGGTAACTAACATAATCTATCACGAAACAACGACCTAAAACATTATCAGCGTTATCACTATAAAGTTTAACGGTAAAGTTTTTAGGTCGAACGACTCTTTGCAATTTGCGTTGCGATGTCGCTCCCGTATAGCAATTTAAAATATACGGCGCAAGTACCAGGAAACAAATTGCAGAAGCCCGACATATCAGTTACATTTACCCCTGAAAAACTCAAATAATAGTAAAATCACGGACTATTGAATGCAGCAGCGCCCGGATGAGAGTTTTTGTGAGAAAAACAAGCAATGCGGGATTCGTATGCGATTTACGAGGGCACTCCATGCATCTGACATCGTTAATCAACGATACAAAATCAAACATGAAAAGGTTTGTTCAAATCTTTTGTCACGATTTTATTGTATTGTGGACTGTATCACTGGCAATTAAAATATAATAAATCGTAAAAAGGAAGTGCCTCCTTGACGAAATTTCGGTATAATTGAAGGAAACCTAATAGAATTAAAGTAAAAATCCAACAAAGCAGCTTAAGTTTCCTTTGATTTGTGACAATCGTATGTTTTGATATTTTAACGAGCAATTGAGCTTTATTAAGTTACAAAAACCTTCTTAGTCTACAAAAACCGTTGTGTTAGTCATATAAAATTCAAGTTTTTGTAGAGTAATGCTTGTTACAACCAAATACTAATAATATACAAAACATACATGAAAAACTTTCCCTTGCAAACTTACAAACGGGGGAACAAATTTATTGGAGCATTCCCTGTTTTGATTCACCTTGATTTTTTATAATAAAAGCTTTCGCGCGATGCTCAAATGTTTGAAGTTAATTGCTCGTTACTCTTTTCTACGTTTTTGATGGAATCGCTCCACACTTTTAAAATTTTGTTTGAATATAAACGTTTTTATACAGGTTGCCAACCAATTGTGTAATTGCTTTATACCCCATTTTGTAAAATGTACCATTATTGAAGCACCATTTTTAATGTACCAATACATAATATTATTTCTTAATATAAAAGATCTTGTATATTGTTTTTAAAAAAATTATTTTTATTTTTCAAAAACCTTATTTTCCCGAAGGCGTTAAGGTACATTACAAATATCAACTAATTTCATGAATAAACACTACCTATTCTTTCTTGTTCCTTGCCATCCTCAACTCCTCACTCCAGGACATTCCTTAATCCTTCAAATTCATCCACCACTTAATTCCATGCTTTCCTCGGTCTTCCTTTTTGTGTTTTCTGAGTAAATTTGGCTAGCCATATTCTTTTCTTTTGTCTTCCATCCTCCATCCTCACTAGATGCCCAAACCACTTTAGATGTTGTTTTTCCATGCTTTCCAAAACTGGTTTAACATTGAGTTCTGCTCTAATCGTCTCATTTCGTATTTTATCTCTTCGGGTAATACCTTTGACGCCTCTTAAATACTCCATTTCTAGCGTCTGTATTTTGCTTTTCATTTGGCTGCTTAACAGCCAGCTTTCGCATCCTTATGTCAGAATTGGTTTGTAGATTGTGCTGGCTGTAGGGGAGACTTGAGCATAGTGTACCTTGGAACATTTGCGGATTCTAAATAGTGCTGGCACTTGGCGGGCTAAATCCATCACCATGATGTGAAGAATGTCGCTAGGTGTCTCTAACGGCAGATCTGTCTTGTTTGACTCGAAAACACGCGTTGTATTAATGAAACCATTTTTGAAGTATGAAAAGTAAATATTTCGAGTGTTGTTAATCGATTTTTCAAAGGAAAACAAAGTTGTCTTTGACGATATCATCATTTACAGTGTGTTGCTGATCATGTGTTGAGTAGATTCATGTACTCTAGTTAATGTTGTATTCTAACCACTAGCTTAGGCCGACATGTTTATTTATTTTCGCTCCCTCTTGTACCTTGGAACATACAACATCATGTACCATGGAACATGTTCCAAGATATACAATCCAATCCCTTTTTTTTTGTAACAGATCGCTATGCCAAGAAGTAAGAGTGGCTTTAAGAGTGCCCCAATTGATCCAGATGCTATGAGAAAAGCTGTAGAAGCAGTTTTGACTGCTCCCGGAACAAAAACATCAGTTACAGAAGCCTGCAAAGTGTACAATGTTAAATTGGCTATTTTGTCAAGACACATTTCGCAATTCCGGAATATTATTCTTTTTAGAACTGAAAACTGTATTTTAAATTATTTTTTACAGCCATTTCCCCGTGTTCCAATGTACAAGAGGTGTGTTCCATGGTACGACCATGTTGTACCATGGCACACTTTTCATAACATCATATTTTATTTTTTGTTTGTTAATAGAGCTGTAAAACATAGAAATACAAAAAGCAAGTTGTAAAAGGATCTTCATTAGTTATACCATATTTTTTTCATTTAAAAAAAGTTATTAAAAATTTTAAAAAATAAAACCTCAAAAATGTTTTATGGTACAACACACACCCTTACACAGTCATTTTCGTTTTCTTCGATGTTTCTCTTTTCCTTATAATTGTGTTATTCTGTTATTAAGTGTGTAGAAGAGTTTAGTTATATTCTCTATTCTGTTGTCGATTTCAGCCTCTTCTTTTCATCCTTATGTATATTTACTCCCAAATACCTGAATGTTTCTATTTGCTCTATATCTTTTCCATCTAGTTTTATTGTAATGCTTGCTTCTCTCTTCCCAATTGTCATTACTTTGGTTTAAGCGACATTTATGTTCATGTTTCTCTTTTCTAAAGCTGCCTTCCAGATGTCTTAGGCCACGGCTCCACGTACGATATTTTAACGCATGTATCTGCGTTAAATTGACGGACTAAAAACGCATCGTGTACCCCGGCTCCACATATCGTTTTCAAAACGTATACAAGTCGTATGTACCTATATGGGAGGCAAAACCGATAATTTATCGGATTGAAAATGGAACAAGCTGCGTCCAAGTGCGTTATGACTTTGAAGACGCAGAAGTAGTACGATCCGTTATCAGACGTGGAGCCTCCTCTCATTTAAACTTATGTTACCTATTTTTGCCCGTCAATTTAACGCAGATACATGCGTTAAAATATCGTACGTGGAGCCGGGGCCTAAATTCATATGTAGTTCTTTTTTGTTCTTTGCGTAGTTCATCAAATCGTCGGCAAAAGCACATGACAATATTTCTACCATTTGCAGGTTTTTATACCCTACTTGTAATTTCTTTGTTTTACTCTTCGTTTTTTTTTATTGCGTCATCGAGAACTAAATTGAACAGAGTTGGGCTCCGTACTCCCCTTTGCCTCAATCCGTCTTTGGTTACGGACTCCTCTGACTGTAGGTTTCCTGTTCTGACATAATTTCTTGTGTTTCTGTACATACCGAAAATAGATTTTTCCAGCTTTTTACTAATTCCTCTTTGTCTTATATTTTTGGGATGCTGTCAAATGCTTCCTCGACGTCGACAAAAACTACATATACCTATGGTGCTGTTTGTGTTCTTTTCTATCAGTTGTTTCATAGAAAATAGTTGGTCTTAGACTCCTCTTAGCTTTCTGAAACCTCACTGGGCTTCTTCCAAAATGTTACGTTACGCAAGTAAATATTTTTAAATTTGATAACTTAATGATAAATAACGCGTCGACAAATTGTGGCAAAATTACCATCAATTTGTCATAATAAGTGATAAATCCGGAATCCAGCGTTATCTGCGTGATTTACTGGGATACCGGAAGAGTATTAATAATTGCTTCCCGCGCTCGTTCTAGCTTCATCTGATAACTACGTTATTACTATTGACTTTCCGTTTCTTGGTTTCCAAAACGCAGCCACTGTTATGAAGTTCACAAAACACGTTTGTATTTAATTGCAGTTCATTTAATTTATGCCCATTTTAAACCAAGAATTATTATTGAGATTTTCCATACATGACTTAAATGACAGTTCATCAATATGTTATCTCTTAAATATTTTATATCAAATAACCTGCTACCTTGGAATTGTAAATTTAAGTTTTGTGTTTTCAAAGAGTATGTTATGGAAGTAGTAAATAGTAAAACAATGAAACTGTGGAAATTTTGCGTATCTTCGGAATTATTTACTTATAAAAGGACCAAAATGGTGAAGGCGCCGTGCTTAATTTTTTTTGCAAGTAAATTAATTCCATACAATTATTTGCCAAGACGTGATATTATACATAAAGAATAGTAAAAAAGCATGTTTAATGTAATAAGAATTATTGGAAAATTTAGGTTTTGGAAAGTTAAGTTTAGATTGTCTTTACACTGTATTAGACAAAACTTTTGAATTTGGATTTAATTGGTTGAAATATTTCCAAAATGTAAGTACTTTTGCAAACTGAATGACGGACAGGTTCTACTGGAGTGGAACTTTCTCTGGGCCCCAAGTTTTATTTTACAAAGATTCAGAGACAATGTCAGGATTTTTATTCTCAGTTGAAGATGGTTTTCTGCTTCATCTGATGGCCAACACTAGAAATAATATCCTTTACAAAAATGCTGCTTTTTATTTACATAAATGCGATGTGCATTTTTTCATATTGTTGCTAGCTAATAAGACATTAAATGATCTTTTTCGAGCAGAAGAGTAAACGTGACTAAGTTATTGTATAAAACGCATAGAATTTCGTATAGTCCTTCAGCTAAAGTAGATGGCGGATGTGCAATCATGCCAAGAGCTAAAGCTGGGACTCGAACCGGTACACGGCCCATTAGATGATGACGACCTGCCTATTGGTACTTCGGATCACATTAGCAACAGCGCGGCATGGGAAGACGCGAATTAATTTTCGAATTAAATTACGTTGTCATTTAAAAGTCTTACAATACAAAAACACCAAAAGTATTGATTATATGCCATCACTTTTTATGAAGATTTTTAAATTTTAATACAACCTATTATTAAATAATAGCTTACTACATTTGTTAACGTTTGCTTAATTAAAAAATTTATTGAGAAGAGATATTATATGCAGAGTGATTGATTAGGACCGTGCATTAGAAATATATGAAAAACGAAAAACGGTAATGAACTGAAAGTACGCTTACGACCATACTGGCATATGATCTGTTTAATAAAAATATTTTCAAGATAGAGACACTTTCGGAAATACCGGAAGTTGACGTGTGCTTTCTTATTTTAAATACAATGGTCTATTTTTTATTGTATTTCTGGATCCAAAACGTTATTTTAGAGGGACTTTTATTAGTATTCCCTATACCTAAGTGTAGTAGTTTTTAGATTTTTGGACTTTTTTGAAATTTTTTTGATTATCATAGTGATGCTTAGTATTGTCTACCGCCGCCATTTTTGAAGCGAAAACGCTTATATTGAGGCTATGCATAGAAAAAACCTTGGAGTTCATGCTGGAATTTTTGCAATCGATGCATTACTTACAGGGTGTCCAAAATTTTACTTTCTTTTAATGCAACTTGAGACCACTAAAACTCGTTTTATTCAAATGAAATTAGAGTAAAAACTTAAAGCTTAAAATTGATGAGCAGACCCTATTTTCATGATAGTTTGTAATAACAAGACGTAATCTGAAAAAAAAACAACACAAAAACTGTCTTATTATTCGTCAAATTTTTTGATAACATTAAATGAAATGTTTTCTGTAATAAACTTCAAAAGGGTAATTGTAAAATAAATTGAAAACCAAACAACCATTGATTTACCGTGTAGAAATCGTTGTCTAAATTTTTTTCCAGGCGAACGTTATCTCTACATGCCTTTCAATAATGAAGTACATCCGCTCTATAGAAGCGATGAGTTGTACTAAAGAGCTAATAGAAAAGCTCTAATACAACATGTACTACCCTAAAAGGCATTGTAGGTACATTACTCTTATAAGCAACCATTTGTAGTTATTGCCGTCGCAATTCAAACGCTGTGGAGTGTCCTCGTGTGGTATCACAAACAAATCTCTTCCCGAATTAATCAGTTAGTCCTTTGATCTTTTTAATAGGTCTTTGTAAAGTATCAACAGTATAAGAAAGCGAGTACATTATGCTTAATGAGCTAATCTGACTAAAACTCCGGCAATAAGGAACATACAAGTGTAATGCACAGAAGTAGCATACTTTTATCTTATTGTTTATGGTAGCTAATATGTCACTTGAAAGAACACCGCCATTTTACAGAAAGTACACAACGCTTTTTAAGTTAAAATCTGCTCATTTTTGTTAAAAACCACTGACATAAATAAACTAGTGTAAGACCCCTTGTTTTCAATTGAAATTAATAGCATTTTTTTAAAAGACCGACGCTTCTTTAACCAGTAATATACAGGGTGCAACATTTGAATGTTAAAACTTCTTCTTCTATTTCTTACTCGGTTCCTCTTGTACCTTTCAGTGTCGAGGTATGCTATGCTATTTCTGTATTAAGTTTCTCCTCTTCTGCCTATTGTTAGCTAATTGTGGCACATCTCTTCAGCTGACTCCTTTTTCTTCTAGTTTCTGCCTCACTTTTTTTCCCCATTTTATTCTTGGTCTTCCTCTATTTCTTTTTCCCTCCATCCTCATTTCCCATCCTATTTTCGAGTATCTACTCTGCATAATAACATTTTTTGGTCACTTTTTAAAATATCTATTGCTATTTAAAAGCATGGTATTATACTGTAACTTTACCCATATATTGAATATTACTTTCACTCTTCATGAATGGTCACGAATAAGACAATTTGTTAAAAAGTGTCTCACGAAAGACGCTCAAGAACCAGATGAATACTGTAAAGAATCCGATTAATTATTATTATTGGCCATATCTAAAGAATCAAGAAGCAGAAAACAAACTGTTCTATCTTTAAACTGCTAGGTAGCTGTTCCGTGACAACTCAGGCAGAGCAGAAGCATTCAGGGGCGGTAATGAATCAAGCAACTCATTTGCAACTTGGCTCCTTTCTTTCAGACCAAGTCATCAACTAATTTCTCTGAAACTTGCAGCATTCGCGGGATTATTACTCTAGTCTCGCCTGCTCGGTCGCATGGCAACGCGCCTCTACCGTTGCCGTGACAACAGCCGCCGCTCGAATGTGTGACTTGCAAGTCAACTTACTGGAGTATTTCAGGCGTGCCAAGAATCGCTGTTTGTTATACTCGAACACTAATGTAGGTTATTTTCCACAGAAGCCTTATTGAGATTTTACACTCGGGAACATTGTCATCCTTTCTCTTCCTGGAATACACTTTTCAGTTCTGACATTTCGATTGTTGTCATTATTAAATTAAAAAAGGAAATGTACGTCCTTAAACTTCATTCCAGTGTGGCTCTAAGATTGACCAAAAATAGCTAAAGTTGATAAACTAATATTGTACAACTGATTTTATCTTTAATTGTTCTCTATAGTTTCGTTTCTGATTCTATTTTTTTTTGTTTTTCCTTGGATTATTCTTAGAAACTTTATTTCTGCTGCATACACTCGACTACTATTTTTATTTGTGAGTGTCCACGTTTCACTTCCGTATAAAAGTGCCGGAGTTACTACCTTTTTGACCAATTCCACTTTAATTCGTTTTGGAACTTCTCTATTTCAAAAAATGTTGTTCATAAACTGTTGAATATTCTTTCCACATTTCCTGTCCTTTCGCCTATTTCCTAGTCCATATACTTACATACAAAGAAAATGATTTATCCTAGCTTATGCAATGTTGGTTTAACTAATTGGGAAGGAAAAAAGAACAATTCTTATTGTTTCTCAAACTATCATCGATGTTCCTTGATTTTATACAATATTTTAAAACTTTCAATAGCCTACGAAATTTGATTATTAAAATCAGGGGTTTGGAGCGGAGCGCGGAGCTGGAGCGCGGAGCAGTGGAGCAATGGGTTTTTGCCCGGAGCGGGAGCGGAGCCCTGAGCAAATAATTTTGATTGCTCCACTGCTCCATTTTACTATTATAAACTACAATTTTTTTTAATGAATTATTTTCATGGGTATAGTATTTAATAAAAATAAACTAAATTTGATTTTTTTTTAAGTAAAATTATTATAATGTCACTTTTCTGAATATTAATTTTCATTATTTTGTATTTGAATTTTGAAAAATTTTAAAGAAGTTTTTTTTCTTTTTTTAACTTTTGAAGATCAATAATTTGTTCATTTATTTAACTTCACTTGTTTCTTAGGGTCAAATATTGTTATTTTTGGTCCATTTCCACATATCTCATAAAATTTTAGCTTTGTTTTAAAAAACAAATTTTTAAATAAAAAAAACTTATTTTATTAATATTTGGAGCGCGGAGCGAAGCGGGGGCGGAGCTGGAGCAGGCATCTTGATGCCGGAGCGGAGCTGGAGCGGAGCAACTAAAAAATTGGACTGCTCCAAACCCCTGATTAAAATCGTACCTACTTAAGTCATTACAGTACTAAAAGTAAAAAAGATATCAGTTGATGTTGTCATTTCAACAAATTTATATTTGTTGAGCCACTTTTTAACATTAAGACAATGAATACTTTTCCCAAAAGTTTGTAGAGTACAATTTGAAACATGGATTTAATAGTATTTTTTGACACAAAATAATATCTCAATTTGACCAATTTACAATGAATAGTTTCATATTCATATTATACATTAAATTATTACCCTAACTTGAACTCACAGCAACATCAATTTCTACTAATAATTTACAAAAATCCATTCAAAAGCAGTCTGTAAATATTAGGGTGAATATTTATAATCTTGTGCATATTACGTGTGTATATTTTGTTTTAAAGCGTTTTATTTTTTGTTAACTAACGAGCGGTTTCTTATATGTTACCAGAAAGAAAAAGTAATACACTTATCATAAGAAGGGAAAAATGTATAACGCAAGAATTAAGTTATCTGCGCCAGTTTTACAAAACTAAGCATTAAACATCTAAAGAATATGCACAAAAACGACAATATTGAACAAGGCAAAGTGTTAGAAAAAGAATTTCCACTAAAAACAGTAAATTAGAATATTATTCATAGCTTATTCAGGTAATGATGATATAATAAGCATGAATAAATTGTGGTAGTTTTTTTTTAAGCAAATTTAGACAATTGCTGTAATTTAAGTGCCGCCATTTATAAAAACAGTCTAATCATGTGTAACCTCATTCAATTACTTTTTTTGACAAGTAGCAGGATTACACTTAACGAATGTTTATTTTGCATTAGTTATAGGTGTAAAGTAATGTTGAATGATAAACTGGTATTTTGATGTTACTGAATTAGTTGTTTGCAAAATATTTAAAAATTACATAGCGTGTTCTAGGACTGACGAAACAAGAAAACATACACGTACATTTTACGAACTTTGAGGGTCCGCATCTACTCGACGTAAACTTGCTTTTTCTGCAAATTGAGTGAACCTTGTGATAGTCCAGCAACAACGAATAATTCGTCTGTTAAACTTCCTGTCCTGTAAAAGATGCCACAGAATTTTATTTGTATTGAAGGTTAGAATAAAAAATTAAACTTGCACACAACGTTTTGTAAATATTTGTTTGTTTAGCAAAATCTTATAAATACAGTTTACCGAAGAACACAATCAGTTCCGTAGCAAAACATTAATTAAGTAAATGTTTGATATTTTACTAACCAGGAAATGTCACGATATGTTGTCGCTAGAATTTGATCCAGGCTGTGTTTATTGCATCAAGAACTTCAAAACTAAATGTTTTGCAGAGTTATATATGTGCCACTGGTCATTTCCTTCGGAAAAACTGGGAAAAAACTAAAAAGTTGAATAATTAAGGTAATTTTTGCTATCGCATTGACCATGAAACTGTGAGAGATAAAATCGAAATTCTTGTATTCACCAATTCGCGCATCCTTTGCAAGTAAAATGGTGCGAAGCTTTTGAAAAAATCTTAAACGGTTCCGGAGAAAAACGTCAAAAACGAAACCTTTGCAAAAGCGCTATGATTTAAGAAGTTGTGGTATATCTGTTACAACTAAATATATGCGACTTGCATAGGCGTTTAACATAGGGAAAACAGTTTTTTCGCGGTTGTCTTCAGAACCGTTTAAGATTTTTTTTAAACTGCACCATTTTAGTTGCAAAGGATGCGTGCATTGGTAAATACAATTTCAATGTTATCTCTTACGGTTTCATGGCCAACGCGATCGCAAAAATTACATTTAAAATTCAACTTTCCAGTTGTTCCCATATTTTTCCGAAGGAAATGGCCAGTGGCACGTATAACTCTGCAAAATATTTAGTTTTGATGTTCTTAATGCAATAAACACAGCCTTGATCAGGTTCTAGCGACAACATATCGTGACCCTTCCTCGTTAGTTCTGATAAACTGAGATATTATTTATTAAAACTGGCTTCGATGAATTCGTGTCTGTTTTATTTACAACTCATCCAGCTACGAGCTGGTTTCATTACACAAATGCAGAAATTACATTTTTCAAAGTTTGCAATGACCTTACGCTTTATTTATTTATAAACTAATGAAAGCGTACTTAGAAGCGATTTCTGCGAAAACTAATGCCACAAACAAACATCCAAAGCTGACAAATCCATAAGAATTGGCCGATATAGGTTGTAAATCCGAACTGCAAACTGTGTAATCTACAGGGGATCTCCCTTCGGGCTCGCTCTCCGCTATCAGAAATCTCCCCATATGCGCCTACATCTAACTCATTGTCCACATGTCAACTCCTAGTGTATGGACCCCAAGTTATATTTAAAATTGAAAGTATCACGAGAGGAGATTTAAATTTTTTTCGCCTGCATGAGACTATCATAATCATAGTTGGTACAATCTCTTCGAAATGACGAGGTGGTATCAGTAATTTAATAAGCTGTCTTGGACAGTAACGTTTTACCGGATATCGTTGGAAAACCAAAGGAAAAATTAAGATGAAGATCAAAACCAGTTGGAATAGACTTTAAAAAGTTAAATTTGTTATGGGTATTAAAAACCAAACCACACGAGATGCAGATACTGGGTACAGAACTAGGTTAAAATAATGTTTTATTAATCTTTTGTGAAAATTTCAACTGTTAATTTTAAGGTTACCCATAAATCAAACTAATTCTACATTTTGGGTTTTTATTAATCCCAAAGACCCACACCTAACAGTTGGGGGACGTATGACCAAATAAATAATAAATCAATTTCAAATCGATTTGATTCTTTGGGATGATGGATTGGGCAGTTCAGAAGTTTTTCAGAAAGGTAAAGGAACTCTGGTAGGTTCCCAAAAGTCTTATCTGTATCAATATATTGTAAACGGATTATTTTTTTTAAACGATCTCGTATTTATTTCAAAATATATTAACAGTTCTCGACTAAGACAATCTCTATCATAACTAATAGCAAATCATAAACGATAAAACAAATTTTCGAGATAGTTCCAAAGCCTAAAAGTTTGATTCTATTATACAGGGTGTTTCTTAAATATTGCGAAAAAACTGGGCAGTTAATTCCTTATAGAAAATGTAGGCGGTACTTTTATATTTTTTTTCCCCTTAGAGGTCTCCTTTCGGAGTTAAACCCCCTTAAAGAGAAGCGGTAAAATTAGGTTTTTATTTTATTTCTTAAATTTGGCTATATGTAGGAGAATTGTATTGGGTAGATGTTTTGTACGTATTAAGAGGTTTTCCATAGTTATATTTTTAATGATCTGCCACCTTCACAAGCTGCTGATAAACATTATAAATATATGAAAATAAGAAAACAACGATTTAATCGGAATCTGCAGTTATGTAGTTTATTGTAGTTTATTTATTATCACAGCAACAAATTACAAAACCTTCGTAACCTGTACAAAATGAGTTTTAAAAGGTTTTACACCTTGTTTTGTTTTGGTTTTCACAGCCTACAATAATTTAAAAAAAAAAAACTAAAAAACTTTCGCAACATACATATTATTGAAAAAAACTACATCAACACTTACTTATTTGGAATGACATAGCCAGCTATGGGTTCTATTTAAAAAACTACAACTTTATGTCACAACTCGAATTTATATTTTTTTTGAAAAATTGTCTACGCCACTGCATTCTTATCAAAAAGTTGCCTATAGAAAGTCAAAATTATTTTTGTTTATTTTCATAAACAAGTGAGATATGGTCATAAAACGAAAAATCGAGTTATCGGCGATAACTCGAAAACAAAAGACGATAACCAATTTTAGTTTTCACGTTAACTTTTTCTCGAAAAAAGAGATCGAGGAAGCGGGGTTCTTTTTTCCATAACTCTTATAGTTACCCAGATTCCCTATTAAAACATCGAAATTTGTCCACCCTATACAGTGTATACTATATGCAATTATGCAATTATTTTTTTTAATGTACGATGGGCTGATATATAAACAGTTAAGAATATATCGATTTACGCTATAAACATACTGAAGACATAATCAAACGTAGTCTTATCGATCTTATTGGTGAGGAAAGTGAAACAATAGTTGATTGGATGATGGCCCTACCCTAGAGTTACAGTCATCTTAATGAATCGCTAATCCCCCACTAAAAGTCCTGAATATGGGTGCTTGATGATCTAAATTATGCAATTTTCAATATTGGCCACCCACTCGGCCACGTGTCCGCCCCTGCACGTGTGTTTGACTCATTGCGGACCACAAATTCACTCTCTGTGTGCTCTCTGATGCCAAGGGGATTACCTCGGTACGTCTTCCTTCGTTATTATTTCCGTATAATTAATTTTTAAATATTCGATAAAATTTCGATTCACAAGCAACAGTTCTCTTTTCAAAACAGCAAAACTTATAGTAAATTATACCACGAGAAACAATATTGACGTTAATAAATACGATTATACAGGGTTCTCGTTTTTCGCGGCTCACTATGGGGATCTCGTAAACGGTAAGAGTTACGACTTCGGTTAAATTGGGGCAAAGTTGTATATTCAGGTGCTTAATAATTTGACGCTAACAGAACTTATTTATCTTTTTTAGTTTTTGAGATATAGGGAAAAAAGTAAAAAAGTGGATTTTTGTTTTTTGCCCGTAACTTTTTCATTTGATGTCGAATTTCATTTCTGTAAAAACTTTTTAATAGCCACTTTTTGCAAGGAATCAGAATCCCCAATTATATTTTCCATGCGACGTTTCGTTTTTTTTAAACCATCATCAGGTCAATTTTTTCTTATGGACGCTATTTCTGATTTTAACGCCAGTTTGTAGAGAATTTTATTCTGAATTCGAAAATGTATAACACTTGGCACTTTTTTGAAACCATTGTGGTTAAAAATGGCTAAAACAAATATTTTATTTAAAACAAATCCTAATCGGCATGGTAAATAATTTTCTTTGTCCCTTTTTTCTTGGAAGCAGGTAATTAAACCGCATTAAATTACTATTAAAGGGATTTAATTAAATATTTAACACAAAACGAAAATAGGTAGGTATTTATTTATTTATTGGACGAAAAAAAAAACAGCTATGCCACCCATGCACGGTCACCCAACCAAGAACAAACTTAACTTGTCAAACGAATGCATTGGTTACATCTTTAACGAGTTATGCCCTTTATCTGCATTAATGGCTTCCAATAGGTAAACAGATTTTTGGACGTTTTTTAAAAAGGATGAAAACTTATATTTGGTTACGAAAATTTTGTTGCACATTTTTATATGCTAAATAAGGGATGTAAAGATGTAACCAATGCATTTGTTTGACAATTTAAGTTTGTTCTTGGTTGGGTGACCGTGCATGGGTGGCATAGCTGTTTTTTTTTTCGTCCAATAAATAAATAAATACCTACCTATTTTCGTTTTGTGTTAAATATTTAATTAAATCCCTTTAATAGTAATTTAATGCGGTTTAATTACCTGCTTCCAAGAAAAAGGGACAAAGAAAATTATTTACCATGCCGATTAGGATTTGTTTTAAATAAAATATTTGTTTTAGCCATTTTTAACAACAATGGTTTCAAAAAAGTGCCAAGTGTTATACATATACTGGCGTTAAAATCAGAAATAACGTCCATAAGAAAAAATTGACCTGATGATGGTTTTAAAAAAACGAAACGTCGCATGGAAAATATAATTGGGGATTCTGATTCCTTGCAAAAAGTGGCCATTAAAAAGTTTTTACAGAAATGAAATTCGACATCAAATGAAAAAGTTACGGGCAAAAAACAAAAATCCACTTTTTTACTTTTTTCCCTATATCTCAAAAACTAAAAAAGATAAATAAGTTCTGTTTGCGTCAAATTATTAAGCACCTGAATATACAACTTTGCCCCAATTTAACCGAAGTCGTAACTCTTACCGTTTACGAGATCCCCATAGTGAGCCGCGAAAAACGAGAACCCTGATCTTAATTAACAAATCACTGATTTCATTATTATTATTATTATTATTATAAAGGTGATAATTACCTCTGGTACACCCCGTATAGACTATACAGCATAAAACGTTCAATCTAAAGCTCTACATAACTAACCCCTCGATAAATTGCATTTTGGGGGTCTTTTTTTAATAATATATGAATATTTTGAAAAATTTACTTCTTAAAAGATGTAAATATTCTTTAAAAAATTCATCAAAACTTTGCACAGTAAACTTTAAAGTTTGGAAGTTAATACAAGCTGATTAATTAGCTAGAAAATGGTTGCTTTTACATATTTCAAAAGAATCAAGTTTAGTGTTGCTGAAACTTTAGTAGCAGCGCAGAAATAATAATTGCAGGTCCATTTTTGATTATTGCTAGAAGCCATGACTGCAAACTAACAGTAGCAGGGAACTTCTTGACGGGCTGGCGGATGCATTAAACGTACTTCCGGCGCGAGCGCGGGAGTCCGATCGACTGTAACACTGGCAATGCAGCACTCATGCATATACATACGCTGACTTCCGGATGTTATGTCATGTGTGATAGGGACGTCTATCCGAGTGGAAGAGATGACTGTGGGGACTTCGATATGGTTGTCATTGAATAATAACTTATACCGCTATAGTTTTCCGATAGAAATTTCCCATGCTGGCTGTTTTGATCAGCTGTTGGCATAATTTTCTGAACAGAGAG
The DNA here is from genome assembly GCA_947652605.1 of Elmis aenea. Classification (NCBI taxonomy): domain Eukaryota; kingdom Metazoa; phylum Arthropoda; class Insecta; order Coleoptera; family Elmidae; genus Elmis; species Elmis aenea. The sequence goes on from OX393580.1 coordinate 5,955,448, forward strand.
AGACATCCAGTTAATGATAAAAAAAAATGGAGGAAGTCATACAGACTCCACATTTATAAGAAGAAATAAAAACCTCCCACTTAAAGGTACTGAGGCGTAAGAATAATAATGAGAAGATGCACATTTGCTTGTTGTTCATATGGACATATGGCAAATAATCGTTGATTTCATTAAATTCCATATTTTTGTCAGCTTAGAAATCGGATAAATATTTCTTAGTTCTATTGTGCATAGTGCTAACGGGATATATAAATGTGTTCCATTTGGTCACGTTTTTGGGACTTTCACGTCCAATATTAAAATTTGTTATGAAGACACAAAAATAATTTATGGTAAAATATAACATAAAACATTCTTTTTCCTACATGAGTTCTGAAGTAAATAAAAAAGTGTATTAACGGAAAACAAAGTCGTTTCTATCAATCTCAAATCATAGTGAAGTATAAATGTACCATTAGTCGGGAAAGGATAAGTACCATAGGTTGATTGGCTCAAGAATCCTGCATTAAAACCTTTCCAAAAATAGTCACAATTTTTCTTTTGCAAACTTATTCCCGTTTCTAATTGAAACTGTTCAGTAATAACTACACGTGCATCACCTCTCACAAGAGTCCATGTGTATAATTACTAGCGAACAATGCAAATTAGCAACAGAATTAATTCCACCAGGCGGTGTACGCCCAAGATGGTGCAGCAAAAACTGTTAACACGTAATGAAAAGTACCGGTATCCAAATTTTTATGTAAATGGACGCTTTTAAAAAACATTCCACTAATGAAGCGTGTCATTTAATGCCTTATATGCAACAATAAAATGAATGAGAACCTGAACACAAATGCATCATTCTAGTGAAGACCTTGGCCACACACAGCGATCGGAGCAAGTGCATTTTTACAATGAGACTAACTGAGCCAGCCAAACCTTTGACAGTCTTAGAATGATAACAGCGTTTATTTTCCAGAACTGAATATATTACAGGATTAAACATGCTATAATGTTTTTAAATCCAAACTTAAAATTTATTATTAATTTGGTTAGAGATTGGACTGAACATAGTGCAAACAGGTTACAATTACCATTTGACATTAAAAGCTGTTACCTGCTTTATTATTACTTCTTTAGAGCTAATAATTTTATTTTAATTGCTTCAAATCATTGTCAACTGAATTACCAATTACAAAAACCATTGCATGTTAAGACAGAATTAACTTTTGCGTGCATAATTATGCACATAATTCTATACAACTTTAGGCGCATAATTTTTAATAACATATTGAAGGTACTATTAGTTTCAAATCTTGCTTATAACATTAATTATATTGACATTTAAAAACTTTTTTCTACGTCCGTCCAGAAAATCTGTTTCCGATCAACTTTTAGGCTGGAAAATACATCTTTACTGGCCTAGGCCAAAAAGTACCTAACTGGTTGCCATGGTAATAACAACTCTCTGCCGGCCTAGGCCTGAAAGTAGCTAGTTGCCATGGTTATGAGTTGTTTTGCGCTGTCAAACAAGCGTCATTATACCACCAAGCGAGTTTTTACCTGCAGTTTGTTAAGTTATTGTTTAATTATGAATGGTGACGCTAGTGTTTTTGGGGTCAGTGGCGGACGTAGCAAAAAAATAAAGTGTCTTTACTGAACTCGGCCCTATTTATACTTATACACATATCCAGAATTTTTTTAAATTCTGACTTTATAATTATGCATATAAAAACCAAGTTCTTTAGTCCGAAAAATAAAAATTTAGTTAATACAAGTTGTAATGCAGTCACTCAAAATTAAATCTTCGGTAATCAAGGAAATTGATGTCACAAGCACTATCCGTAAATAAAATCACAAACAACACGTGTCAAGTTCAAATAATATTTATGTAACGTAATTTTAATAAACCATGAAATATTATTAAAAGGCTAATTGTGGCTATTTGCGTTAAGGGGAATAATAATTCGATCGCAATATTTTTCTTGGATATCGCAAATAGGATGATGCACCATGCATACCTGTTACCTACATCCTTTTCAGACAATTAGTAATATCTGTTATGGACGTAACATTACATTGAGAAACACGGTAAAAGTTGCTCACGTACTGATACATCTTCACGCAACTTAATTATAAATTTATTTAATTTAGTTAATTGTATTCGCAAAAAATTGTAATAACAACTTCGTCACAAAAATCCCAAACTAATTAAAAGTAGAATGCCTGGACGGTGGAAACTGTCCTTGGAAGTGACTTACAGTTTACATAATAAACTGAAAAGATTAATAATTGCGGTAAGAAGAAATTATACAAAATTAATTACAATAATATGAAACATACACCACGTCATACGCAAATACTGCTAAGGTGCTAAGTAAAGCGTCAGTCTAACACATTTGCATGAAGCTAACGAAGGGTTTAAACAACTTAACATTTACGCATGTACTCGTATAAGTTGACAAAATTGCGAAACCCAATAATTGTTTTAAGGGTATGCACCTAAAAATTTATTAATGAGAAAATTGTCTTGGTTGCTTTGTTAACTCAGGCCGACATGATTTTTGTTGTTTTGAATTTGATTTGTGGTATTTACTTATTCGGTGGCGCTGATTACGAATCTGCTTTTATTATTTTGATATCACATCAGGCTTTCACACAAAAGATTTTTTTAATAAATTGGATCGCCTACGTCAGCTTCGCAGGTACGACGCAACTTCTTGGAGACCCGAGCATATTGGTCCGAAGGCTAGCTACTTATTACCTGATGTCCTGGTTTCCCGGATTTGTTACAGTTAGAAATCAGTCAAAATACAACAACAGTAGTTTTATTAACCCTTTAAATATGCATGTAACCCGTTTGTTTAATATATCAGCTAAAATTAAAATCCTTTATTAGCGTATTGGAACCAAACCTTTCATTTTGCTGAAAAACTTGATGAGATAGCCATTAAATTCAGAGCATGTTACGTACATAAGAACAGCAATTTTAATATAAATATACAAACAGTTTTTTGTTTAAATAGTTTTAAAATTTTTTTTTTTTCTTTGAAAACTAAATCTGTTTTTCCATTTTCCTGAAAATTTTGATGTGTGCCATTAAATTCAGAGGATATTATTTAGATAAGAACAGAAATTTTAATAGAATTTATACAAATAATTTTTTTGTTGAAATAGTTTTGAACTGAAAAATTAGACTTATTAATATTTTTTCCATTTTGCTGAAAAACTTGATGTGATAGCGAAAAACTGCATGTTCCAGTGAAGTCAGAGCATGCAATTCAGTATTGTTTTTGCTTACTTGCTACAAAACTGTACTTTTTTAAGCTGCATAATTTCCAATGCAAAAAACATTTCACTTTAGTAAGTTAAGATATAATTTCTATATTTGGAAAATGGAGTATGTTAAAAAAATATCCAAAGATTTTAGGGGCATAGAAAATTTTTTAACAAAAAAAAGTTTATTTAAACATATAAAGGAGTTAGGTACTTATTTTACTACAAAGAAAGACATTTTTAAAAACAAAAATTCAGATAAACAATAAAATTGATGAACTGTAAATGTAATACCACACAAAAACACTTATAAGGCAACATTATCTAAACTCTAAACCAATACCATTTTTTAGTATAAGTAAATTAAATCGTATGTAAATATTATACAGAATTGCGTATTAGTTGTGTGTTGTATGCGAAAGAATTAGAAAATTAAGGTAAGCACATACGAGAAAATTAGCAATGCAATTTGCGAACAACTGTGTATATTTACAAATATTACAAGCTTTGGCTTGATTTGCGTCTATGATTACATTTAAAAACGTCAAATTAATAAACTAAAACTATACCTACGCAAAAAAGTTGGCTATAAAATAAAATAGTGCAACGATTATCAAATTATATCCAGCCAACTTTAATTTGTTGATATTCAACTGGGAACTGAAATTGCTCGGTGTTCAACTTTGATTTCAGCCGTTCCTAATTTCACTAGTAAACTTTGACGACTTAGTCAAACTTGCTGCTTATCAACAACTAAAGTTGACAAGTGTAACTATTCTATTAAAGCTTTGCAATTGTCGTTATGGTTGCTTCAAGTTCAAATTCCGAAGAAGATTGTAATTATAATTATAATTAATAACAAATATACAGGGTGATTGATTGAGACCGGGCATTAAAAATATATGAAGAATGAAAAAGGGTATGGATCTGAAATTTTGGTTATGACCATAATGGCATCTGATCTGTTTATTGAAAATATTTTCAATATGGCGACACTTCCGGAAATACCGGAAGTTGACGTCTACTTTCTTATTTCAAATACAATGGTCTATTTTTTATTGCCTATTTGGATTCAAAACGTTATTTTAGAGGGACTTTTATTAACATTCCCTATACCTAAGTGCAGCCATTTTTGAGATTTTTGGACTTTTTTGAAAATTTTTTGATTTTCATCGTGATGCTTAATATTATCTACCACCGCCATTTTTGAAGAAAAAACGCTTAAATTTAGACCATGCCTAGAAGAAACCTTGGACTACATCCTGGATATTTTGCAATCGATGCATTACTTACAGGGTGTCCAAAATTTAATTTTCTTTTAATACAACTTCAGACCACCAAAACTCGTTTTTTTCAAATACAATGCCCAAACTTTTTTTTCATTTTCTAATGCAAAATTACATTCTGCATCAATCTGTATTAGCGTTTCCTATACCTATCTGTAACAATTTTCGAGTTATTAAGAATTTTTGATAAAGTTAAGAGTAATTGCAACATTTTTAAATAGTAGGCCTTGGAAATGACAACAAATGCCAATACTTAATAACCGTCAACCACTTTTATCGCGTTTGTCTGAAGTATCCATGAAAATGGATTATCAAGAGTATTCAAACACGGATATTTTGAATTTATTTTACATTCTTGGACAAATTCAGAAGATTATTGAAAGTGTGAACGAATAGTTGTGTATTTTTAATGTAGCTTGTACAGCATAGTATTTTAAACCCGAGTCTTGCGCTACCAATCGAATTGATCGCTGAGGATGGTCATTAAAATATCTCAGGATGTTAACTTTGTTAGTTTCATCATTTGTCACATGCTTAGGTCGAATACAAGCAGATTTCACTCTTCTAAATTGAAAAAAAAATTGATTCTATTCATTAAAATTTCTGTCTGGTCATTACAGTCAAATAAGGATAACTCTCACTGACCACGCGGCAAGTTCTTTCAATAATCTTGTTACATCCTTCATGAATATAAAATAAGTTCAAAATATTCGTGTTTGAATACTCTTGATTATACATTTTCATGGATGCTTCAGACAAACGCAATAAAAGTGGTTTACAGTTATTAATATTGGCATTTGCTGTCATTTCCAAGGCTTACTATTTAAAAATGTTGCAATTTCTCTTAACTTTATCAAAAATTCTTAATAACTCGAAAACTGTTGCAGATAGGTATAGGAAACGCTAATACAGGTTGATGCAGAATGTAATTTTGCATTAGAAAATTAAAAAAAAGTTTGGGCATTGTATTTGAAAAAAACGAGTTTTAGTGGTCTGAAGTTGTATTAAAAGAAAATTAAATTTTGGACACCCTGTAAGTAATTCATCGATTACAAAAATTCCAGGATGTAGTCCAAGGTTTCTTCTAGGCATGGTCTAAATTTAAGCGTTTTTTCTTTAAAAATGGCCATGTTAGATAATATTAAGCATCACGGTGAAAATCAAAAAATTTTCAAAAAAGTCCAAAAATCTAAAAAATGACTGCACTTAGGTATAGGGAATGCTAATAAAAGTCCCTCTAAAATAACGTTTTGAATCCAAAAATGCACTAAAAAATAGACCATTGTATTAAAAATAAAAAAGTAGACGCCAACTTCCGGTATTTGCGGAAGTGTCGCCATCTTGAAAATATTTTCAATAAACAGATCAGATGCCATTATGGTCATAACCAAAATTTCAGATCCATACCCTTTTTCATTCTTCATATATTTTTAATGCCCGGTCTCAATCAATCACCCTGTATAATAAAACAAATAGTGTTGCTTACTGTATTAATTAGGTTTTTTAATAAGACGGTGGAGACGAATATTATTTCCTTTCAGTGTCTTTTTATAATGACCAATCACTGAATACCAAACACAATTTTCATTTTTCAAAATGTGGATAAGTTAAAGATTTTATTGAACTTATACAACTTACTGTTTTTTGCTTAGTAGAACAGCAAACACACGGTATTATACAGAATGTTTCAGAAACTATTACCACCTTAAATATCTTGTTTGTTTTTAAAGTAACCCGAACAAAATATTATTAAATTGCGAAAAAACTGCATCAAACTTTAAAAAAAAATTAAAATTTTATGGGCACTTAAAACCGTATAAAATTCAATTTTACGAATTTATTAATGTGACAAGTAATAAGCTTTTATAACTTTTAGTTTGTTGATTGGTTATCATGGAAACAAAATAAACTACCATGACCGGCTTACCTGATTTATAATGGTTTTTGTTTTAAACCCTTTTTTTTAAATTTGACAATGAATAAAGAAGTAAAATACCATGTGCGATACATCAATGGACTCAGCAAAATAAATGCTTTTATATTATGTATATTATGTACCTAAAGAGCAAAAATTGCGACCATGAGAAAAAACAAAGTTGGTTGTCATAAAACAAAAACGATTCGCTCTAGGAAAAATTTGTGATCACCATCCGATTCGGCTTAAAAAGTTGCTTGGGCAATGTTTTAACACATTTGAAATATTTCAAACTCCAAAGGAGTTAATAGACGATTTTCAAAAATCCAAAAATTCCTCAGTTTCTCGGATACCGTTTGAGATATTTCCAATTTGTCTTCAGATTATTATTGAACACAAAATTTAGCAACTTTGCCAAATTTAAGCTACTATAATACACGAGATCCCTATGCTTAAACTCGAATTTCAATCACCCTGTATAGGTGTACTGTTTTCTATCTAGTACGTATGATGTATTTGTATTTAGGTAACACATTTTCCTCATACCCAAAACCTGCAATTTGCACAATAGCAGTGTGTGATCGACAGTATCAGTCTACAAAAACAGTTATTACATACTGCTTTGTGTCTATTAAGTTAGTGATAATGTGCACATTACTAAAAAATTAAAAAGTTGACATTATTTTTGAAATTTAAAATAGATATATAGTACCTACAGCTCAAAGTCCCAAAACCAAATTATTCTAAAAGAATTTTAAAATCGGCTTCATGTACTACAACATATCCTTGACCCGTACTTGATTCAAGAAAATGTCTTTCCAATTTTCCCTAATGTATTCATCTGACAGCAAGGGAAGCCAAATCACTGCAATCACTGTCGGATAACTCTCCCCTGCATATGTATGATTGCCTGCGTGTATTTTTTATGCGCGTGCCTTATCTCTCACTGTCTTAATTAAAGCCTTTGTGCGAGTCGGGCTGCCATTACACGATTCCGGGTGCGGTACTACTCCCCGGCCTCTATCACTCCAACCGATTACTCTCCTCTGATTTCGTGTTGAATCGTTCATCATAAAGTGTCATTATACATAACGAACGCGCTCTTTACATGAGCATTCGCATAGCACAGTCGGCACGATAAATATGTAAAAAATTTGCCAAAACATTGTTGTTTGTACCGATTCTCCCGAACGTACGAGTGATGGAACGACGTTCAATCCGGGTAATGGCAAGCATTACGACAACCGGAAGCAGAATTACACGACCACTGGCCACTGCAGTCTGACGTAAGAGTTTTTTATTGCTAGGGGCGACTCTATACTTCCTTATGGATGGAGGAATCTATAGTAGTCTGCAAAGCTAAGTTGAAAAATAAATTATTCATAATGAAACCCGCACATTTGTTTATGTTTTTAACCATTAAATGCCTTTTTGTAACACCTTCCTAGGCATTTTTCTTTTGATGTACAGGGCGGTCCAAATTCGATGGGATTACATGGGTATATCTCTTTTAATACCCAAGATAGAGAAACGGTTAAGTTACCAAAAGTGTGCAGTTTTTTAGAACAAACTTAGAACCGTTTTCGAAAAGATTTTATCGTTTCCGGTTTTTGAGTTATTAAAAAAAAAACAGTTTTTTTGTTATATTTATAATGCGTCACATCTCCCTTATTGTTTTAAATATCGAAAATGTTTATGAAGATTATTTTTAGATTTTTTTATGTTGATTTTGATAGTTAAAAAAAAAATTACGCTCGCCTTTAAAAATTTATGACACAAACTCACCTTTTTTTAAATGGAAGCTATAGTTGGCAATGTCCTATTTAAATTCCTTATTTTTTTCTCTTTCCAAATATATAAGTGTTGATGTATTTATTTTCAATAATATGCAAGTTACACAGGTTTTTTAATTTTTTTAAAGATTGGAAACAAAAAGTAGGCTGTGAAAACAACAAAAAACCCAGAAAAACCGGAAATTATAGAATATATTTGAGAACTGTTCGGAGTTTGTCTAAAAAAACTGCACGTTTTTGGTAATTTAATCGTTTCTCTTTCTTGACTATTAAGCGAAATACCCATGTAATACCATCGACTTTGGACCACCCTATACTGTCCCTAATACATCTAATCCTAAAAAGTAGGTCAAATGTCAAAACGGCATTTAATTTGTCTTGAAATTCTGCCCAACTTTGCCAATTTAACTGACCATTTAAATAAACTCTTATAATAACAAAGTTATCCATACAACACATAGATTTTTGTCACCCTGTAGGTATACTTCATTTGTAATATTTGTCAATAAAAATCGTCGCCTGAGATTTATTTTGCTCCATACGCCATTTTGTGGCAAATTGACTTATCAATATCAAGATTATGTTTAAAGTATTCCCTATCCTTCAACATAACCAAAATTTCAGAAAGAATTGAACTTGTACAAGAAGTGGAAGCCGTACAAAGTAAAATAGAAAAGCAACTGCGTTTATAGTTTATAACTTATAACCCAAATTCATTAATCTTGCTACTCCGAAAACCAAAGCGCTATTGCGAATTGTGTAAATGTCAAAAGAAATTGTTTTGTTTTAAACTAAGAAAAAGCTGCTTCGTCTCTTTGTTTTAATGAAATACCTTACATGCTAATTTAACGGATAATTTGCTCTAATTGTTAAGATCAGAAAAAAAATTATGAAAAATTTAGTTAAATAAGTTTGTGTAGAGAGTCTACAAACGTACCTATAAAAAAATTCAGGAACGTTTAATCTACCAAACATACTGATGGCATACATTTATTTTAATTGACAAAAACAAGAGGATATTTAGTCTACTCGTATGTTAAAATAATAATGTGCCAGATGTTGATAAAGACGTATAATACAATTCTGAAGTAGTTTTGTTTTAAGTTTTTAATAATTAATTGCGTTGTTAAGTTCGAATAATTACATAACCATAATAATTTACTTGTTTACAATACTATTTTACTTTTTATACCTACTACTTTTTACAGTTCTTTCTTTATTAAGAGTTAAGAGCAAATTAAAATATTCCTGTTAAGGTTTTTATTCTTAAAAAATGGTTCATAATTGTAAAAAATCTAAACTTTCATTATCGCAATTTGGTTATCCTTATTAAAATTATTGTAATCTAAATAAACTTAACTTTTTATCTAAATACTAGAAAAATACCATGCACATGGAACAAACTAATAAAACAAAGTAATAACCAGCTTAGTAGGTTGTTCCTAGGGATTGTAAATTTACCGACTTTTTGAATTACCGGTAATTCGGTAAAATTTTCAATCAAAACCGGTTTACCGGTAAATCATAATATTATATGTACATATATTGTATATAGATATAATTGTTTTTTTTTTTAGATTTTCGCGGTTACTAACATTTTTAATATAATTTTCGGAGTTTATCCGCGTATCCCTATAGGGAGAGCTTGCCGAAACGTCGAGCCAATTTAAATATTACGAGGATAAACTCCGAAAACCATATTCAAAAATTAATATATTTATTTAGTATGTAACTGATTGGGATAGTTGAAGCCTAAACTATCACAATCAATTTCATACAATATATCAGTTAAGAGCCATCAACGTAAATTTTTTTATGTAATAATAATAATATAATTCAATATAAAATAAGAGTACACAGGGTGTTTTTTTCCATGGGACACTATTGCTATCTCCGTAAATAATGAATATACAAAGTTGGTTAAATGGGACAAAAGTTAGCTATTTAAGAGTGTATTTTAAACAAGGTCTTGTTTTGTTTAAAAATTCCATGGCTTGCGTGATTTAACGGAAAAACCAAAATCGATCAAAATTTTTAAACTTAATTATCTCGGCTATTGTTGCGAATACACAAAAACGCCAAAAAAAAAAGTTTTGTAGACTTAGTTTGCCATAAGAAAACGATAGTCAGATATTTATGTATAAATTACCGTGGAGATATTTGACAGAGAAGTGAGTAAACAATCATATTCCATTTGTATCTATTTTCCCCTTATTTTTTCTCCTTGAAAATAAGTCAATATTCTTTTTTGATTATTTGATTTAGATCTTTATCATTATTGGAAAAATATTGTAAAATTACCGGAATTACCGGTAAAAAATTGGCAAATTACCGGTAAAATTTGAAGAGCTTTTTTTGCGATTTACCGGTAAACCGGTAAACCGGTTTACCGGTATTACAATCCCTAGTTGTTCCATATCTATTTTGAAATTGGTAGCAACTCAAAATTTCACAATTTTGAATTCATCATTTAACTAATGTATCTATTAGTTTAAAGCTTCTTCGGAAAAATTAAACGCATAAATATTTATTCTTGACAAAGTGATAAAAACAGAAACTTTAAAGTTGATTTTCTCAAAATGATCTATGAAACAAAACAACTCTAGGGCGACAAAATGTTACGATTATTTAAATAAACTAAAATTAATTTTGTTAATTGTAAACAAATAAGCTAGTTGCACAAGTTACGAATTTTTGATAGCAATTTCTAAATGAGCATGGTAAATGTGAATTTAATTCATGAGATAAATTTTAAAGTAAACTTTGTTAGGACTCTTTTACCGTTTGTATTGCTTTTGAGTGCGATAATATGCAAACAAATATCAAATTTAACGAATAGCTCAAACTTTAGAATAAATTGATCTCTTATTTATGGAAATAAACCTATTTTAGAAATAATTGACAATCGAAATATCAATATTGACGTGTTCTCGAGATTCTTCTGTTTTTTAATGAATGCCTACATAATGACTTCCGGAAAATAAGAAACCGTAGAAATGTTGGCGGCGTCTTTGAAGAAGTCCGAGCCCCAGGTTGCCATGGAGACGCCTGCCACTCATAGCCTTCTATCTTTTTAAACCATCCCAACAGAAGTGTTCGCACTGACGACAGTATTCTCATCACATTTTCTTTGAGCATTGCATCGCTAACGGATGTTTAAGAGAGTAATTGTACAATATTTAAACAGATTCGTTTCCAATAGTGGGCTATTAGGATAAACGACTGACTCAAGGTCGGCTATGAATTTATTTCGGTTTTTAAAACGTTCCGCCGGTTTTTTTTACACGATATATAAAATGCTCCGATGAAAAACTCATAAAACAAACTTTCCCCGATGTTCGTCGTACTACAATTGTCAAGTTTGTTACGGTGGTTCACGGCCTGTTCGATATATTCATGGATCATAACATGCGAACATACATCATAGCTGTCGGATCGAGTTCATTTATTATAACTCAGCCAACCCCAAACATTTTATTAATCAGTCTCTGATTAAAATACGGAAGTTTTCAAACAGTGGCGCTCACTTTTGTGCCGTCCATCAAGCGTAGCTGGGATAATCGTGAACTAGGACATCGCCGAATACAAAAGAATGTGCTATAGCTTTTACACATAAATAAATAATGAAACAATTTACAAACTTAAAAGGTTTTTAATACCAATATGTTTATAGTTCCTTCATTAAGTGAGGGTTAAACTACATTTAAAACATAAACCAAGTTTTTAATTAATGCTAAATATGTGGAAGTACTCTCTTAAGAACTATTATGATTATGTAATTATACACTTGCATTACATTTAATGTCTGAGCAACATGTAAAATAATTTGCATTTAATTTATTTAAAAAGTTTTATCGTTGTAACGACATAAGCAATTAATTTGAAACTATGGTAATTTGACTGAAACAAATTAATTGAACCTAGCCAATTATACCAAAATTATAATGGTTTCCTCCTTTAACACAATAATTTGTGTTGCTATATCTCTATGGTTTACCTATGTGTTAATTATTTACAATTTGGTTTAATATTTTAGTAGTAATCTTCTAACATTTGTTTTGGTTTGTACTATATAGGGGGTCTCGGTTTTAGCGTTTATTACAAAATATTAGAGGGTCGCAAGTTCTTTCTAAAATGTTATTATACAGGGTGTAAACTTGGATCACCCAACATAGCAATTTCATTGGTAAAATTTCAGTTGTCATAGCATAATTCCAAGACACTACAGATTTTTGTGGAAACTCGGTTTTTCATTTGCTTAATTTTCAGTTATTGGAAAACTAAAAATTAATATTGATTACATGTATGGACACAGAATTTTTTTCTCTACAAAAAACTATTTGCACTTTTTTTCTAAAATAGTTAGGGGAGATAACATACGACTTTTAAAATTTTGCCATTGAAATTGCTATGTTGCGTGGTCTAAGTCTACACCCTGTATAAATAGATGACAATAAACAAAAAACATTTTTATTATTTGTTTTACCCTTTTAAGTTTTGTTATACTTTATCACTTGCTTTATACAAATTTACTTAAGTTTCTGTTTAACGTAGAAAAATAGTGTTTTTTCCGGATATGTTTGTAATTAAAATGTTTTATTTTATTGTCATCTGACACCTTTCTGCCATATTTTTCTCTAAGTTTGGCAAAAACCCCATATTTCCCTAAGTTTCTGTCCAACGTACAAAGATATGTGTGCGAGGGTTGTCTTCTATCTAGATATGTTTCTGCATATCGTTGACTTGACAGTGTAGAATTCCTATTCAATGAATAAAAAATTCGCAGCATATTGATGGTGAAGAATGGAAACCTTCTATGTCAAAAAACGTCACTTTTCAGGAGACCAAAAAACTTGTTATTATTTTAGTTGTTGGAGCTACATTGTCAACTTTGCTACATAAGGCCATGTTTTTGATGTATTAAACTGTGTTTTTAAGACTAGAAGTTTTTGCATACGATGTATAAAATTTATATCCATTTTTTGACACCTTTAACTCAAAAATTACAAAATTTGATATAGGAGGTTTCCATTCTTCAGCATCGATATCGCGTTTTTCTTCGTTATTAAAGTTTAATTTTACGAATTCATTAATGTGACAAGTAGCAGGCTTTTAAAACTTTTAGTTTGTTGATTGGTTGTCATGGAAACAACATAAATTACAACGACCGACCTACCTGATTTATAATTGTTATTGTTAAAAACGTATTTTTTCAAATTTGACAGTAAAAGAAGAAGTAAAATACCATGTGTGATACATCAATGGATTCAGAAAAATAAATGCTATTTGATTACGTAAATAGCAAAAATTGCGCCCATAAGAAAAAACAAAGTTGGTTGTCATAAAACAAAAACGAATCGATCTAGGAAAAATTTGTGACCACCATCCAATTTGGCCTAAAAAGTTGCTTCAGCAATGTTATTACACATTTAAAATATTTCACTCCCAAGGAGTTATAGACGATTTTCAAAAATTGTATTTTCCAGTTTTTCCAAATTTTCTCGGATACCGTTTGAGATATTTCCAATATCATTTTGGATCATCAATGAGCATCGAATTTTGCAACTTTGCCAAATGTAAACCTACATTCTAGCTATTATAATAAGCGATCCCCATGCTTAAACTCGAATTTCAATCACCCTGTATACATTTGGTCGTTTTTGAGTTATTATTTTTAATTTTTTAGGACTTTTTGAATGGCTCCCTGCATATCAAAAATCATAATTTGAAAGCTGTTCGGTTTTCCTATCACATGAAATATAATCTAACTGTCTTTTTTAAGATCTTTTCTTCAGAGGAAGAAAACATTGATCAAAGAAGGCAACCAGTGAAAAATATGAAACAACAAGAGTGATCAAAAATAGTTAGGTACATTTTTTCGCCAAATTGTAAATGATGAAAATAATACCTATACTAATAACAGTGTTAAAAAGCCTGTTTCTTAAAATAAGGACGTTACTACGCGGGAGTTTTTTACTGGAACACTCTGTGTAGAAAAACTTGCAAATGCAATTTATTGCGCAAACTGTTCTTGTGCGGTTTATGAAGTGGCGCAATTAAAATTAAGTATATAACCTTTTATGAGATTAAAACGCTAACCGTAATACCAACAACTTTTTTTTTTATCAATATCGGTTAACAAAGGCGTATAAAGCAAACTTTTTTACACAAATATTAAGTAATGGTGCATACTAAAGTACAAAGATATCACAAATTCAATTTAAATTTCAAAAATCTGTTGGCATAATTGAATAAACCATTTAATGTAGCTGCTGTCTTTGATTAAAGCGTTTTTTTCCCGGTCAATATGCATCAATTACGTAGTCGACAAAAGATAGCGAGATTTTTTAATAAACCAAACAAGATTGAGGACCGCCGAGTAACTGGTCACGGTATAACGTGCATTCGTTATGGCGAATGAAGTATGTCATGCAAGCAGAGCAGGACAGCGAAGCCGCGATGTTAATTCCGCGTCTCATCGCAGGCCCTCGTTCCCGTGCTGTAAAAAGCTCGCCACGGCAGGCGTACATCAATCATCCCCCTCCACCTAATGAGTAATTAAGGCTACACGCGTTTACATACGACCTTTCACAGCTTTAGACTAATATTGATGTATACTCGGGAAATTTGTTCACCTATGCAGTCGGTCATTATTTATTTTATTTTCAAACATTATGTTGACCATTACGGACGAAGTCAAATTAGAGGTCCGTACAATATCGTTAACGAAATCCAATAAGTACATTAGCCATGCTATAATCATTGGCAGGTACATGAATCGAAATTTGTTTTACATTCATAGGTAATATTGAGCTTTTAAAAAATTTCGTGCCCAATAAATGTATTAAGGCGAATATAAACATAAGTAAAAGTGAAATGTTTAGTAGAGTCGTTTAATTTAGTAATTACCATTACTTAAAACACGTGAGGATATAATCTAGAAACCATTTTAAAAACTTCTACCTAACTTAGTTTTCAAAATTAAAATTAACGTTTGTTTAAAATAATATTCATTTGTTGAGTGTTTGTTGTACAATGTTTTATTTCCTTTCAATTTGTTTGTTGTTATATGTATGTCAGCAATAAAATAAGTTACATTCATCCTTGACAAATAATCCGAAATATGAGAACAGAAAAAAATAACCTAAATTGCAAATGATAAGCCTAGAAACTGGGTACAACACTATGAAAAGCTATTTATATAAGATAGACCTCAATTTATGGAATAGGAAGAGAAAACTTTTGACGACCGTTATAATACAGCATAATGAAGAAAGAATAACGCAAAAAGAGTTGAAAATGGCCTTACAAAATATGAAAAATGGCCGAGCAGCTGGACCAGCAGAAATACCAATAGAGTTAATAAAACATAGACCAGAGAATTTGTTTAAGACACTTATATTTTTAGTAAATTTCTACAAGGGAGCGAACTACCACAAGAATAGCAAGCAGCTTATATAATATATAATATATATTCTGTAAAAGAAAGGAGATCGTACGAAATGCAAAAACTACAGAAACAATTGTGACGAATTCTCTGAGTAAGTAGACTCTACAGGAGAAACTGAAAGAAATTTGGATGAAGACAAAGAACAATGTGGATTCCGACAAGGACGCTTTTGCATAGACAATATTTTCTGTCTAAAGCAAGTTATTGAATAAAGATTAGCTTATATGGGCGTCAAACTAGGACATAACAAACTGTACACATAATTTTTTGCTGATGAACAACTAGTATTGGCAGAAGACAATGACGACATAGAATGCATGCTTAGCAAATTAAACGAGAAATATCAGAAGTTCAGAAGTGCTTAACCATCAATACTTAATGAAAAAACAAAATAATTTGTTACTGGAGGTCATGCCGCCTAGAAAATCAAATCATCAAGAGTACGAATGAATACAAATATCTTGGTGTTAAGATAAATAGTTATGGAAACTGTAAGACTAAAATCTTAAACAGAGTTGGACAAGGATGAGCTGCCATAAGAAAATTAAACTCCCTGCTAAGGAACAAGAGTGTGAAAAAAAAGACAAAAAGCAAAATGTACAAATCAATAGTAGAGAGTATAACCCTATACGGGGCTGAATTTTTGCCATGAGATCCGTCATGGATTTTTCAAACACACAAAACTGGACCAATCGAAAAACATGGGTATGCATATCCTACATCAAGGGAAAGATCACATTGGATAATGAGAGAGCGTGAGATTATAAGTCACTGCTACATCTATCCAGGAAATTGCTAATCTGCGGAATTTCGCTGGTATGGCAACTAAAACCGTCGATAAATTACTAAAACGTTAAAAGTACTTATTCTTAAGTGTTTATTAATAGATATTTGAGCGATACTAAGTATACAATTGCTCCTCAAGATTTTTTTATTGAGGGACGATCCGTCAATGAATTATTTTAATTTTGTTTGCTATTTTATTTCTCGTAAATTACTTTTAAAGTGGTTTCTAGATCAGGTACCTAATAGTAAATGATATGGAATTACTTAGAATCGTGCAGATGTAAAAAGCATAAACAGACAACCGATATACTTTTTCCGATCCAAAGTCAAATCTAACCCTTTAGGAAAATTTGTTAATTCTGCACAAAAAAAATATAGAAGATATGCAAATATTTTCAGCCCAAAAATCTGTAAAATAAAGATTTCTAATTATATTTTTCATCTGGCACCTACAGTCACCTCACAAAAATATTGATTTGGTATTTTATAAGCCTGTTAGGTGACAAAGAATTAAACTATTCTACTTTTGTTAGTGTCTTTTTAAGCTAGAAGGTATTTTCACACCATAAGTGTAAGAAAAGCACTGTATTTTAAAATATCAAATTTATACTGTTCAAAGATTACATTGAAATGTTCTGTGATTACTCACCGCATCATACATTCATTATTCAAGTGATGTGTTTATTTTCATTGGTAGATTATTATTGCGGACAAGATTACTTGCTACAATTCAAACTAGTTTAAAGAGACTGATTTTAAATTGCAATCGCTTTATATGGGGATCCCTACAGGGGCCACTAGATTTATAACACATTAAGTTATCTACAAGACCTTCATACGTGTTGTTTTATATTATATCAACTACTTCTTGCATAATGTTTTATTTAAAGAATTTATCTCTGATCAAACCAAAAACGAATTGCAAAACGTACAAATCAATTAAAAAACGTTAAAAAGTATAAGGTTAGCTGTATTTTGATTAGTATAACAAGGTTAGTTTTAAAAGAACGCTTAAGTTTTTAAGTACTCTACAAATTAAATTAATATGCGGAAATTAATGCGAATTTAGAGTTAATACGCGCTTAAATTAATAAATATTTGGAGATGTTTATATGATGAGCAAATGCGCCTTTGTAGGTTACTAACTCCCAAAGTTGCTGCTTTGTATTTGACAACGTAACTGACAATTTTAAAATAAGTCCGCTGTTTTTGGATTGCTTGCCGTCAAAAACAGTTGAAAGTTCTTTAAAAACTCGTATGATTTTTGTAGCCCCTTCTTTCCAGATGGATCTCTTCTTGATTGATTACAAATAACATGAATGTGAACATAGACCGTCAGTTGTATCTGTAATGTTAGGAACAAGCAATAGTTATTTACGTAAGAAGACTGGAAAGTGGTACTTTACTGGACGAGTAGACAGTTTTTGGACGAGCCGTGGGCGAGTCCTAAAACCATAGGTGCACTATTTTTTCTGCTTTCGCCACTGACACCAAATCACTATCGTCACCATCCATAATTAAACAATAGCTTAACAAATTACAGGTGAAAACTCGCTTGTTTGACAGCGTAAATCCACAAAACAACTCATCACCATGGCAACCAGCTACTTTACCGCACTGAGAAAAATGAATCTTTCTAACAAATAAATATTTGCTATCAAATTAGAAAATTTGACAACAGCTTATATTTATTTATGACAACGTTTTTTGTTTAGCGTAACTTTATGAATCACTTTGACCCAATAATTGGGTGTAATTGATCTGTATTTAATTCACACAATAAATCTATATTTGCCTCACATAGGCTAATATTATTACGAAACATATCAACTTATGTGAATTTACAAATAAATGATTTTCTTGCATTTATTAATATATATTTGACACAAATAAATAGAAACTTGGGACAGTGAGTAAATTGTTTGGCAGAGAGCACGTGCCCTCTGAAATACGACGAGCCAGCATCATTCATCGGTTCGTGTTCGATGCGTGATTTAGTTATCGTGTGCATTATAATGGATGATTTCGTGAAAACTACACTAGCGGCATGGGGTTTATCTACTTTGCAACCCATATTTGAAGGTAAGTAAATGTTTCATGTATCCATACGCTTTTTTCTATTATATTGTCATATTAAATATATAGGTATTACGTGTGTATCATTGCCGCGGTTTTCAACGCCATTTTTGTTTCACCTTTCAATGCGGTATAAATTGTTTTGCACTTGTTCAGGAAGTTTTTTTATAGTATCATATAAGGTGTACGATAGTGTTTTTGTGTAAAACTAATTTTGTTTTTATATGTTGGTGGATGCAATACAATTTGACGTTGGAATTGTGGTTAATTAGGGGATTCCCACCAATTTGATTTGTGTACAGTTAGGGTCAAAAGTAACAGTATTACAACCAACCCCAATCAATGTTTTCGCTTGCAAATTACCGAATTTGTTATGCAAAATATAATCAGTTGCAATAAGTACAGAAACAAATTGTTAGTGCAATTTTCTAATTATAAATTATTATAGTTAATTTAGAACAACAGATAGACCAAGAAAACTTTTCTCTGCTAACTGAGAGTGATTTAAAAGAATTAATATCCTTGTTGGGTGTACGAAGTGGTCAATTTGTATACCAATTAATAATTAATGAATTTTTTTGTCATGTAGATTCTAAAAACATCAGAAGGTTATCCCTATTAGGAAGCAGTGTACCACCCAGTTCATCAAAACTAAAAAAATGGAAACCGTCTATCACAGAGAGTGTAGAAGGTA
This sequence comes from Elmis aenea, assembly GCA_947652605.1. Lineage (NCBI taxonomy): Eukaryota > Metazoa > Arthropoda > Insecta > Coleoptera > Elmidae > Elmis > Elmis aenea. The sequence continues at coordinate 5,974,706 of OX393580.1, forward strand.
TACTGGTTTCAGTGAAGGTGAGTTCGTTAGATTGTTATTGAAACCAAAATATATTAAATTTCTGTTCTAATTGTAGGTTGCTAGTGAAGTAGACGCAATTGTTGAGGAAAAGCGTAAAAAAATGAAAAAATATGGTCTAACAGTGCAACCATCCATAATAATGAAGCGTCAACTGTGACCCAAGTTAAAGCTGTGTACTTAAGTATTGATTCAATATTATATAAAGTGCCATCGTTATTAAAAGGACTAGAAGTGAGTTTTAAAACATTTATTACATTTAATGTTGTATATCCTTTGGAATGTGAACATTTATGGACTTTAATACAGTGGTATATTTATGATATACAAACATCATTTGACTGCAAATAACCATACGTTTTTGACTTTATTAAAAATTTAAAAAAAAAATAATGGGGAAAGGTTTATTTCAAATTTTAATGTTATGACAAGTTTATAGTTAGTCTTTATATAAGTATACTTTTTAATATGATTGTCACTTATTGTGTAAGTGAATACAGAAATAATGTACTTTATTTTAAATTCAAGATTTATTTTCAGTTCTCTGTGATCAAGCAGTTTATTTTAAACTGACCTTTAAAACTAAAAAAAAAGTTTTATTGTTGCTATTTAAAGAAAAACTTATTGCTTTTATGAAAAACGTAGGTAAACAAATGGGATTTATAAAGGGCAGTTAAAATTTACCAAACTGGTTATACAATAGTCTCTTTTTTATGTTGTAAATGGAGAAATGTTTATTGTGTGTGATAACATTATGGTACTGTTTTTTATGTTATATTTCAGAGATGTATTGTTACCGACCTTAAATATATATATTTATATTTTGACAATGTATTTCTTTTTGTGCACCGTATAAAAATATTTCCTTAATTTTATTTCCAATATTTATTACACACAAGAGGTGTGATTTATTTGTAGTAAATACAAATATAGTTTTTACAATATCGTGCTTTTTTAAGTCTACCCGCTGTATATATTGCTATAACTTAACCATTGATTTGTTGCAAATATAGTATTATTGTTCTGATTAAGGGTATATGTTAAGATTGTTCTAATACCAATGTAAATTTGGTACAAGTTGATGATTTTATTGACACAAACTTATGTTCTTTTGTTCAGTAATGTTATATAATTGGCACAATTTATTATTTATTTGATACAATTATATTCTTCAAATTGATCATTTTATTACGTCAATTGTCATGTACATTTGGCTATATAGAATTCTAGCATATATTTGGAACAAATGAATTTCACATTGTCTTAAATAAACCTTTCTCTCAGTGCGGCCAAGGCCGGTAGAGAGTTGTTATTATCATGGCAACCAGTTACTTTCTGGCCTAGGCCAGTAGATAAGTATTTTCCAGCCTAAAAATTGATCGGAAACAACTGAATTTCTGGGCAGACTCAAAATTTTTTTTTGCTAGACCAGGTTTGCCCGTTTATGCAAGAAACAAAATTCGAGCTTGATTTTTTAAGCCACATGTGAAAGCAGCTTTAGTGGAATGCGAATTATCGCACAGAAATCGAATTGGCCGCATGCTAATTAAAATTGCAGGTAGTCATTGCTTAATTTTCAACAACGAAGTTGTCGAATACTATCACGAACTAAATCTATTTAACGAAACGCATTTTTTACCCATAAGACAAACGTAAGTTACACGTGCGTGCTTTTCTTTAGAGCAGGAGTAGAGGAGCTCGAAGCAAGTGTGTGATTGATGAGGGGATTATTGAATTACCCGCTCAGAGCGGAAGTAGCCGCCTTTGTCTTGGTAGTGTCGGACAGCCAGCTTCTCATTCGCCGAGGTTCCCGCCTTCCATAAGATGATGGAGGCGAACGTGCTTGGATTTTTTTATACTTACCGTCTGTAGTGTTATTTTTTTTTAGGTCAGGAAGTGTTACAGATGGTAATAAAGAAAACACACACGGATGAAGTTCAAAAAACGCACTAAAAACTTGTACAATTACAAGTTGCTGTTGTTGAGGTGCACAATGTGGGGTGTTTTTATGGCACGGGTTGTAAATAATACGGTTTTTTGGTAGCATGTGCTTTGGCTGTGGTTATACACAATTTAGGGTGTTTTTGTATCTTTAGAGGATTCATATCTTTCAATTGGTTCTCAATTGGTTATAGAGTTTGACAATAATTCTCAAAAATGTTCGTAATTGCTTATTTTTCGAACTTTATATGTTACAAAAATACTCAACAATTATTGTCAATAATGTTAGCAAGATTAAATATTATCTAGGGTTATTCAGGAAAAATAAAATGTTATTGTTTAGCCTGAAAGTGTAGAATACGAATAATATTGGGTTCAAAAGATTGACGTGAATATTACTGTTTCTCTCCCGGGATCCCGGTGTATTTTACCCTTTTTTATATTTCCCGGGTAATATATTTTATCCCGGTATATTTGAAATATGTTATTTTCATTTATTTTGTTTTAAAATCTTTGTAATACTATCATAACTTATATTATAAATATCTTCACTAACATTAAAATTATTTTTATTTGAAAATAGTTTTTCTGCTTTAGAATAACAAATTATTTACACCCGTAATATGCATAAAGAAGCCCGGTCTCCATAACAATGTTTAAATCATTAAAACACGTTTACAGTTCTATTTTTGTGTACCCTGGTAATGCGAAGCAAACTAGTTTATAATTGAAATTTAATTGAAGAAAACTATATCCCTTGGCTGCTAGATGGTCTCAATACAATTTCACCCACATCAATAGAGACTCAAAAAACATTTTATGCACAGGACCTTTTGTTAATAAATTAAGAATAAGACTAAGTAACCTTTGTTCTCTAAAATCACATTACAAAAATTCATTGTGAAAATTATGTTCTTGTGTTCATTGTAATAAAATTGCAATTGAAAGGTATTATTTTTGAAATGTATGCTTCTCTCCCACCAATATTATTTTATTATTTATAACACATGGGGCAAAATGTATTACATGTATGAGTTGGTTGTTTTTAAGTAATAAACCGCTCCTTTTTTTTCGGGTTATTTATTTCAAAATATTAAGATAATTTATTATCTACATCCCCGGATCCGGGATTTTCCGGGAAGAAGACCGATTTCTTCCCGGAATCCCGAGACAATGTCAAATATGAGAAATCCTATTTAATATGCACTTTTACTGGGAATTACTGTAATGGGTTAGTTATCAGAATATTTACAAAAATAAACAAGCGTCAGTTTTTACCTAATAACTACCAAAGCGTTTTATACTGTGTAGTAGTGCTAAAAAGCCTTAAAAAATGCCTTTTTATTATAAATGTTTAAGTAAGCTTGGGCTTCTAAGATTATAAAAAAAAAACAAATTCATAGGGACATAAAAAATAGAAATTTTAAATTTCTTAAGATACAAGTAGGTACACAACAAACTCTATTACTTTCAAAATACTTCTTGATTAATTTTAAATATAATGAGATGCTATAATATTCTTTACCACTTGTATATGAGTGTTTGGAAAGTTTTAAGCACAAGTTTTTATTTATTCTATTCGGTAATCCTGACCTGAACTTATAATGCTGTTACATGAAGAAGAATTTTTAGCTCGTTTCACTAAATTGTTTTAATATTTCGGATTTTGAAAAGAGCTACAATATTCGTTAACAGAGCAACAGAAACTAGAATTTTGACCAAATCTAAAATCTATTTTCAAATTTCAGAAAACTCAAAACTGTTTTGAAAATTAGGGGAAAATCCGATGTGTTATATTTAATAACTGTTTTGTTTTTCAGGATAAATTTATCAAAATTAGTATTTTGATTTTTTGACATCTGTTTAATCGTTTCTTAGGCGATACCAACTGTGTTACTTTTTATAAGTTTTGACATATTTAGTAACTTAAACGATTATGTGATATATTGTTGTATTCGTTATTTCATATTATATTTATAGAGGTGTAAATTCAATATGGCGTCAATAAGAAATAAAAATGTCCTAGAAATATTACTTTGATTTCTCGTATTCTATAATCCAATAATACCCATATATTATTATTATTATATTAGTAAACATATTTTAAAATAAAAAGATTTATGAAAGCAAGAAAAAATTTGAATTTCTGGTTTTTTCCTTAATTTTTTGAACGGATTATTTCAAATTCAAAAATTAATTAAAAACCGGTTCAAAATGCTACTCATTTTTGTCCGCTAAGCAAACTGCAGTTCTTTCCAAGATCCCAATAAAGAGCAAATACACTTAGACAACATGTACCTATAATTCAAAGTATCAAATTGTAAAACAACATTCAGTCATTTTACAATAATTTTTTTTATTTTGATGAGTTTTAATTTTAATTTGCTCTGCTGTCCCTACAATAAAAGCCACGTGCGGTAAATTTATGTAATTGTACGTAAAATTCAAATTAAACTATGCTACGTTTTATGAGCAATACGTATTCTGTAGCAGTAGTACCGAACCTTATGAAATGAGAGGACCCCCAAACAATGTTAATATACTTGTGTGGGCACCAAATCATACATTTTGTGTGTAAGTTCGTGTGTTTGTGTATTTGTGAATTTTAAGAAAAAATAGGAAGTCAACTGGGCACTTGAGTTCTCAGATTTAAAACGAATGTTCTGATCCATAAATTTACTCTACACAAAATTTGCTGTTGCTTAATACGAAGTTACAAAAAGACATTTCATAAATATGGAAACTTAACTTTGAGACAGCTAAAGAAAACTAAATTTGTAACTGCTTAATTTTTTTATTCGAAATAAATACTGTGAATTTTCTGATCATGTTGATTTGTGTCTGCTGACCATAGGTTTAGAACCACTGCACACAAACGTAAATGCTATCTAAAGCCACTTTTAGTGGCTCTAGCAAATTCTATTTAACAATATCGTTCTATGAATCCACAGGTGATAAATAAATCAAAATTCCATACGTGACGTATTTGTTTACTGTAATAGTGACTTGACTTTGAAATGAACATCAACTACAGCAAACAATCGCGCGTGTATTAACAAAACAAAATCTATAATTTTCATAATCCTTTGTTAAAGACCGGAGCAATAAGTTTAATAAAAGACATTAATCTATGACTCTGCATGCGCGGCTTGTTTAAAGGAATATTCTCCCATTTCGTTTAGAAATATTTAGAATGGCAATCAAAGTTGAAAATCATGAGGATAGAAAGCAAAAGTTTCATTTTTTCAGTCGTTGTTTTGCTTTTTTTAACTCATCGCTTCTAAAAAGGTAGTTATTATGACACTTTGATATGCATAATACCTACTGATAATTTTTGAACATGAAGTTAAGAGGTTCGATTTCATTTTAAAATCGTTTACTTTTGCTGCGACAGTTTCTTCAAAAATCAGTTAATGAGTACGTGAGTCAATTTTTGTTACTTTACTATCTCCTGATCCTAAGTAGTAGTTCATACACCTGCATTGATTCTTCACTTAATAATACCTAACAGTATTTTGTTGTGCATAAGAAGAAAAATTTTGCTTCTACCTTGAATGTGTGTAAAAATCTGATCTAAATTTTCTCGGTTGAGATATAAAAAAAAGTCAAAATCAAAATCCATTTTATTTGGCGTAAAGTTAAAATTTTAATATTTTCAACATTCTTGTTACTTATTTGTTCTTAAATATTTATATCAGAACCATGTTATGGTGCATTTAAGACAATGTTTTTCAACCTTCTTGTGTTTGCGCCCCCCGTTTCCATATCAATTTATATTGCACTCCCCTTCCCCTTTCAATCCTCTTGTCCTGCCAAAATACTCTATTATTTGTTTTATTTCTTAACCGTCTTTGGACTAAGTTTATTATTTTTAAAATGTGTGTTTTTGTTAGTGCCTGCCTACTTTTTGCTAATGTGCATCTAAAAATACCTTGAAATCCGGAACACTAGTTATTACACTCACAAAGAACCCATCGTATGTGAAGGGTGTTAGGTAAAAACAAGGAATGTCAATTTTTATTAGATCTTTATAATTCGATTATCAAGTTTTTAAAATCTACTATTTTTCGTTCAAATAGCTGCATCAACCAAACTTTATGTTACTATGGATTATATTATTACAAATGAGTATCCATCAATGAATGTGAAAAACAATTTTTAGCTAAACTATGAGAATTAGTTATTTTAAATGACCTGTTAGATGTATGGTTCAAAATAAGCAATGTTAATGAAAAAATGCCATGCGTCAACCATTTATTGTAACTTATTTGAAACCAAAATTAACTTAGGATGTGATTTAGAATTATTTACATCCGCACTAATAAATAATTATATTATTTATTAATAAAATTGTTTTAATGAGGTAGATTAAGGTAGAAATTCTTATTAGATTCAGAATAACAAAATTTTTAAAGATGTGCAATATCTTTGTATTTTTCTTCATTAGTGGAAGCAGTTCATAGTGTAATTGTGTTGGCAATTCAAATTCTTCATTTTCTTATGGCCTTGTTTGTCCTAGCACCAATTCCCAGTTTTCTGTAAATCCTTTTCCTCCTTATTATAGTGGATATACTTATTGTCCGGATAGTCTGGAAAGGTTTAATGGGATTTCGCTAAAATATTCTATTAACCATTCGTCTGCTAATGCTTTTTGTACTTATTATAATTAGCTTCAGTACTAGTTTGTTTAAACGGTTCAATTTTAAATGTTTCTTTTATTTTCTGTAAGAAATAGTTGTGAACGAACAGTCTCATTAAACAGTGGTGTCAAAACTTGCATTTACCGTTCGTTCATATCAATATAAAATTAAAATAAAAGTTAAAATTAATTTGTCGCGCCCTACTCAGGGAGCACGCTACACAGTTGAAGAATTATTGACGTAAGTATTATGTAAATTTAAAATTATACAATTTTTAGTTATTAGTTTTGTTAGAGATTTTTGACAAAAATACAATTTCTGTTAGTTGAAATACCGTTCACATTTTTTCTTTTAGCATACAGTAAGTAAGTGATAAGCTTGTGTTTTTGATAACAAATGGTTGATTATATTGCATTCATTTTTATTCATATAGTATGATACCGCGGTCACGGCCCCGTTTCAAATATTTCCAAATGTTTCTGCGTGCCCTACACATACCTGCGACTGTTTGTTTTAAAAAATTGTTCATTATTAATTGCAGCGTGGTCTTTTTCATCCGCATACATAGATCATACGAGTTTATGTACAATAATTGCAGCCCAGAAGCATCAACAGTGTCCGGTAGGTAGATTGCCGTCGATGTAATTTATCATAGTGTGCTTCTTTTCACATCAGCGAGAGTAGCGCGGCCAGCGAGCCTCCATCATTTGTCTTCTCGCACCTGTCAGTCGGGCCAGCGCTTTGTATCGGTTACACTTTTGATGGTTTTGGAAAGTAATGTGTATGATTTATTATAATTTTTTAACCCTTTAGCTATTTTGTTGGCTAAAATCGATGCCGTGCTAATGGTGTTAGTTGGATTTGTATGCTTTAACGCGTCTGTCGAAATGGTTTAGTCACTAAATAAACTACTGCATGAATGAACTGCGGCAATTTACGATTATTATGAAAATATTTTGAAAATTATTAATTTTTAGTGGATTAATATATACATATTATATACAATATATTTCCTTTTTATTCATAAGGAAGGAGTTTTTCCATACCAAAATTAGTTATTTGTGATTTTTTTCAGTCCTTTCTATTCGTGTGCTAGATTTTTTGCTTTAACCCATGTTTTCCCTTTTTTATTTAAGATTTACTCCAGCGCGTTGTTCCAAGTTTCCTTTGGTCTTCCTCCTTTTCTTTTACCTGACATTTTACTTTCTCATATTCTTTTAACTTATATTGAGCTGCCCAATCGAGTCTCTCCAGGGCTGGCCCTAGTAAGCGCGGGGCCCGACGCAAGGACAAGTTGCGGGGTCCCCTTTGCCCACAACAAAATTAAGATGTATAATACTTTATCATACAAATAATTTATTTTTTTAATAAAATTCTGAACATAAGATAAAATAATATTATAACAAACTTAGCAAAACATAAAATTTGACAAATTGACTATGGACAAAGGAAAGCAAAACATCTCATATTTTTATAAACGAAATAGGAACTCCATTAAAATTAATCTTTCTAGATACGCACCACTTCAATTCCAAATACATTTTTGACTAACACACATGCTTTTTCAATTTTTTTTAAAATTAATGGTTTATTGATAATCTGAAGGAAATTCCTAAAAACCCCCCCTTTTTTAGTGCGCTATTAAAAAAAATTGATACTCCCGAAAATTGGCTACTGAACATAGTAAATTAGCCGAGGTAGTTCTTTTGTGGCTGGCGAACGTGTAAAATTTTACTTTCCAGGTCAAAGCAAAACAAATTATCTCCGTTTCCACGCACATTTGACAAAATTAAATATACTAAACGACATGTCATCGTCTAGTAATAAACCTAATGGTATTTTAACCTCGAGGTTTTCGTGTAGAGGTGTTTGCGAGCGCCTGGTACGGCAGCAGAGCCTCTGGTGGGCATTCAGCGCGTCATTTGCCCTCCATCAATCAGTGTCCAGCACCTGACACAACATGGCCGACTCACATAATGCTACACTGTTAGCACGAGACGTGTAAGAACACGTTTAAGCTATTACCAATAAGTAAATTGAGGAGCTGAATATTTAACAGTGTATTATACAACGAGCGGCAGTTCAAAGTCTTCAGGAAGGTGGGAAAATAGCGTTTACCTAATTAGCTAGACACATCAAGTCACGAAGCGCGAAGTAATCTCTAAGCATCACATTATCACCTTTAATCAGTGTAAACATAAGACAAACGAATCACTAATCGCCGTTCAAATGTGCACCGAGTCGCCCTTACAAGATCTCATTCGAAAATTACAGCGTCTACGACCTTATTATGCATTAGTAAAATTTAAATGTCAATTAAATTCTGTGTGATCGAGCGCATCTTACTTAATGACGCTAATAGGGAAGCATTTGATTAAATCTTATATGGACTGCTATTACATACTTCACTTTAGTCATAAATGTAATCAATCACTAAACGGAGATGGGAACGTGATTCTTTCGATTTGACGCACAAGCACACGTAAAACGTGTCGTTAGTTCTTTTTAATGTATTTCATCGTTACCGAAAGGCAATAAATTAGTATCTAATAGACAAATAAAAAAATTAAGTGACCAATAAAACTATAAAATTACATCAACACAAAAATGTTGCAAGACATGGTAAATTAAGAGAGTTTTAACACCTTTTTAGTGACGTTATATATGATTCTAGAAAAAAATATGCTGCAGGGATGTATCCAAATGGCAGGTCATTGGTTTGAAATATCTTTCTACAACAGTCCCGTGCAACCTTTTAAGCCAAAGGGCTAATTGCAAATTTAATAAAATCGTAACGGGCTGCACTATTTTCTAGTGGATATATGGAGATTCTTCTAAGTGTGAAGGGTCTGGAGAAACTTTGAAACAGATTTTTTTTCGCGCATTAATTTTCATACAAAGAATTCCCTAAAAAATTCGATGTAAATTTCTTAGTCAGAAGCGTAGTTAATTCGAAGCAATTTCCTCATTTTTAATTTCTAAATCAGTTTTTAATACAAAATAGAGATTCTCAGCTGTTTTAGTTCCTTTCATCCTATCCAAATCTAATAGTTCTTCAGCAACATTTAACCTTTTATCTACTCCACGAAAAACAAATACAAGTTGAGCAGTATTAGATGCATCCGTTAATTCATCAAGACCAAGAGAATAAGATAAAACGTTAGTAGTATATTTAAAAGTTAATACTACGTTTTCTGTCATTTCATCAATTTATTTTGCCCAGTAAATGTAAATAAAATAATATTAGAAAAAAGCGTTTTTTCAGGGTAAATAAAGTTCACACTCATTTTAATACATTCTTTTATTAAACTACAATCAGTAGGATGGATGTTAAGCTGAAATTAATATTAAAAATTTCTTAACTTTTCATTTAATGAAAGCTTTAGCTAACTTTAAACTTGCCCTCGTTTATTTGGTCAGCAATAAAGGGCCAGGTTAAAGCTTGATTGAAGCTTTTTTTTTTTATAAATAAATCAAATTAGGCTTAGCTTGTAAACACTTCCATTTTGGGCTTTCACGTAAATTTTCATTTAAAAAAAGCTTAAACTAACCTTTAAACCGACCCTTTTTCATTTGGCCAGTAATAGAGGGTCAGGGTAAAGGTTGATTGAAGCTTTTTTTAAAATAAATAATGAAAATTAAGCTAAGTTTGTAAAGACTCCAACTTCGGGCTTTCACGTAAGTTTTCATTTTTAAAAAAGCTTTGGCTAACCTATAAACTGACCACCGTTCATTTGGTCAGCAACAGAGGCTTAGGTTAAAAGGCTGATTGAAGCTTTTTTTAAATAAATAATGAAAATTAAGCTAAGTTTGTAAACACTTCATTTTCGGGCTTTCATGTAAGTTTTCATTTTAAAAAAGCTTTAGCTAACTTCAAACTGATCCTCGTTTATTTGGCCAGCAATAAAGGGTCAGATTAAATGTTGATTGAAGCTTTTTTTGAAATAAATTATTAAAACTAAGCTAAGCTTGTAAACAGTTTCATTTCGGGCTTTCATGTAAGTTTTCATTTAAAAAAAGCTTCGATCAACCTTTAAACTCAACCTCTTTCATTTGGTCAGTAATAGAGGGTCAGGGTAAAGGTTGATTGAAGCTTTTTTTAAAATAAATAATGAAAATTAAGCTAAGTTTGTAAAGACTTCAACTTCGGGCTTTCACGTAAGTTTTCATTTTTGAAAAAGCTTTGGCTAACCTTTAAACTGACCACCGTTCATTTGGTCAGCAACAGAGGCTTAGGTTAAAAGGTTGATTGAAGCTTTTTTTAAATAAATAATGAAAATTAAGCTAAGTTTGTAAACACTTCATTTTCGGGCTTTCATGTAAGTTTTCATTTTAAAAAAGCTTTAGCTAACTTCAAACTGATCCTCGTTTATTTGGCCAGCAATAAAAGGTCAGATTAAATGTTGATTGAAGCTTTTTTTGAAATAAATTATTAAAACTAAGCTAAGCTTGTAAACAGTTTCATTTCGGGCTTTCATGTAAGTTTTCATTTAAAAAAAGCTTCGATCAACCTTTAAACTCAACCTCTTTCATTTGGTCAGTAATAGAGGGTCAGGGTAAAGGTTGATTGAAGCTTTTTTTTTAAATAAATAATGAAAATTAAGCTAAGTTTGTAAAGACTCCAACTTCGGGCTTTCACGTAAGTTTTCATTTTTAAAAAAGCTTTGGCTAACCTTTAAACTGACCACCGTTCATTTGGTCAGCAACAGAGGCTTAGGTTAAAAGGTTGATTGAAGCTTTTTTTAAATAAATAATGAAAATTAAGCTAAGTTTGTAAACACTTCATTTTCGAGCTTTCATGTAAGTTTTCATTTAAAAAAAGCTTTAGCTAACTTCAAACTGATCCTCGCTCATTTAGTCAGTAATAAAGGGTCAGGTTAAAGGTGGATTGAAGCTTTTTTTTTAAATAAATAATGAAAATGAAGCTAAGCCTGTAAACACATCCATTTCGGGCTTTCACGTAAGTTTTTTTTTTAAGCTTTAACTAACCTTTAACCAGAGCCTTGTTCCTCCTGGTTTTGGGAAAATTATTTTTTGTTTAGATCTAAACAGTAATTTAAATTTATTAAAACATTTGTGAAAAACTTATATTACATTCATGTTGGCGAAAGCACTGTTTTCCTGTAATGTATTAAAACAAAGTAGAGTTTAAAAAATCTGCTGCTTCATGTCACTTATAATAATTATTTTGCCGTGCATATTATTTTATCCGAAGAAATATGAACATAGTAATTTGCGTGAGTCCATCGTATACGTGCAAGGTTCTTGGTCTGTTTTTATTATTTGCAGGATCTAATCTAGCAGAGGGTCTTAGTCAGCAATGATATATACCTGATGAACTGCTGGTTATTACAATGCCCCCACTAAATAATCAGAATAATGAATTGGTCGGATTTGGAGCAATGATAAACTGGCGAATATACGATGCTATATCTCATCATCCAAACGAGCTTCACGTGCTTTCTCTCATATTAATCGAAACGCTATCAAACGCAGGCACATTGCGTGGGCTCCATTCGATTTGATTTGATGCAGATCCGTACCCAAATTTATTACCTACGTGTTAAGTTACTATAAAGGTTTGATTACGTTTAGATAATTTGGTGAAAATACTTAAACTGTAATAAGTATCAATAGCAAGTATAATTTTAAATAATTTTAGTTTTTAAACATGAGTACATTTTTTCCATTGTGTCAGTGGTTTTAACTTTATTGTTTTAAGAAAAAAAAATTATACATTTATATGTATTTAAGAAACAGAAAAAAATACTGACAAAAGAAAAATAAATTTTCGAAAGATGGGGAAATTATTTTAAGGAGTTATTGGAAGAACATAATGAGTGGTATGAATAAAACAAGAGTTTGTACTCTAAGTATGTACTCTGAGCATGAGCATAAAGTGAGAGTTGATACTCAGTTTCGTAAGAATAAAAACGAGCTAACTTCGAGATGTAAATGCTCCTTTTAATTTGAGTATATACTCTTATATACAAACACACGTTTGTTATGATGAATTCTACACAAATTTTGACTAGCAAATGGTCCTCAGTTTTGCTTACACGTATTACTAGTGTCAATCAATAAATCATCATGAGTGATAGTGAAGAAGAAATTAATAAAAACAATGTTTCTTAAATGGCATTCGTCAAGATTTTGCGTGATTTTCCAATTGTGTTTTCGAAGTAACAAATACCTGCTGCAAGGTAATCAAAATCTCAAGCTATTGATATAATTAAAAAACAATTTTTGGTATTTTCGTCCTCGTCCTCTGCCATATGCTGAACTGGAATATCGACTAGTTAAAGCTCTGTTAAGTCTAGTTCATCGTTTAAAAATTTTGCTATATTATGCAGAACGAAACAGCTCGCAATAAGTTTTGGGACTTTTTCATTGGAAACTGGGACTTTATATTGTAGAATCGGAAATTGTTGTTATTATATAACTGGCCAAAACATCTTTCAATTATTACCCGTTCTTTGGTAAACAGGTTGTTATAAGCGTGTTCTTGAGTTGTATTCGGGTTTCTAAAAGGAACCATCAGCCATGGCGCGATAGCATATCCCTCATCTCCTAAAAGTAATGCTTGGCTATTTTCAAAAGTATTTCTTGCAATATTATAAGTTTCCGAATTGCTCCAAATCCTTGAGTCGTGGACAGAACCTGGCCATGAGGCGTCTACACTTTTAAACCACTCATCTGCGTTACACGTCGCTTGCACATTAATGCTAGGATATCCTTTTCGATTAATGTATTCATCTCCGTGTATCGATGTTTTTTTTATTCTTACGTGTGTGCAATCAATGGAACCGACGACGCATGGAAAATTATAACGTGATTGCCAATTATGATTGACTTGCATTATATCTGCAACGTTCTGGGGAAATTTTATCCATTGGCCACTTTTTTTAGTTAACTTATCCCCTACTTCTTGTACAACTTTTGATACTGAAATTTGATGCACACCAACATATTCTCCTACTCCTGCTTGAAATCCAGGATCTCCCACATATTTTAAAAATATTTTCATTTTATCCATCTTGCATATCGCACCACCTCTGCTTTCTCCTGATTCTACATTTAAAAAATGTTTTGCTATCCATTGCATATTCTCTTTAGAAAATCTATATATGGCTTCAAAGTCACGATTGCACGTACTTTTTCTTGGTTTGTAATATTTTTTAAAACGCAAATTTAATATAAATTCAGCCATAACTATCTTTTCAAGATACGACTGAGTCTGCTAAGAACCAGACACCAAATATATCGAGAAGAAACTCGCCTTCAGGAAGCATAAACTTATTTTATTCATACGAATTGTGAGAACATACTCAAGAAAAATTGTATATAAAAGTATGTGCTCAACCTGAGCATTTACTCCAATTTTTTGAGAATAAAGTATGAACTCATTTTTATTCATATCACCCAATGAATGACGAGGAAGAGGAGCAAGGGCAGGAGGAATACGAAACAATTGAACAAGAATATGAACAAGATATAACCGAAGATGAACTGGATAGAGCGATACATAAAATGAAAATTGGAAAAGCAGCAGGTCATGAAGGTGTTTTACCGGAAATGATTAAGTACATGGGAGTAGATGGAAAGAAAATGCTGCTAAGAATAGTAGATAAAGCATGGCAGGAAAAAGATATTCCAAAGGACTGGGAGGTATTTGTTATATTGCCGATATTCAAGACTGGCGATAGTAAAAAATGCGAAAACTCCATCTAAAGTTAGTTAAATGAAATGATATTTTAGATCACTTTTAAAAACTAACCTTTTATGTAGTACTATGTACACTAAAGCATTACTACATAGTAATAAAATGTACCAAAATTTGTATTGCAAGTATTTTGTTTCTGTTAAACTAGAATCCGAATAGCATCCAAAAATATTCTTAATTGAAAACGGATTAAAAGCCCGATACGGGATCGCAAAATCTATAAAACTGCAATTCAAAAACAGGGTCCAAATGTTACATATTTAATTAAACGCAAAGAGTTCACTCAACAGGATATGTAGTCACCTAATAATTTATAAATTCATTAAAGTTTCCCCAGGGTTAGATAAACGAATTTCAAATAGATCACGGGCATATGCTATTTAATACAATTCAATTCACAATGATGCGTGGGGTGGCAAATTCGATAACGGGATTAGTGTCAAATCAAATCGCATTAAACGACTGCAATCGGGACGCAACGTTAGAACTCACGCTAGCCGCTCATTCTTCGGCCTCTTATAATCTACAAACACGAACGCTGTTACATAATAACTGCAATATTGTTGCATACAAATGGGATGATTAATTTTTCACGAGATTTTTAACGAAATCGTTAATATTTTATCTCGGGTGCAGTGGATCAAGAACATTAGCTATGAGTTTTATTTTCAATTCTGTTAAAACGCCTCAAAGATTGTAAATTTTTTATTGAGATGCGTCTGAGAAATTTAAGATGATGCTGCATTAGGCTTTTATGTTATGGACGTTAGGCTTATAAGTACATGAATACTTTTGAAAAAATTGTTTCAGATCACGCAATTAGTTGAACCAATGTTGGGGATTCTACAACATTCAATTATATATTTTTATAATTTTCGTGACCGTTGTTCATAACGGTTTAAATTAAGGAACATTATGTGATACAAAATTGTCATGGATATTAGATACTATTTTACTTTAACTTTTTCTAATGACCTTAGTTTAGTTTATACAGGGTGTCCGAGTTATCGTGAACAGCATGGGGATCTCGTAAATGGTAAGAGATGCAGAGTTGGTTAAAATGATCTACGATTTAAGAGCAACTATCCTGTGGAAAAAAAAATTTAAAAAAAATCAAGTTGTGCGCTATTTTTTTAATAACTTGCTTAAAATCATACTCTAAATACTTTTCAACATTATCAGAACACTTTTTTGCGTAGATTTGAAATGTGATAATAAATTTTACCTATCTTCATCCGGTTTAACTTTATTTCTATTTCAAAATTGTTTTTCTCTTTTATAATAACAAATTATGTACACTTGTTGTAGTATGGCGCAAAGAAGCCCGGTCTCCATTACAAAGTTAATATCTTCAAAATACTTTTACGGTTTTTTTTGTGTACCCTGGTAATACGAAGCAAAATAGCTTATAAATGAAATTTTATTGATAATAACGATGTTTCTTTGCTGCTAGATGCTCTCAAGACAATTTCACCTACATCAATAGAGACTGAGAGCATTTTGTGCAGCAGGACTTTTAGTTATTAAATTGAAAAAAAGATTAATTGGCCGAAGCATAGATCACCTTTGTTTTCTTCAATCACATTACAAAAATTCATTGTAAAAATGATATTATTGTATTCATAAATATGAAATTGCAATAGAAATGTTATATTTCCCAATTGTAAGTTTCTCTCACCAATATTATTTAATTATTTATAATAATCATGGAGCAAAATATATTACATATCTGACTTGGATTTGGTTTTAAGTAATAAACTGCCCCCTTCTTTTTTGGGTTATTTATTTAAAAATATTGACATAATTTAATACATCCCGGGATCCCGGGAAATCCCGCGACAAAGGCCGATTTCTTCCCGAAATCCCGGTACAAGCAAATAGTCAAATATGAGAAACCCTTAGCTGTGACACCATTAAAAAAAAAAAAATTCTCGTTTCATTGATTATATGGGTTGTTAAGTTCATTTTAAAAATAAGTAAGTTATCACCATATTATTGTATTTATTAGGTTTAATCCATTGAAAACCAAACAAAACATCACATAAATTAACTAGCTCTACTTAATCAAACACAAAATAATTTAAGATATATGT